>OZ020307.1:68472325-68807643 GCA_963971305.1 Arcuatula senhousia | reverse complement strand
AACTTGCACACAATTTTTGTAGCTACAATAATGTAGTTCCTTTGACATATTTGAATCGGCGGAGCTGAAATGCGGCCCCATTGCTCGTAACGGAACAACGCCGAAAGTGTGAAATCACATCGGGCGCAATTCATTCCATTTGATGATTATGTTATGGCGATGTCGTTGTCGTTGTCGTCGTCGTTGTCGTCGTCTGTAGACACTTTGGTTTCCGTGCGATAACTTTAGTTGTAGTTAACGAATTGTTATAAAATTTCGATATGATGTTTATAACCACTATAGAAAGGTTGGTATTGCATTTGGGGTTTCTGGCTTCTACCGATTAAGAAAAAAGGACGAAAATGGGTATATTGACAAAACGTCTGTAGAATGTTTAATTTTCATCTGATTTTGATCATTCTTTTTTAGCTCACCTGAGCTATTGTCATCACTTGGCGTCCGTCGTCCGTCCGTCGTCCGTCGTTCGTCCGTCGTCCGTTAACTTTTTAAAACGTTAACTCCTCTGACACAATAAGTCCAATTGCAACCAAACCTGGTATGGTTGTTTATTAGCATTCGGTGCTTAGAACTGATGTGGGGATTTTTTATTCGTCGTAAAACATGGCCGCCATGGCTAAAAATAGAACCTAGGGGTAAAATGCAGTTTTTTGCAAATAACTCAAAAACGACTACAGATATCAAAATTCTGGCAAGGTAAAAGTGATCAGCACCCCAAGATCTACCTACCCTGAAATTTTTAAGAAAATCCAACAACCCATGTAGGAGTTATTGCCCTTTTTGTGGATTTTTTTGCAAATTTTGCACCCGTTTAGCTCAATATCTTGAACACTATACTAGATATTTGAGAAATTTAAATTGCATGTTGTTAAGCACATCAAGATCCACAAAATATGTAATAGGGTCAACGTTGTAAGACCTTTCTTTTTAGGAGTTATTGCCCTTAGAACGTCAAAATTGAGCATTTTAACAGCATTTCCTCATTACATCAAAACGTTAACTCCTCTGACACTTTAAGTCCAAATGGAACCAAACTTGATATAGTTGTTTATTAGCATTAGGTGAATAGAACTGATGTGGGAATATTTGATTGGTCCTTAAACATGGCCGCTGTGGCTAAAAATAGAACATACGGGGTAATTGCAGTTTTTTGCAAATAACTTTAAAACGGTGACAGATTTAAAATTTTTTATTGGGAACAAAAGTGATCAGCACCTCAAGATCTTCCAGCTCTGAAATTTTGAAGAAAACCCAACAACCCATGTAGGAATTATTGCCCTTTTTGTGGATTTTTTGCAAATTTTGCAACTGTTTAGCTCAATATCTTGAAAACTATACAAGATATTTGAGAAATTTAAATTGCATGTTGTTAAGCGCATCAAGATCTACAAAATATGTAATAGGGTCAACGCTGTAGGACCTTTCCTTTGAGGAGTTATTGCCCTTAGAAAAAAATAATTTCCTCATTACATTGAAAACGTTAACTCCTCTGACACTTAAAGTCCAATTGGATCCAAACTTGGTATTAATGTTTATTAGCATTAGGTGTATAGAACTGATGTGGGGATTTTTGATTGGTTGTAAAACATGGCCGCTGTAGCTAAAAATAGAACATTAGGTTAAACTGCATATTTTTGCTAATATCTCAAAAAGGGTGACAGATTTTTAGATTTTGATTGAGAACAAAAGTGATCAGCACCTTAAGAGTCACCATATTGTCAGATGACCCCCTTATTAATCTTATGACCCTTTCAACGTCAAATAGATTTTGCCTAATAACCTTTACTTCAGGCACATATGTCAGGTGAGTGATTCAGGCGCCTGGGAGCCTCTTGATTTCATGTTTTTGCCCTATAGTATGAAAACTATTGCAGAGAGAGAAAAGCTGTTGCTTGCTTAAATGTTCAGCTCATTTAGCTCTACAAAAGTGTCTACAGGGTCGAAGTTGTCAGATGACCCCTTATAGAAGTTACGGCCCCTGAAATAATGTTTTTTCATGTTTATGGCCTATGGAATGAAAACTATTGCAGATAGAGAGAAGCTTTTGCTTGCTTAAATGTTCAGCTAATTTAGCTGTACAAAAGTCTCCATAGGGTCGAAGTTGTCAGATGACTCCTTATAGGGGTTACAGCCCCTAAAATAATGTTTTTTCATGTTTTTTGGCCTATAGAAAGAAAACTATAGCAGATAGAGAAAAGCTGTTGCTTGCTTAAATGTTCAGTTCGTTTAGCTCTACAAAAGTTTCAATAGGATCGAAGTTGTCAGATGACCCTCAATAGGGGTTACGGCCCCTAAAATAACCTTTTTCATGTTTTTGGCCTTTAGATCGAAAACTATAGCAGATAGAGAAAAGCTGTTGCTTGCTTAAATGTTCAGCGCATAAAGCTCTACAAAAGTCTCCATAGGGTCGAAGTTGTCAGATGACTCCTTATAGGGGTGACGGCCCCTAAAATAACGGTTTTTCGTGTTTTTGGCCTATAGAATGAAAACTAGTAGATAAAGAAAAACTGTTGCTTGCTTAAATGTTCAGCTCATTTAGCTCTACAAAATATAGGATTGACATCAAGACCAGGTGAGCGATTTAGGCTCCTGGGAGCCTCTTGTTTATTGTATCCCTCTGTAAAAAATGTAACAACAGTTTTGATGTATCTTGTACCGTTACATTGCTATAAGGGGTCAAAAAGGGGTCACACCCAAAAAATCGACTTTTTTATTTGTGGTCCGATTTTCAAAATCTTTTTTTTCATTGGAATCCTTGTAAATCCCTGCCTGCGTTTTTCAATCAGATTCGCAATATCTCATACCCTTTTCGAGAATTTAGGGTGTCAAAGGGGCAAAAAAACGACAATTATAAGAGTTTGTGTTGGCAAATGGCATTATTAAAAAAAATAATTGTAGTAGGCTGACCAATTGTTACATTGTTTTCAAATGATGTTTCTAACCACAGTTTCCTCATGTGTTAAGGGATTTTTGCCCCTTCCATTTCAAAGAAAAGGGACCAAAAGGGGGAAACTGGACAAAACTCTGTAGAACATTATCATCATACAATTTGTCATTTTTTTCATTGTAATCCTTGATGAATTCTGTCAGGAAAATGTAATGACAATTTTGAAGTATCTTGTACTGTTACATTGGTATCAGGGGTCAAAAAGGGGCCACCCCCAAAAAATCGACTTTTTTATTTGTGGTATAATTTTGAAAATCTTTTTTTTCATTGGAATCCTCGTAAAACCCATGCCATCATTTTTCATTCAGGTTATCAATATCTCTTACCAATTTGGGGAAATTAGGGATCAAAGGCACCAAAAGTACATTATGTGTTATAGACTACATAGATGTGTAAACAAAATTCAAATATTCTGTTTCTAGTAAGCTAGAAGAAAGTTTTATTTTATTTTGGAAAAAAAACAAATATCCAATGACCAAAATAAACCAAACAAGAATGAATTAAGAACCCATAGAGAACTGAAATCAGAATTTATCTTAATTTTTTTTTATTACTTGACATTCCTAAAAATATTGTATCTAATTGTGTTAAGCTCAGAATTAGTAATAGTAATCTTTATATTGAGCAAGGGCGTCATAACAACACACCTTTAGACCAAAGAGTATGCCCCTTATGTAGAAAGGATGTTGAGGATGAATTCCATTTAGTATGTAAATGCGAAAAGCTACAATGCACTAGATCTAATTTATTTAAAAAGATTGAAGAAATCTGCCCTAATTTTGTAAACATGTCAGACCGAGAAAAATTCATATTTGTATTAATGAGTAATGATTATGATATTATGAAGGTATGCGTTTTAGGTATTTTTGATATGGCTAAGGAAAGAAAAGTACTATGCAATTAGCATGATTAGATTGTATAATAATTACTCATTTACAAAATGATGTGTATTAATATTTGCTTTATAGGATATATCTTAGTGTTTAACTAGTTTTGTTAAAACAGAAGTATATATATATAAAAAAAAAAAAAATGGTATCATAGACCCCCCAGTCCTGCTTTTCAGAAAAGTGATGTTTGATTATGTACAAATTGTATTGTATCATTGTCTGTTCAATATATATGTATGTATGTGAATGTTGCTGATTATAATCCAAAGTTGGATTTTAAAACAATAAAATATTTGAATTTGAATTTGAACATGCAATTCAAAGTCCCAAAAAAGAATGCATGTGTCAAAAAGCTTTGTGAGTCCACCATGGGCTGTATGTGTCCAAAGTAATTGACAATCCATATTGGACTGCAAATGTACAGGGTTCAACATGTTGCGGTCGTATCATACTGCGCTCGGCGTAGCTTTTTATTTACCAAATTTATAATGACCACATATTATTCAGTGTATTATTGGTTATTTCGAACCATTTTGAAGCTGTATAACAAAATTACCAAACTTGGAGAATCAATCTCAAATGTCCATAAGACGGGAGAAAAGGAATACATACCGGAAAAATTGAAGATCGCAATGGACCTGACTTGGTACAGGTATTTCAAAAGAAATGGTGGGTTAAACCAGGTTTTAAGGCGCGCCAAACCTCCCTCTTAGAATTGGCGAAAGAAATTTAATTTGCTCCGTTATACGAGTAATGGGACCGCATTGTAGCGCCGCCCAATCTACGATGTCAAAGGAGCTACATTATTGTAGCTAAATCTTTTTGACATAGTGAAGATGTGCACCTCTTATTTTAGAATTTGACCAAAATGTTTTTTGGGTTTCCCATATGAAAACATGGACTTAGCTGTTTGAATATATGGGGGTACCAATCTCTTACTGCACATCCTCCAAAACCCCTTGATGGATATAAGGGGGTACCAATCTCTTATCCGCAACTCCTCCTAAACCCCTAAATGGATTTTTATGAAACTTGCACTCAATCTTTGTGTCATAATATAGATGTACACCTCCTATTTTAAAATTTGATCAAGATGACCTTTAGGCTTTCCCATAACAAAACATGGACTTAGCTGTTTGACTATAAGGGGATACCCATCCATTACTGCACCTCCTCCAAAACCCCTTGATGGATTTTCATGAAACTTGAACACAATCTGTGTTGCATAATGCAGATGTGCACCTCCTATTTAAGAATTTTATCAAAATGATTTTGGGGATGTTAAGGTTGATCAATAAACTATGTTTCAATATTGAAGCTACAAATTTTAAATCTTTTTCAGAGATGCCTAGACAACGCAAGAAGAAAGGTTATCGTGTAAGACTAAATCAACTAGCGACAGGACAGACACAGCATTAGATTGAAATGTAAACAAGGAAGAGGCACTCATTTTGGTTCAAGATCAGAAGAAAAAGTCTGATGATCAACAACTGAAAAACGCAATGGGCAAAAAACAGAAGAAGGGAATTGATGATCAGCAGCTGAAAAAGACAATGGGTAAAGAACATAAGAAGGGGTCTGGGGACCAACAGAAGAAAAAAAACATCCACTTCAGTGACAGAGCAGACGAAAGGTCTGATGATCAACAACTGAAAAACCCAACATGCAAAGAACAGAAGAAAGGGCCTGATGATCAACAACTAAAAAAGGCAGTCACTTCAATTAAAGATCAGAAGAAAGGGCCTGACGATCAACAACTGAAAATCACAATGGCTAAAGAACAGACGAAGGGGCCTGATTATTAACAATTGAAAAAGGCAGTGACTTTAGTTAAAAAAACAAAAGAAGGGACCTGACTATTAACAACTGAAAAACACAATGGGCAAAGATCAGAAGAAAGGGCTCGATGATCAACAGCTGAAAAAGAGAGTCACTTCAGATAAATATCAGAAGAAAGGGCCTGATGATCAAAAGAACAAAAAGACAGTCACTTCAGTTTAAGATCAGAAGAAAGGGCTTGATGATCAACAGCTGAAAAAGACAGTCACTTCAGTTAAATATCAGAAGAAAGGGCCTGATGATCAAAAGAAGAAAAAGGCAGTCACTTCAGTTAAATATCAGAAGGAAGGGCCTGATGATCAAAAGAAGAAAAAGACAGTCACTTCAGTTAAAATCAGAAGAAAAGGCCTGATGATCAACAACTGAAAAAGACAGTCACTTCAGTTAAAAATCAGAAGAAAGGGCCTGATGATCAGCAACTGAAAAAGACAGTCACTTCAGTTAAAGATCAGAAGATGGGCCTGATGATCAGCAACTCAAGAACACAATGGGCAAAGAACAAAAGAAAGGGCCTAATGATCAGAACTGAAAAAGAAAGTCACTTCAGGTAAAGATTAGAAGAAAGGACCTGATGATCAAAAACTGAAAAAGACAATGGCAAAGAACAGAAGAAGGGGCCTGATGATCAATAACTGAAAAACACAATGGGAAAAGAACAGAAGAAAGGGCCTAATGATCAACAACTGAAAAAGACAGTCAAAACACAATGGGAAAAGAACAGAAGAAAGGGCCTTATGATAAACAACTGAAAAAGACAGTCACTTCAGTTAAAAATTAGAAGAAAGGGCCTGATGATCAAAAACTGAAAAAGACAATGGGAAAAGAACGGCAGAAAGGGCCTAATGATAAACAACTGAAAGAGACAGTCACTTCAGTTAAAGATCTGAAGAAAGGTCATGATGATCAACAACTGAAAAAGACAATGGGAAAAGAACGGAAGAAAGGGCCTAATGATCAACAACTGAAAAAGACAGTCACTTCAGTTAAAGATCTGAAGAAAGGTCATGATGATCAACAACTGAAAAAGACAATGGAAAAAAACAGAAGAAAGGGCCTGATGATTAAACGAAGAAAAAGACAGTCACATCAGTAAAAAATCAGAAGAAAGGACCGGATGATTAACAACTGAGAAAGACAGTCACTTCTGTTAAAGATCAAAAGAAAGGATAGATGATCAACAACTGAAAAGCACAATGGGCAAAATTCAGAAGAAAGGGCTTGATTATCAGTAAATGAAAATCACAATGGATAAAGAACAGTAGAAAGGGCCTGATGATCAACAACTGAAAAACAAAATGGGCAAAGAACAGGAGAAAGGGCCTGATGATCAACAACTGAAGAACATAATGGGTAAAGAACAGACGATTGGGCCTGATTATTAACCGCTGAAAAAGGCAGTAATTCCAGTTAAAGATCAGAAGAAAGGGCCCGATGATCAACAACTGTAAAGCACAATGGGCAAAGAACAGAAAAAAAGGCCTGATGATCAAGAGAAGCCAAACACAGTCACATCAATTAAAGATCAGAAGAAAGGACCAGATGATCAACAACTAAAAAACACAATGGGCAAAGAACAGAAGAAAGGGTCTGATGATCAACAGCTGAAAAAGACATTCACATCAGTTAAAGATCAGAAGAAAAGACCTGATGATCAACAACTGAACAAATAATTCACTTCAGTTAAAGATCAGAAGAAAGGGCCTGATGATCAGCAACCGAACAAAAAATTCACTTCAGTTAAAGATCAGAAGAAAGGGCCTAATTATCAACAACTGAACAAAAAATTCACTTCAGTTAAAGATCAGAAGAAAGGGCCTGATGATCAAAAGAAAAAAGAGACAGTCACATCAGTTAAAGATCAAAAGAAAGGACCAGATGATCAACAACCGAAAAACACAATGGGCAAAAAACAGAAGAAAGGACCTTATGATAAAAAAAAGCCAGTCACATCAATTAAAGATCAGAAGAAAGGAATGGATGCTCACCAACTGAAAAACACAATAGGCAAAGCACAGAAGAAAGGGCCTGATAATCAACAGCTGAAAAAGACAATCACATCAATTAAAGATCAAAAGAAAGGGCATGATAACCAACAACTGAAAAACACAATGGGCAAAGAACAAAAAAAGAGCCTAATGATCAACAGCTGAAAAAGAGAGTCACTTCAGTTGAAAATCAGGAAAGGGCCTGATGATCAACAACTGAAAAAGACAGTCACTTCAGTTTAAGATCAGAAGAAAGGGCTTGATGATCAGCAATTGAAAAACACAATGTTCAAAGAACAAAAGAATGAGCCTGATGATCAACAGCTGAAAAAGAAAGTCACTTCAGTTGAAAATCAGAAGAAAGGGCGCGATGATCAAAAGAAGAAAAAGGCAGTCACTTCAGTTAAATATCAGAAGAAAGGGCCTGATGATCAACAACTGAAAAAGACAGTCACTTCAGTTAAAGATTAGAAGAAAGATGATGATCAAAAGAAGAAAAAGACAGTCACTTCAGCTAAAGATCAGAAGAAAGGGCCTATTGATCAACAACTGAAAAACACAATGAGCAAAGAACAGGAGAAAGTATTGATCAACAGGTGAAAAAGACCGACACTTCAGTTAAAGATCAGAAGAAAGGGCCTGCTGATCAACAACTGAAAAACGCAATTGGTAAAGAACAGAAGAAAGGGCACGATGATCAGCAACTGAAAAAGGCAGTGATCAATGATATTTAACCAAAAGTTACAACTGAAAATAAAGTGACATACATTAAACAACAAAATTCAAATATTCCGAAACAAAAGACAATGACTGATAGTTATTAATTAAAAACTGGAAAAAATTATCATGTAATAATTTACAGAAACTGAAGGCGACACATGAAAAAAAGTTGCTAGGATTACAGATGCAGAACATTTTTTACAGGAAGCTGTTAATAAGTATTAATGTTGATAGCACGTACTTTGTTTTCCACACAACATATAAAAATCAAACTCACATGATAATGATACAACTCAAAGGAAAAGTAACACTGCAAGAGTTAGAGTGGTCAACTATAGGAAAAAATATGTCGCTAGAGCAAAGGAGAAAGATAGAAACAGAATCCATAGATGCCAGAGGCACATTTCAGGCATCAGATAGAAAAAGGAAACAAAATGAAAAAGATTTTTTGTCTGATGACACCAGAAACACATTGTGGGCATCTGATAAAAAATCGAATAAAGAATGAAAGAGAAAATTTGTCTAATGAGTCTAGAGATATTATAAGAGAAGCAAATAAAAAGAGAATGCGTCAACATCGCGAAAATATCTCTCAGGACACCAGAGACACATTGAGGGAATCTGAAGGAAAACCAAAAGAAGTGGAAAGAGAAAATTAAGATTAAACCTGCAAAAGTCACATGAGACGTTTCTCAACAACCTAAAATTCGGATATGCCTTTGTACGTGCCACTTTAGGAAACTACTTAAAAAATACCAAGAACACATTCAAAACAGTTAATGAATACCTTATGAAAGAGGCGTTAACAGCCTGGGCTTATGACGACAATAATATTTGATTCATATGTTAAGCATGTATTGGCCAATTTCAGAAGAAAAAAATATCAGCGCAAGCAACTACATGTGAACTTTACCTTACCGAACTTATAAGGAACCATTGTCATCATAAACAGATTTTCAGGCCAGGTTAATTTCCTAAATATTGACATTCATGAAAATTCTTTCCCTTCCAATTGGAAGACAGAAGGCTGTCCGTGGATCAGTGTTTAATGTTCCTGTTGACAGTACTCAAACATGCTCTTTGTTACCTCGATTACCAACAAACTCAGGACTTATCCCTATCAAGTCAACAATATCGTTGGCATGTTGAGTTCCAACACATTTCTCCTGACAGAGTAATATTGTCCTTGCTACATCTAAAATAATGATTTCTACAGAGATGTCCCTGCTTTTGATGACTGGACAGATTTGGCTGCTGGAGATGATCCATTCTTGTGGGAAAGACTGACAGGTCAGACGGAATCAACAGACTCAATGATAATTCTGAGGAAAGAAACACTGAGGAAAAAGATCATACTGGTAATACAAGTCAAGCTGACAACACAAATTCAATAAGAAATGATGAAGATGAATGGTCTGGAGATGAAGATGAGCTGGTCAACGCACTGGAAAAATCTTAAACAAGGGGCATTGCTTATGATACTTGTATTCAGCAAGAATACAGGGGAAATGAAATTGTTTCTATTGCACCTGGTGAAGGAAAAATACCCGTGTCCCTACTGGCAGATGACAACAATGAAATTGTTGCCTTTCCTAAGCTGTTTCTAGATGGAAAATTTGGATATGACACTACAAGAAAGTCAAGTTACCAATAAGCAGATTCTTTAATGAAAGGCCTTTACACCAAGATGCCAGATTGGCACGAAACTCAGACTACATCTTTTATGCCAAACACGGTACCTACCAGTACCTGTTGATCCCCCGATGACAACTATTCACCAAACATAGTCGTTATCAAATTAGACAACACAAACATACATCGAACTCTGCAGCTGAACAAACATCATCTTCTATGTCAACGATTAGTTGTACCAATTATCAGACAACAAGTAAAAGTTTAGTTATGAAAGCTGTTGTGTCGCCATAAGTTTCCACTTATCATGGCTTGGGATACAACCATACATAAAGTTCAAGAAGAGACACTGAAGAACATAGTTATCCATTGTAATATGTCAGTTTCAATCAGGACAGCTCTATGTTGCCCTTAGTACACTCAAATCTTTGAATGTCTTTACCTTGCAAATTATGAAAGACACAAAACTAAAACCAGTTCCAAGTCCCTGGATGAAACAGATATACTTACTAATACCATGAAGTTCTTTCCTCTGGAGTCCTTATCCTACCTTCCAGATTCATGTTCAATTATCAGCATATCATCAATAAATACACAGTCCTTACATGCTCATTTTCATCCGTCTGCCAGATCTGCACATATATTAGGAGTGACGGAAAGCTTCTAAATGCCGTCTGATAACCACAGCTATTATGACATTAAACATTACTTTGGATTCCACAGAGACAGATACTTGTCCCTGAAGGCTGCCATTGTTCCAACACTGCGAACAGAATTTGCTGCTCATGGAAGTGTAGCAGTGTACATCAGTGATCAATATTATTCAGAACTAAATTTTCATTTGTTAAAAAACCTGTTGAATACATTGCTGCCATTGTTTCTCATCGAAGTTCATCGAAGAAACTGTAGAGGAAAACAAAGAATAACCCAATTAAAACAGCATCTGTCCTCATGTAAGAGTTTAAAACATCATATTTGTCTACAACCACATTGCGAACGACCGAAGAGCTGCATAACAGTGTGGTAGCAACTTTTGTGTCGGACATGTCGGATCAAAGAAACACACCCTCTTGAATAAAGAATCAATTGAGATGTGTTAACTCTATACGCTGGAACGGACGTAATGTTGCTACACAAATTGGTTACTAGCATATGCTTTCTGGTTATGTCTGATCAGCTTCATAATAGATATTTCTTTGACAATTTCTAGGACTGAAGAGCACTTACCTCAACTGAAGAGAGTACTTAGGCATTAGTTCTTCTCTTATCTTGTTTGCTTTATCATCTTGTCTAAAGTAGCGGTGGCGTGGACTTTAGCAGGGGGTGATTTGAAGAAAGGAATGAAAAGCCGAATACCTCGTTTTAAGCTTTTTAATTCCCAATCACGTTTCTATACAAAAAAACTACGACATTCCATTGTCATATTGGTAATAAAGGTGTTTTGGAACGAACTCTGAGTTAAGATATCTGAATTGTAAATCAATATTGTAAATGTCGAATGTAAATAGATTTTTTTATCATGCATGATTGTAAAAACTCTTTATTTATGATATTATACTTGTATTAAAGAAATCAAAATTAAAAAAGTTCCAGAAAGAAGATTATCCTACGCCTCACTTTCGGAAGTCATCTGCCCTTATTCATTTGAATACAGTAAAAAGTTAACATTTCTTTTCAAGAATTATTTAACATGTTATATATAGGTCTTTCTTAATGTTTATAAAATGAGTACCTATTACATTAAAGCAACATACCGATTTGTTTTTTTTTAATTCGTAAAAAATCATAAAAATGAAGCAATAAAAGCAATTATCTAAAGATGTGGAATAAGTGATCACGATGCACCCTACATAAAGAAGCGGATTTTAAAAAAATCACTCCAGCAGCCTTCATTGCGATCAGTGACGCCGTCTTGAATTGACCCTGATTAAACTATAATACATTAGATCCAATACCAATCCAAAAACTCACCAACAAAGGAACCATTTCGGGATATCAACAGACAACATTAATACGACAGGGAAAAAATAAACTATGAAAGATTCCTGGCTTAGGACAGACCCATATAAAGTATTGCGGGGTACAACCTCTCAACCAATAGAAATCTTTAAATTGAGATATTCGTTAAATATCATATTCATTGTACACTAATATATGCGGCATGAAGTACTTTGACAGAAAATGGTAGTTCTGCAAAATGGGCGAATATACGTTGTTAACCGAATATTAGTTTTTCATAATTATTTTTATTTTCATTAACATTAGACTTTATTGTCAGCTGTTTTTTAGTACCGTTCTGAATATTTATTTACACTCATTCAAAGTCTACAAGGATAATGCATAATTAGAAATAGTTACAACAATTATCTCTAGTGTCTATCAAAATCTGGTAATATGATGGTTGTACGTTTGCATAACCCAAAACCTGTATTTTACACTACCATGCAAACGGGTTTCTTCGTGTATCAAGATTTGCAAACTCTACTTTTAGTTCTGAACCCATTTTGATGAAGTCGTTGATTTCTTTTCTGTTACCTACAGCTGAGCTTTCCAATTTTTTAATTGTAGTGTCAACCTTTTCAAAAATGGTTTTTTGTTCGTCTTGTATGCGTTCTAAATCCTTCAGTGGAAATTGCAAAAATGAATTTTCTCCATTTGTTTTTTGATGTAGAGCTTCATATTTTTGTTCAATGTCATCCACTGTATTAGTCAGTGTTCTAGTATATGTGTTATATTTAGACTTAGCAATCCTGTCTATTCCTTTCCTAACATGATGTATTTCGTTTAAAATCTTCGTAAAAAGATCATTAATTTGGCTTTCAAAATGGTTGATTTCTTTTAATGTATTTCGTAGGACAGCATCGAGAAATCTATCTTTGCTTGTAGGGTAAAGAAATGATCTGAGTTCGTCTATCTTAAGACGATAACCCTCTTTAACATAATCGACTTTTTGTTTGATTTTTTTAGATGCGTCCTGCATTAATTCAACATCACATATTTTCCCTCGGTGTTGTTTTGACACACACTGCTGACACAAATACGCAAAATGGGAAAGACACACGTATTCCGCTGGCGAAGAATAATGGTACTTGCACCTGTTTGTAGACGACTCGTGTACATGTACCTTGTTTTCTATTTCAGACAAAAAATTATTTTGCGGGAAAGCCATTGCGATCTGGTCATCATTCCATATTGAAGTGTCTATTCTAATTCCCTTTCTACACACTGGACATCTAAAATATGAAATTTCACGTTTGCTATCTCTTTTATTTTGTTGAATGTGAGCTGTTAAACACCCCAAACAGAAACTGTGTTCGCATGGTAACATACGTGGATCTTTAAAAGATTCCAGACAAATACTGCATTGTAATGTCTCCCGTATGTTCCTTATATCTCTTGGAGCCGCCATAAACCCTACGGATGAAAAGAAGTTCATCTGTGTGTCATCATTCTACCATAAATATTGTACCAAAGCGAGAAGGAAGCAAAGAGGCACCAATGGGGCATTCGAGTGTCAAAAGTCCGAAAAGGAAACGACAAAACCGGAAAACACGAACAAGAACAGCACGAAGAAACACAAAACACAAAATAAAACGAACGGAAACCAACAACACGAACTAAAGTCGTAACAAGATTGAACTCCGGTGCTCCGGATGAGTAAGGGGGTTCCAGCCTGCTATAGCACACCCGTCGTGTTGCTTATTTCCAATACATCGTGTCAAATCCGGTAAAGGAAAACAAAACAAAACTCCAGACAAACCAACATCTACACTCATTTGAGAGATAGAAATCCCATATTTGTATACGAGTGCACGGTGCCTACCTTAAAATTTCATAAGTGAAGACAACAACCTTGAAGTAGCATAGCCATGTATTAGCAATTTCTGTGTCAAACGTGACGCTCTGCCAATGAAATCGATGTAATTCCCACAACCTCTGGAGAATATAAAGGTAATAACAAAACTACCGAACTTGAATGATCAATCTCATAGTCCAGAGAAAATGACAAAAACGAATCAGTCATACCGGAGAACTGGTGGATCGCAATGGTCCTGACTTGGTACAGGCATTTCAAACGAAATGGTGGGTTAAACCAGGTTTTATGGCGCCAAACCTCCCTCTTCCATTGCGATCTTAGGGTCCGGTAATGACCATAGAACACAACATAGTTGTGAGACACAATAGGGATATTGAGGTGATCATCTCAGTACAGCAGACCAGTCAAACACTAATTAAAACAATTAACTATCATATCTTTTAACTCAATTTTGAACTTTTCTACTAGTGGCTGATAACGAAGAAAGAATTTTTTTAGTGATCGTATGGAGAAACGAATCAACTTTGATACGAAGACTTTATAAGCAGGAGCGGACGGAATGTTGCTACACAAAAAGGGAAAGTTGAAGTCGTGTTCATATCATGCTAATTACATAAATAATACTGTATAATTTAGAAGCTATGATTGGTCAAGTTAAGTCACATTATAGCACTGTAAGTTATATGACGCATATTAATTTCTATAGACATATCTTAAGAAGTTATCTTTAAGGCAGACTTAGCCTTTCTGAAATAGACGGATATTTTTCGAAATGAAACAAAACATCATTGTAAATAGATTCTGTCTTAAAAAGTTGTTTATTCATACATAAATCAGTGCACCATTTTTCAAATTGTTTTTGCTATAACCCATTATTAAAGTTCATATATGATTAAGGACAAGACAATGCACAAATTGTACCCTACACTTTGCATATTTTACTATTTGGGAATATTTAATGGACAAAGGCATTGATTTTCATTCCTATATTCCTAAATAATGCACGCGTGCAAAATCGTAATTCCAACAAATTTGACAAAATATGTCGTTAAATACTTTTGATTTTTGATCTTCCAATGTTTTGATTCAAATGCTGCTGAAGAGAGGTTACTCCCTGAAATATCAATACACAGCATAAACAAATTAATCGTTTCATACTCGTTTTGGTAATTTTATTTTGAAACAACTGGGTCTATAACCGCTGATGGAGTGCCAGAGGTCCCCGAGGGTAATCACAAGCCTGGTGGTTAGACTTATCTGACACGACTTTACCAATAATTAAAAAAAAGTTGTCATTGACATGATTGAGATGTCGGATTGTTTAATTCAAAATTGTTAAAAAACACCAGTTTTCTTTTTCTTGTATTGCACATGGTTGATATCCACGGTGCTTGATTTGGCTTCACTGTTGGGAATTTTTGGTTTTAAGTAATTTTTGTACAAAACTTTTGACTTTTGATCTTTCAATATTTTGATTCAAATTTTGCTAATGAAAGGTTACTCCTTGAAACCTTGAAATATCCATACACAGCATAACCAAATTAACCGTTCTATACCCGTGTTTGGGTCGATAACTGCTGCTGGTGGACCAGAGGTCCCCGAGGGTAATCACAAGCCTGGTCATCAGACTTGTGTGACACGAATTTAATTTCTAATATGTTTGTCATTGAAATTTCAGATTGAAAATTTAAAATTGTTTTAAAACACCAGGTTTCATTCATTGCAATGCTTGTCGATATCCTCGGTGCTGGATTTGGCTTACCTGTTAGAGCTTTTTGAGTTTGAGTACTTTTCGTTCAAGGGTTTTGGTTTTCTATCTTCCAATGTTTTGATTCAAATGCTGCTGATGAGAGGTTACTCCTTGAAATATCAATATACAGCATAACCAAATTAACCGTTTATTACCCGTCTTTGGTATTTTATTTTGCATATTTCGACCAGAAACCTCTCTTCAAAGTCATAGGAGGATAGAAACAAAAAGTACAGAAATATTATCATAATTTTTATTGCGTTGATAAATAAAGCTTACCTTTGCGACCACTTTCTTGTTTTGGGCTCGCAATCAATTTGGCATCGAGTCTTTCTAACCTGCGCTGCAAAGGTTGCATGAAACCTGTTGAATAAAATTAAACAATTTGTTGTGTATAAAGCTCTTAAAAGGATTTCTAAAATAAAGATATGAAATTGTGTATATCTATAGATGAACTCAATGCTAGTCAGCTTGACGATTTTAATTTACGGTTTTAACTTTAAATCTATGAAGTGGTTCTTAAAATCTATCATATCAAAGTTTAAGATACCAGGCGCATATCTACATTATGTTAAAATAATTGTTCGAAAGTTTTATGAAAACGGACAGATGGACACACACACTATATCACTATATACCCCCAATATTAATGTAACTAAGGCGTCAAAAAAAAAAGGAGCACAATTCTTAGATATCTTGCAAAGTTTAAGCCTATGTTCCTATTTATAATAATTTTCTTTTTCTTGTCATGTCATAAATGATTTGAAATCTAGTTTTTATCTTATTTTATTAAAAAATAGTTTCACGATTAACATTTAGAAAGGTGTAAAAGATTTTTTTCTTCAAAAATGTCATTTCAGAGGAGATATTTAGAGAGAAAATGTATGACAATTATTTTTATCCGGAAATGTATTGAACTAATTAGTTTTTCCTAAATATCTTTAAGAAAAGAACCGTGACCCCATGTTTTCACGATTAACATTTATAAAGGTGTAAAAGATTTTTTTCTTCAAAAATGTCATTTCAGAGGAGATATTTAGAGAGAAAATGTATGACAATTATTTTTATCCGGAAATGTATTGAACTAATTAGTTTTTCCTAAATATCTTTAAGAAAAGAACCGTGACCCCATGTTTTATTATATAAATTAATTGCATGTTCTACAGTTATTTTGTGTTTCCATGTTTTACATGTTGTCTGTTTTTGTCCTGTTGTTGGTGTTTATTGGTTTTGTCTCTGCCTTTCGGACTTTTGACATTCGGAACCTCCATTGGTACCTCTGCTTTGACAATGTATTATTGTTATTTTACATAAATCTGTACAAAATTCTATGTACAGTTTTCTCGTTGCTGGATTTGGCTTCTGATCGAACTTTTTGGGTTTTGAGTACTTTACGTTCAATACTTTTGGTATTGACCTTCCAATGTTTTGATTGAAATGCTGCTGACGAAAGGTTAATCCTTGAAATATGCATATACAGCATAACCAAATAAACCGTTTTTAATACCCGTTTTGGTATTTGAATTTTGAAAATATATACATTTTGTAGATTTTTCCTATAATATACAAAATATTTTTTGAATATTGCAACCCAAATACTTTAATAATGAGCACAACGACTTACCGTTTTATTATTTTATTTTCAGTTATAGTGCACATGTTATACCAATGTCTATATACAACGAAAGTTTGATAAAATCTTACAATTATTTTAGAGCCCCTCAATACCATAAAGCGGGGGTATATTAAGGGACATTCTCAACAGTTATTTTAAAACGAAAATTTTAAAACTATAATGATGTACTAAAAGTTTTGATACAATTTCTAAATTTTGTTGTAGTTTAGTTGGAAAGCTGCAGAGTGCGAAAAATCAGCAGTAAGTAAGTAGCAGTTCACAAATAAAAACCCTGCACTCTCTCCCCATTAGAAAAACCCAATCGAAATAAAGAAAAGAACAAAGTCAAAATGATAAAATGTACTCAGAGCAAGCAGGAAGTGCTTTCTCTTCCGGAGCATCTTAGGTCACACTCGTTTTGATTTGAGTTAATGTTGCTGGTTGCGGTTTTGTTGTGAGTTTTGTGGTTATTGTTTTATGCCTACCGATTTTTCCTTGTTTTATCGGATTAACGATTTTTGATTGCCCCTTTGGTACACTTTTGCTTTTTTTCTGTTTATCAAGATAATGAAAGTACAATACCTTCAGAAAAATAGGTCTGTGATCGTCGAGGAGGAGATTGCAAGCCTGATAATAAAAGTGTTGGATAAGTGTCTACAAATGTGTTTCAAGAAATTTATATTCATACTTTTTGAAAAGAATTTCATGGATTTCATCACTCATATTGAAATGAGTACTAGTATATCTTTAGATATATGCATAGCTAGAAAAAAACCCATATAATGTCTTCACGCACAAACAAATATAGAGATATTGTTTATATCTTTGCTTTAAGCTTCAAAGTTTTTGTCTTTACTTATATTTCATAATTAACATTTTTTTTAGCTGAATTAATTTAGCAAGTCACATCCACATAATAATGATTTAATAACCATGCATTCATCGGGTTATTTTCCCCGAGGTTCTTTTCATAGTATTGTTGTTGTGTCTTCAGCTTCTGGATAAAACTGCTATACAGAATAGTCAGATCGAAGGCTTTGTAAAAGTATTCAACATTTTTTCGGTATTTTCATGTGAACATTTGTTCCTACATTTTGTTTATCAATTCTTTACCGTTACGGTAACATGTTAACATGCTTGTTACAATGCGAGCATCGGATGTTATTCATGAGGTTATATTTTTGCGATGTCTTCACAAGCGGGAAATAACTATATAACAGGAACTTGAAATTTAAAATTATCCAAATACTAGCCGTTTCTATAAAGAGCTTAAAATCTAACACCCTCTAGATTAATCGTTTTTGCGGTATGTATAATATATAATAAAATAATAAATGTGATCTTTCAGATTACCTCCTGATCTAATTCTTGCAGGTTGATATTGCAAATCTGGAAATAAAGACAACAAAGATTATGTGATATCAAGGGCCCTAGTAAACACCTATACACCTTATCTTTATAAAGAAATATTGACTTTGTCGGGGTTTAAAGCTTTCGGGAAAAAGGGGAAAAGGCGCTTAATTCTATTTTACCATATTAGTGATAAATTGTGCTTTTTGCTTTATCATGTTTTATTAGTTAGTTTCAATACTAATCGATAATAATGCGATGCAAAACGGTGTATGGTATATGAGATAAATCTTTTGAAATACTGAAAAAGCACCTATGAAAACAATAATTCGGTAACCTGAACGTGTAAATATGGTCGTTTCTCCTCACTTTCCAAAATTAGGATAGAACAAAAAATCATAAGCGGTTACTATCACAAATGTCAGAAATTTCAATTACAACAAAATTCAAGACGAAAAGTTTTGCTACGCCTAATGCAGTACAATACAGAAGGCTAAACTCGGGAAATGAAAACGCCACCAGCAGCAACGCTTACCATGAACGATGTTAGAAATAAAAATATCAACAAAGTTAAATCAGAATTGTTACGTCTCACGTGCGTTTCGCCTAAGCAAGACCCATTAGAGGCGCCCAACCAAAAAACGACCGAAAAAGCCAAATACTATATGAATAAGAAGAGCATAAAAAATAAAACGAAAATAAGTCAAACTTGCACCCAAATAATGACTAAGATCAACCTATTTTTCGGTAGCAAGAACCTCAGAGTTAAGACAATTTGAAATTTATAAGAATAATCTTATAGCTTGGATCCTCGATGCTGCATTAATTTTGGCTTCCCTTATCGAACTTTTTGGTTTTGAGTACTTTTCGTTCAATACTTTTGGTTTATGATCTGAACACACTCTCGATACGACCTGAGTTCACGTTGGTGATTTCTGTTCAGTTGTTTTTGTGTTTTTATGTTTTTTTCGCGCTGTTCTCATTCGTGTTTGCTGGTTTGGTATTTGCTCTTTTCGACTTTTGACTCTCGAATGCCCCATTGGCGCATCTTTGCTTCTTCCAATGTTTAGATTCATATGCTGCTGAAGAGAGGTTACCCCTTAGAATATACATAAACAACATTTTTTGATGTGTTCGGGTTCAACTCGGGGGATTAAAACGCAACCAGCAACGCGATTTATCGCGAATGTTAGAAATAAAAAAACCCAACAAAGTTCCAGACAATAAATTTGCTACTCCTGACGCGCGTTTCGACTAATCAAGACTCATTAGAGGCGCTGTATTCAAATGATTTAAAATGCCAAATACTATATGAATGGAAAGAGTATAAAAATGAAACCAAAGTATGCCGAACTGGAACCGCAAAAAATGACAACCAATGCCTGACATTATGAGTTTTAACTGAAAAACACATCAAATCTATAAATATTATATTTGTTTGATGTGTTCTTCAACACAAAAGTGCTGATGTCAAACCCTATGTAATTAAAACACCAGCAGCAGCGCTAACAATTAAAATTGAAATTGTTGTGCAACTCAAAATGTCACATGTTAAATATTTTTACAAATACTACCAACAAGTAACTAAAATAATCTTTAATAGATAAATATGTACTGTGCTTTAATAGGATTTTAAATGATATACTTTATAATCTGTTTTCGATGTTGACACACACATTTCTTTATTATTGTAGATGTCACTATATGATTAATATCCCGGATTCATTGAACCTAGTTTAAGATCGATCTATATAACAACGTCATATACGTTGATACGTTGACATCATTATAGCGTTCATTCTGGATAAGACAGTGGACACAAATGCCAAGTCTACTCTCTGAAAAAGTTATGCAACATGACACCAATTCCCTATATGTTATAAACCTACCTTATTTCAAAATAATATTGACGAGCTGTTTATCGACGGATTTTCATGAAATAAAAAAAAAAACAGTAAAAAAAAAGATGAAAATTTCAAATTTATTTTGACTAAAATTCCAACTTCGAGGGTTTACAAGTATTGTTAGTAGAACACAACCAATTGATTTTTGTGGATAATTGACTGAAACGTTAAGTCATTGCTTAAAATTTACAACTGAGTCCTACATGTAATATCGAAATTGCTTAAAATCAAACAAATAAATTTCATTTAGTTCTCGTTTTAATGATTTTTATTTCATGAAAATCCGTTGGGAAACGGCTCGTCCTATTATTTTGAAACGAGGTACACTAGTGTAGGTCGATGTAGAACAAATAGCGAAATTTTGTCATGTTGCATAACTTTTTTGAGAGAGTTTATTTCTTGATAGATGCTATAAACATTTAAATCGTAAGGAAGTTACATCTCAAATTCCTCCATATTTCAAAAATCAGTCAACACCAAGTGTTTCCTACCGCTACACTAAAACCATAAGTAGTAAAATTTTCAACCACAAAAAGGCATTGAAGGACCTAAACATTGAAGAATATCTAAAGTCCCCTCTGACATGTGATTGCTATGCTTCTCCCTTTGTCTATGGTCCATCTGGTCATGTCATCACGGGTGATCACGAATGATTTATTACGTAATGTGGTTTCCCATGGACCTAAATTCAGGGATCCGCAACGTAAAATTGGAATCACAACTTTAAGATCATCATGGACGCTGTGGAGGGCTATGCTAGAGCCTGGATAAACAGGGAAAAGGACCAAGAACCATAGCTTGAATCACTTTCGGACTGGGTAAGGACTATCCGATCTCTTGTAAGAAGCCGAATAGACAAATTTCGCAAATGTGTGAACCCCCGGCCTTCTTCCTTCTTCTGTATTTAGAGATCGTGAAGCTCTCAATTGTCTCTCTTCCTTACATGACAGGTATGTTGTCACGCCAGCAGACAAGGCTTCCAATAATTTAGTTTTTCTATGTAAAGCACATTATTACAATTGTCTAATAAAAGAACTCGGCATTGATGGTAATACTTCCGCTAGTGCTACATACAAACGGACTACTTTTAACAAAGATGGAATCATAGCCAACCATGTCCTCTTTCAATATTCCAATGAAAGAGGAACATAAAGAGTTACCATATTTGTACTGGATACCTAAACATCACAAAAGTCCGTACAAAGAAAGGTATATAGCTGGATCTTCATCATGTTCAACTACAGAGCTGTCCGTTCATTTAACTAAAATCTTGTCTGCTGTCAAAGAAGGTCAACAAGCATACTGCGACACTATTTATAATCGTAGTGGAATTAACCATATGTGGATTTTGAAGAACTCAAAGGATTTGTTAGATCATTTTAAATCTAGATCATTTTCTGATGTTCACTCTTTGAAAACGTTCGATTTTTCAACTTTATACACTACCTTGCCACACGAAAAACTAAAATGTCGCCTGAAAAACCTTCTCGAAAAAGCCTTTTCAAACTCTAGGAATTTTGTTGTTTTGGGTTATAATTCTACATTCTTTTCCAAAACATCTTTCAAAGATAAAAAAATGTTACACACTGGAACAAGTTTGCAGTATGCTTGGTTTCCTCATTGACAACATATTTGTCACCTTCGGAGGAGAGATTTTTCAACAACCAATCGGCATTCCAATGGGCACAAACTGTGCTCCTTTCCTCGCCGATTTCTTTTTATACTCTTACGAGACTGAATTTCTTCAGGGACTTGTAAAGAACAAGAAGATGAAAGAGGCAAGGTAATTTAATCTTACATTCAGATATATTGATGATGTCCTTTCTGTCAATAACACTTCATTTGGTAGATGGATTCCTTCAATATATCCTTCAGAATTGGAGATTAAAGAGACCACAGAATCAAATTGCTTCACGTCTTTCTTGGATTTGCACCTCGAATTTGACCCAGGTGGTCATCTCAGTACAAAAATTTACGATAAACGAGACGATTTTAATTTTCAAATTATTAATTTTCCTAATCTACAGAGCAATATACCTACCTCCCCTGCATACGGTGTTAATATTTCACAACTTATTCGATATCCCAGAGATTGCACACATTTCACAGATTTTTTGATCAGACACCGATTTCTTCGTGACCGACTTTTGGAGAAGGGCTATAAGAAAAAAAAACGTCTCATACGATCCCTAAAAAAAATCTTTCTTCGTTATTGGCCACTGGTAGAAAAGTTCAAAATTGAGTTAAAATATTTGGTAGTTAATTGTTTAAATTAGTGTTTGACTGGTCTGCTGTACTCAGATGATCACCTCAATATCCCTATTGTGTCTCACAGCTATGTTGTGTTCTATGGTCATTACCGGATCCTAACATTGCAATGGAAGAGGGAGGTTTGGCGCCATAAAACATGGTTTAACCCACCATTTCGTTTGAAATGCCTGTACAAAGTCAGGACCATTGCGATCCACCCATTTTCCGGTATGACTGATTCGTTTTTGTCGTTTTCTCTGGACTATGAGATTGATCATTCAAGTTCGGTAGTTTTGTTATTACCTTTATCTTATATGTATATTTAGCCTAGCCCTCTATTGTCTCTTTCTTGGAGGAGGGGGTAACTTATAAATGAATATTTATTTGATATGCTTATTTGCAGCACATCGGTAGAAGCCACTCGGTTATTGACCAATAAGAAGCTGTCTTCATATGTCAAGTGAACTTAGAAGCTTTGATGGCGTTATTACTCCATAGAAGTTACAACTGCGCTGAAAAAATGATATGTTCCATTGCTTGAAATCTAGCTCTTATTCACTGTATAATATGTTCTCTAAATGGAGAAGAAACTTAAATTAATTATAACAACTAAGCTTGTTAAATGCGTATGGCATTGATCCTAAATAACATAGGAATAATTGAACTTAAAGCGTTTCTGTATTCCAAAAAACGCTCGCTTTGTGTTCTCGAATAGCTTAAGAAGAATAAACCTGAGAACTCCTACATCCCAAGGGCCGTTTATGTGCTCAGAAAAGCTAAAAAATAAAAACATGGACTATTACATCAGATAAGCATGTTCGAAAAGCAAATGAGGAGTAGAACTAGGAACTATTTCATTTAAAAGACCTGTTACATTCAAACCGAATCACTTAAAGGGATTTATGTTTGAACTATATGATATCCGCTTGACCTTAACATGCACTACAAATGGGTCCGTAAGACTTAGGAAGGAGAATTATACCATTTATTATTTAGGAACGACTATAGCATCAGTTAGGCCATGTCCGCTACGGTTCCTTTATTCCTTATGCATTTGATCGGCGATAACTATTTTATTTATTGCTTAGATATATATATTTATATATTCATAAACTTCTAAAATGGTGCACAACAGCATCAAATATCATGTTAAAATAAAATAATATTTAAAGTCGAAAGACAATAATTAATAATCAAATTTGCGGATATTTCGCTGGACCGGCCATCTTCATCAGCGCTTGAAATCTGTTATGATGATAATAAACTACGTAATCAGGATCTGTGACGTATGTCTAAAATCCTGAACTTTATGCTTGAACATCTCAATTAATCCTCAACATGAAAAATATTAAAATTGAATAAAATACAATAAAATATAATGTTTGGACAGTAAAATCTTGAAAAACTATGATTTAAATAAATATGATTTATATATTTATATATTTATATACAGCTTTATGGTCTGATATATTACGGAATTCCTTTGTCAAATGCAACTATTGAGGTATTTAAGGCGTACCAAGAGGGTCAAAAATTGTATATGTTGACTAGACCATAAGATATATGGATGAAGCTATTAAAACTCTAGCATAATCAAGAAATAATGTAGCCTCATCTGATTGCCACTGAGCCTACAAGTCTAATTGCTATAAAATATCATTATTAAGTTAGTTTCTATAGTGATTTGCAATAGAGATTTAGTTATATGTATAGTGATATAGTTATGTGGCATTAGCCGAACCTAGGGCTGTTTGCTTAAAAAAATGATTTTGAAGATAATATTTTTATTTAATGTTTCATATCTACTATAGAACTAAGAAAAGATAATTTACGGAAATATCAATTATTTTAGAGTAACATCTCATCACGGAGCTGTGACAGCTTTTTCGCCAAACCTAACTAAGTCTTGTTTTTATTTGTTGTTTACCTTTATTTAATTTCATAGTGCTCATATGAGATAATAATATGTATTATATAATATAAGTAACAACAAAACTACCAGACTGGAATGACCAATCTCTTATATCAAAGAAGAGAAAGCAAAATGAGGCATATATACAACAGAGAAATTGAAGAAGGCAATGGTCCTGGCTTGGTACATGTATTTGCATATAAAAAGAAGTGGTGGGTTGGACCAGGTTCTATGGCACCAAACCTCCCTCCTTCATTGCGATCTTAGGGTCCAGTAATACAAAACACAAAACGGTTGTGAGATAATAGGGATAAAGAGGTGATCATCTAAGTACATTAAACTGCTTCAAACTAATTATAACATTTCAACAGACGTAATTTTGAATATTGCTACCAGTGACTGATATCGAAAGAGAAACTTTTTAAGAGACCGTATGAGATGTATTTTCTTATAACCTTGATCTAAAAGCCAATCATGGTGACAACGGTGTCGGGTAAAAAAATTCTGAAAAATTAGTGCTAGCCCTGGCATATCACCCTAAATGCTGGTGAGGTGGGAATGTTACTATTCGAGATACAAATCCAAGAAAGACGTGAAGCAAGTAGATTCGGTGGTTTCTTTAATCTCTAACTATAGATGACGGATTGAAGGAATCCATCTAGCAAACGAGAGGACATCATCTATATATCTGAAATTGAGGTTGAAGGATCTAGCTTCTTTTATCTTTTAGTTCTTAACGAATAGCTGAAGAAAAATTAAGAAATTGGCAGCGAAGAGAAGGAGACAATTTGTTGCTATGCAATGTCAACTTTTTGTTGTAAAATCTTTTCTCCAAAATTGACAAATATGATGCCAATAAGGATATCAAACATACTGCAAACTAAAATTTATTTTTGTATTTATTGTGCTACATTGAAATTTTGTCATGTTTGTACAAGTTGAACACAAATTTAACATTATTATCTTTACAAGTTTTAACAGGTACAAGCAAACGTTTTGCAGGTTACAACTTATAATTTGTGGCAGCACAAGTAAAATCATGCGCACATGCAACAATGTATACAAAATTTCCACTTGTAAACACATGTATATCATCCTTTAGATAGTTCGACCAATAATCTTTAATATAGGTGAAAAAAGTAGTGAACTATTTACATGTACCTCTTTCTCTTTTATTCTGTGGTTCATATTTCACACCTGGAAAAAAAAGCAACACTCATTTTATGTCTTTCTGAAAATACGACATACCCAGTATATAAGAAACATGTTGAATTTAGTTGTGGAAGGGAGTTAAACTTTAAACGAAAAACATTTTTAAAGAAGAATGCTTAAAATAAAAGATCTAACATGTGTTAGCACACAGACTAGTTCTATATTTAATTAAAACCACGTTCGTAAAATTGTTTATAAAATTTAGCTATTACAAAAACTACATTTTGTCTGAATATGCTGAGGAAAAAACATCTAAGTATTTCATTTCACAGTGTTTATTTATACAGCAACATTTCTCATAATTAAGGTCTAATTAACTACAGTGGAAAGACCTTACTGTATTTCTTATGATTATTATTTTTTTTCCGCAAAAAAAACAGAAAGAAATACTTAACGTAGCATTACGAAACTTCATACCATTAACCGACACTATGAGGGCATGACTTTAGTAACCCTGCGAATTCGATCTATTTTTAGTAACGGAGTTATCTGCCCGGAACCCCAAAACCTTGTTTGCAGATTAACTCAAAAAACCGTAACCGTTATCAAAAATCTGAAGTAGGGAAAATGTTGCTAGACTCATGGTCATGATTCGTCATGCCAAAAAAAAAAATTCGATCAACTTCCTGGTTACGCGTTTTTGAGTAGAAACCTGTCGCAATGCGTCAAAATTGTTTTCTTCAAAACGGTTAGTCCTAGAGACTTGGGACCTTCACCAATCATCCTAGGTGACCTACGTTACATTTAAAAATGTAAAGGTCAAAGGTCAAATCTCAAGGTCAGAGGTCATGGCACACCTTGTTTGCAGTATAGCTCAAAAACCATA
This sequence comes from Arcuatula senhousia, assembly GCA_963971305.1. NCBI lineage: Eukaryota > Metazoa > Mollusca > Bivalvia > Mytilida > Mytilidae > Arcuatula > Arcuatula senhousia. The sequence continues at coordinate 68,780,997 of OZ020307.1, read as the reverse complement.
CAAAATTGAAGCAGACATGTAATGGGAAAAATACTCGTGTCATTTAGACCTTTATTTGATATAAAGGGTCGAACACTGTACGACAAACCGTTTTCGAGTTATTGCCCTTAACACGTTTCGGCTTATCTGTTTTTGGGTTATAACTTTTAAACCGTCAGAGATAATATAGTAAACATATGGGTTTTTTGTGACCGTCATTATATGTCCTTCAATTTAAGACCAAAGTGGAATGGTTACGGGCGGCCATTTTCAAAATGGCTGACACCGTAAACAGTTTTTATGGAATAACACTTAAACCGTACAAAATTGAAGCGGACAATACATGAAAAAATGTTCGCCATGTCGAAATCTACAAAAAGTGTTTCAGGTGCAAAACCATAAAATTCGTCGTTTTTGAGTTACGGCCCTTGATTGGTATTTTAAAAATGGTTTTTTAATAATAACTTTTAAACGGTAACAGATGGTGAATGAAATGTTGGTTCATTTGATAGAGAATTAAAAGACCTACAATTTGAGTCCAAACAGTGTATGATTCGGTTGACCGGTTTCAAAATGGCGGCCAAAACAAGTTTTGCAAAACACGTTTTTTGCTCATAACTTGAAAACCATAACAGATAGTATAGTAAACATGTATACTTAAATGAATCAGAATGCAAAGAGCTACAATTTGAGTCCAAGGTCAAAGGTCATGTGTCAAGGTCATTCCCTAGCAACAAGGTAACGTCCATAGCAACCATATATATTCTTATCCAAGACTACTTTCTGAGTTTAGAGTTAAAATTTTTCAACCGGAAGTAACCCTTAGTCCTTAGCAACCGTCATAAAAGTCCTTAGCAACCATACCTTTTCTGACTTCAGGCTCACTGCTCTTTAGTCTGGGACATTTTTCGCTACTTATAATTTAATACTATTGTCAAAAACAGACTCAAATAGCCTAACGGAACGTAACAGTTATCATGAAACTAACAAAAACATGGGAAAGACCTCACATTTGTTCTCTGAACAAATGACTTTTTAATTTAAGATCATTAGATTTCTTCTAGACAAAAGGGTCATCCTTTAATCTCAGCTTTCGTTATATTGACGATGGCCCATCACTAAACAAAAAAAAAAACACTACAGAAAAAAAAATAAAAATTCATCTTCACATTTGGAAGAATAGGAAGCAAGGAGGTAAGCATAGGGTATCCAAATATCAAAAGTCCAAAAGGGATAAAGACAAAACCGGAAAACATGAACGAAAGCAGAACAAAGAAACAGACAACATAAAACACAAAAACAACCGAACAGCAACCAACAACGCACACTCAAGTCGTAACGAGAGTGAACTGAGGTGCTCAGGAAGAGAAAGCAGTTGGTTATAGTCGATACTGAAGAAATAATATGCTCATAGAAAGCCATTGTCTCTTAGATTGGTAAATATGCTGGTTTTTCGCAGATTGTTTTTACTCTTTCTCGGATTTGACTTACTCGATCGTTGGAAAAGTGACGATTGTGTTGTAACAAGCAGGAACTGCTTACTCTTAGGAAGCATTTGTATTCACTCTCGTTTTGACTTGAATTCAAGCTACGGATTAAGTCTAGTTGGATGAAAAGTTTGTTTCTTTTTATTATGTTGTGCTTTTCGTTTTCTATATGTCTTGTCTTGATTTAATCTTATCACTCGACTGTTTTGTTATTCACATATTTTATATTTAGAGATGTAGATGTAAATACGAAGCAGACTTCCATTAAACCAGGTCATCTGACAACATCGGTTAAATTAATGCATTGAAGGGTGCATGAAGTGAAGTCCAACTAGCTGAACATTTTAGTAATATAAAATTTTATCATTTTCTAGTTTTAGAGCTTAAGAGCGTAAACAGTTATTTTGACATTTAAGGGACAATACAAGTAACTTATAAATAGAGTCAGTTAATAACTTCCAATTACCTTATTTAAATTATTAAGTTATGTTTTATTTACAGCTACGAACTATCATTATTTCGTAAAATAGAGGATCAGGCTAGCCTTTACTACAAATAAAGAGGTACTAATGGTGGATACCGTAATGTCAAATGTAAATCAGACGAACTCCACAAAGTAGCAGACAATAAAACATGAACTGAACAACAATAAGCAACCCGAGAGCCGTAACGAGAGTGAGCTCAGGTGGTCTGGATAGGATGGGTATTTTGTTATTTTATTGCTAGTTTTTTTTGCCAATTTTTCATAATCGCAAAATAGTCAAAAAGTATTGCTTTCTGTACATCTCAAAAAAATTAAAGAACGGACAAATAAATGTCTTTAACATTTATAAATACCCGTTTGATCGAAGAGCACAAAATTTTTCGACAGCAAAAATAACTTGTCATATGGTATGGCTTACGAAGTACTAAATGAACTGTACCTCTTTGGTATACTGGTAATCTTGGTGTTCTAATATCTGGTCGGTCCGTGTAGTCTAAAAATAAGAGCAAGAAAAATATAGTGATCTCAACTACAACCTGATAGACAAAAGGTGGTCTACTTAGGTGAGACGTCAATTTTGATAATCGTCTTTACTTACAAATTTACCATACACGTTCTATAAATTTAATTCGTATCACCACAGTTTTTTTGTCGGTGCTGAATTTTGTTATATATTTAGCAAATTCTTGAGCAATGTAAACTCTTTGCATTTTGGAGGATCTCGAAGCATCAAGGCCCCTAGAGATGCAGTATGTTGACCAACTAGTGTGTGGACACGCTTTAACACTTGTTATACTTGACCAAGCTATGGGAAAATAGTTGGCCAGATGAAGGTAAAAAGCCTTGGTTGGAATTTCATCTAAAAGACACTAATCTTATATAAAACCGGATAGATCTAACTCGTTAGCCTTGGTTGACAATATATCTAGAGGAAGTAAAGCTTCACGAATTTCCGGCTCTTCTGGTAGTGAGGTTAAACAAAGGGTTAATCACCTTCTCTCATAAACAAAACAAAATGGATTACAGAAACACATACAATAAAATTCAATAGTCAGAGGTCCGTAGTTGAAGCAACCACAGTATGATGCGGCTAAGTGAAAGTCGAACGATAAATTAGTAGTGGAACTGTTTAAGAACTAGGAGGTCTATTAGAGTAAAACTCAAATATAACGAACTTACTTACAACGTTGTAACGATTTTTTTCTAATCCCTAAGCAAACTCAAACAATTTCGTAAATATCGTGGGTATAACGAATTCGTATATAAACGAATGTGCTGATACTACGAACTAATTTCCGATTCCCCGAATGCAATACACACTAGAAATTACATTTCTATTACGAACTAAACATGCTCAAAGGTAAAGGCGATAATCAATTATTGAATCGTCGAACTTCAAAGATAATAAAGGTTATCTAAATATACATGTATAAACAAATTTGAATTGTTGTTATTTCAATAAAAGTCATGTTAGATCATTTTGAGTTAGTTAATTTTAAAATGTCTTGACTGGAAGGAAAAGAAAAGCTTTTTCTTGAGAAACAAAATAGGAAATAATACGATGTTGTGCAACGGGAATTACTTTGAAAATGGATATCGCAGCTAAGCATGAAATTTAAAAAAAAAGGATACAGCAGCTAAGTTTGAAATTGCACCCAACCCGCTTACTACAATTAGAAAAACAAGGAAAAGATTGTTGAATCTTACGAGGAATCATCAGTGGCTCTTGCTCGCACAGGTCATCGCTCTTCAAAACATGAAAGCATAGATTCGGCACTTCACGAGTGGTTCAATGAAAAACGAAACCAGAACAAAAACAGTCGGATATCATTAGTTTCTTTTAAAACTATAAGAAATTTCATAAGATATATTCCCAAATATGCATCTCCACATGTACGTTTTGTGTTCAAAACCTACAACGAATTCGGTGTATGAGATAACGAAATTCGTTATATCAGTACAACGAATTACACTTATAACGAATTGTTTTCCATGTTCCCCTGAAATTCGTTCTAACCTAGTTTTACTGTAGAATAGGTAGTTGGAATGTCTGAACTTTGATTGGACAGGAAAAGCAGTCAATATTGCTACAGAAATGAAAAGATACAATATAGAGCTACTGGGATTATGAAAAAAAACAAGATCGATACAAGCTGAAAAAAACAGATAAATTCTGACCAACCTATCATATACCCAGGCCATGAAGAAGACAATGCTCCTCAAACAAATTGTGTTACCATAATGTTTTTAAACCAACCAGAAATAGCAATAATTGGATTGAAACCAATAGATTTAAGAATGATCAGAGTTTAGTTGAGAACATTAAAAAGGAGAATTGGTCTGAATGTTATCATGTGCTATGCACCGACCAACGATAAAGATAATAAAAATAAAGAATTTTATATCATTCTACCAACAAATTTGAATGATAAAGAGGAAAGAGAAATGCCAATCCATTTGTGAGACATCAATGCCATATTTATAATTATGACACCAGGTATGAAACTATCATAGGCAAACATGGAAAAGGAAAAATGAATGAGTTGACAGTTATTTAATAGACCATACCGGTATTAGTGTTGGTGCTAAGTTTAGACATATCAATACCAAAAAGGTTACAAAACAGTTAATTTGTTATGCTATATATACATAATTCAAGGAATACTTCTCATCAGCAGCATTTGAATTATCAAAACATTGGTAACCAAAAAGTATTGAACGAAAAGTACTAGAACCAAAAAGATCAACAAATAAGCAAAAATGCATCATCTCAATTTCGACTAAAAAGCGAAACTCTTCATGTGTTCTTAAACAATTTTGAATTTTATAATTGGATGATAACAAAGAAGCAAAGGTGTACCAAAGGGGTAATCAGTATTATAAAACCGTGAAGACAAAGACAAAACCGGCAGACAAAAAATCATCACAACAAAACAAACCACATAACAACATAGAACACACACACACATAACAACAAAACCGCATTCAGCAATGCGAACTCAAGTCGAAACGAGAGTGAACTCAGGTGCTCCGGAAGAGTAAGCAGTTCCTGCTTGCTATAGCACACCCGTCACGTTGCCAAAGATCGATTAAGTGTTGGTCAAATCCGGAAAGGATGACATTACAAAACTCTATGTCAAACCAACATCTGTGCTCATCTGAGAGACAGAAATCCTGTATTTGCATACAAGCACATGATGTCGTCCGTAAAATTTCTTGAGTGATGACAACAACCTGGGAGCAACGTACCCCTGTGTTAACAATTTGCTTGTCAGCCGTGTAGCTCTATCAAGGAAGTCATTGTACTTTTGACAATTTATTGATTAATTCACGTCAAACAAGTATCACGGCCGGTTTTGTTATTACCCTCGGAGATCTCTGGTCCACCAACAGCGTTTATCGAAATACAACACAAAAAAACGGGTATGAAACGGTTAATTTGGTTATGCTGTATACCGATATTTGAAGGAGTAACCTCTCATCAGCAGCATTTGAATCAAAACATTGGAAGATCTAAAACCCAAAATATTGAATGAAAAGTTCTCAAAACCAAAAAGTTCGAATAGGAAAGCCAAACCCAGCACTGAAGATATCGACCATGTGCATTACAAGGAAACAATTTTGAATTTAACAATCGGAAATTTCAATGACAAAAATATTAGTAATTTATTGGTAAAGTCGTGTCAGACAAGTCTGACGACCAGGCTTGTGATAATCCTCGGGGTCCCAGGCTTGTGATTACCCTTGATCCAGTGATTTTAATATATAAATACCAAAACGGATATACAACAGATAATTTGGTTATGCTATATATATGTATGAACATTTCAAGGAGTAACCTTCCATCAGCAGCAATATATAAATAATTATTTATAAACAAATGTCTGTAATCCATCATTTAGATAGGATTGCCTAACAAAATTGCCATATAACAAATTAGACATATATTGTTCTTGAAATAAAGAAGAGAAATAACGTTACATGTATAGTATTTTAGACCAAGTACTAAATAAACTGTACCTTCTGATTTTCTTGGCGTTCTTCTGCTCTTTAATCTGTATTTTAAGTCTGAAAAAGAGTAATGATGTGATATGGTTTTTACATTTCATTTACATGTTTTTGTTTTTTTGTGGCAAAAATATTTGAAAGAAGGTATATATTCGTTTTTTAAAAAAATCTTGATACAGCATAGCAATAAGCATAAAAACTTCCAGTAAGACTGAAAAAAAATATTTCTTTTTAAGATATACTCTGCAAAAAAAATTACGCATAGATAGAAAATTCCCCGTAGGTTTAATGCAAATCGAAACAATTTCAAAACATTAGTGCCGAGCTGTTTTCCAACCGATTTTCAAGAAACAAAATCCAGTAAAAAGAAAACAAAATGAAGATTGTTTGATTTATTAAGACCAAAATTCTAACTTCAATGGTTTTTAAGACATTGTGAGTAGAACACGACTAATATTTTTCACGGAATATTTTGCATTGATTTAAACGGGAAATTGAATCGTAAAATGTATACTTGAGTTCCACTTGCAATATCTTAAAAAACAGCGATGTAACGATTTTACTCAAAATTAAACAAACAATCTCTATTTTGTTTTCTTTTTACTGAATTTTATTTCATGAAAATCGGTTGCAGAAAAGCTTGGCAATAATGTTTTGAAATTGTTTCGATTTGCATTAAACCTACGGGGAATTTTCTATCTATGCGTAACTTTTTTTGAAGAGTATATATCATTTCTAAACAATTTTTATCAGTTTATCTAACATTTTATGACATTCTGTATTTCATTTTTAATTTTTTTTCTTTAAATTTCAAGTTGTCTTGTTACAGCTACGAATACCAGATATGCGTCCAATTGTTGTAGCGCCTTGGTGATCTTTAGATAAGAAGCATCATAGTGCTACTTTCAACCGACCGTGTTAATGACTAAACAAACGGTTTTAAATGTAAAAAAACGACGATAAGTTCAATTGGTATCTTAATTTGAATCAAAACTAGCTTTCTTCGTATATATTAAAGAGGCTTTGGAAAATATAGTTTACTCTGCCATTCAAAGTAAAAGTATATACCATTTTCTTTCCCTTTTTACCTTCAAATCTTAAGTAAAAAGTATATATTAAACACAAAAAATGATTCGTTTATTTATATACAGGAACATCAGTAATAAATTTACTTTAAGGGAACATTAAGTATTTATTGAAGAATGTCTGGTATAGCTCACATCTATACTATTAAAATAACGAAGCGTTTTGTGGTTAGCCGGGTTGCAGCCTAAACAACAAATGCTAAGACTAAGCTTCATATATCAAAAATAGGGGATGGTTGTGCCCTTTGAACATTTCATTAGCACTTATGCAATTATGTCTACAGTTTGCTAATTAACCCAATTAATTGATCCGGAAACGCTATAGCCGTCATCGTTCCGGAATTAAACCTGCTTTTTAGAATGTTTGAAATTATTTCCCCTGTTTTCAGACAAGTACAAAAAAAAAATCCCACAAAACTTTTCCATTAATTATGTTACATATCCAAATGATCTTATATATCATATAATATTAATAATTTTACTATGAAAATGTTTGTAAAAATGTTTTACCGTAAAAAAATGTAACTTTATAGAAAAATGAAAATCATATTGAAGGTTTTTTTCACCAACATTTAATCATTGCCTAGCGATTTGTAAGGTAACAAATAAATGATTTTCTTTCTAATTTTTACCCGAATTATCAACCTCTCACCCAGTTGTGGAAAAATATTTCTCACCTCTATAAAAAATTTTGTTCTCAGTGTAATTGCAAGTGCAATTGATGACCACCCTTTTTGCAATTTTTTACCTGTAGACATTATTATGGAATTTCTAACATCTTGGGACATATATTTGATATTTTAATCGCTCGACAAACCTCGCCATTAAAATAATCAGATTTATTACCTTGATCGTTTTGTTGAAGCTATATATAAATTTACCGTAGAACTTTTGATTTGCGATTAGCACAACCATGTAAGGTTGTGCAAATGCAATGCTTTTATTGATTGGACTATTTTTTAAAAGCAACGCAACGATTGATTTTCCAGCGAATTCGCGGGTTTTTCCTAGTTTAAACAAAAAATAAAAGATAATGGGATGAGGAATAAGAGTACGCGACACAGCCTACAATATAAACGACAATTTAAAAACTCCTCAACGGAAAACAGCCAACTGTGACTAGTGGTCGCTGCCTGCTGTTTTGCAACTGCCCTTAGATTGAAAATAAAATACACATGATTCAACCTAAATACTAAAGTGCAAATGAAAGACCCTATTAGTTATTTGTTCTATTAATTTTCCTAATATACAGAGCAATATACCTACTTCCCCTGCATACGGTGTTTATATTTCACAACTTATTCAATATGCCAGAGCTTGCACATATTTCACATATTTTTTGATCAGACACCGATTTCTTCGTGACTTTTGGAGCAGGGCTATAATAAAATACGTCTCATACGATCCCTAAAAAAATTCTTTCTTCGTTATCAGCCACAAGTAGAAAAGTTCAAAATTGAGTTAAAAGATATGGTGGTTAATTGTTTTAATTAGTGTTTGACTGATCTGCTGTACTGAGATGATCACCTCAATATCCCTATTGTGTCTCACAACTATGGTGTGCTCTATGGTCATAACCGGATCCTAAGATCGCAATGGAAGAGGGAAGTTTGGCGCCATAAAACATGGTTTAACACACCATTTCGTTTGAAATGCCTGTACCAAGTCAGGACCATTGCGATCTTAAATTCTTCTGGTTTTGTGTTTCTCTCAAATAAAAATGACAACAAAGTTCCAGACAAAAGCTTCTGTATTTTGTTCACGATAATTTTCATATCCTACATGTCCTATAATTCCAAGAAAATTTTACAATGTCACACTATTCTGTGTAATTATATATATTATGGACTTGAGATCGCAATGGAAGAGGGAGATTTGGCGCAATAAAACCTGGTTTAACCCACCATATTGTTTGAAATGCCTGTACCAAGTCAGGACCACTGCGATCCACCAATTCTCCGGTATGAATGATTCGTTTTCGTCATTTTCTCTGGACTATGAGATTGATCATTCAAGTTCGGTAGTTTTGTTATTACCTTTATTTTCCTAAAGACATTTTAAACCACAGAAAAAAATAAAAGCTTTCTAATTTTAAAAGTCAAAAAATGTGAAAGTCGTTTAAAACTGCAGGTTTTTTTTTGTAAAGCAAATATTCGACATCATCGGTGCTGGATTTGCTGCTCCCTTTTAAAAACTTTATTTCGAAACGAGTCTTTTTATTTCAGTAGATTCATTTTCGACATTGCAATAATTATTTGACGAGAAGTATACAAATGAGCATCTTTTTGACATTTATAAAATTCTTCTCGTGTTTAATGACCCTCAGCCGTTGGACTCGTATATACGAATCACTAAGGGGGTTCTGGCACCTCTGCAAATATTTCGGACTATTGCCTTAATATGCAATACCTAACTGTATACAAACGTTGACCCTAAAGCAAGTCACGAAGATTACGGTATCGGGTAAAAAATCAAAGTTTTACATTCCCTGTTACACACTTTTTACTAACACCGCTGAATATTTTTATATTACTGATACTCAACTGCATTATCTCTTCCAAGTAGGAGCGAATCGAGTGAATTCATTTTCTAATGAACAATAGAACAGAGGTCCGTTTGATAAAAATAATTGAGAATGAAAAAGCTTTTACGGGTTAAGGACCCATTTAACTTGAAAGGTGGGTTTGGTTTTTTCCCTAAAAATATTATGAATCTGATTTTTTATGACAAAAATATTTTGGAATAAAGAATATTTTGGAAGAAAAAAATTTCTGCCATATATAATAATGCTAATAGTGCAAAAATATTTATTAAGTTAATAAGCTTGAGCAACCGGAATTCAGTAATCACATTAAAGTAGAATTTATGTAAAATTAACTGGTAAGATTTTTATCTTTAGTAGTAAGCTTGATTTCCGTATTGCCAACATTTGGAGGAGAAATTTTTCAACAACAAATTTGCATTCCAATGGGCAAAATTCGTGCTCCTCTTCTCGCCGATTCGTTTTTATACTCTTACGAGACTGAATTCTTCAAGAACTCTTAAAGAACAAGAAGACGAAAGAGGCAAGGTCATTTAATCTCACTTTCATATATATCGACAATACAACAACGCTTCGTTTTATAGATGGATTCCTTTGATATATCCTCCAGAGTAAGAGATTAAGGAAACCAGCCAATCTTATTGCTTTGCATAATTCTTGGATTTGCATCTCGAATATGACCAGGGTGGTCATCCCAGTACAACAATTTACGATAAAAGACCGACTTTAATTTTCAAATTATTAAATTTCCCTAACATACCTACTTCAACTGCTTACGGTGTATATATTTCACAACTAATGAGTTATGCCAGGCCTTGTGCACATTCTTCAGATTATTTTATACGACACCGCTTTGTCCTTGAACGACTTTTAGACCAAGGTTAAAAGAAAATACGTCTCATACGGTACCTAAAACATTCTTCCTTCGTTATCAGCTACTGGTGAAAAAAATCAAAATTATGTTGAGTGAGTGATTGTTTGATTAGTGTTTTGCTGATTGTTGTACTGAGATGATCATCTGATAATCCGTATTATATCTTCACAACCGTGTTGTGTTTAGTGTTCAACCGCTCCATAAAACCTGGTTTAACCCATCATTTAATTTGAAATGCATGTAACAAGTGAGGACCATTGCGACTTTTAATTTTCCGGTGTGTCTTCCATGTTTAGTCTTTTCTCTTTGACATTGAGCTGGATCCTTCAAATTAGGTAATTCTGTTTTTACCTTTACTTTATAAAGGTAATCACATATTTTATTCTTACCTTCAGTGGAATCAACACTGTCGTCATCTGATGAAGACATAGTGACATCAGGATTTATCTGAAAAGAATTAAAAGTTTATTAAGGGTGGGTTCATTACAAATACAAAACTCGAAATCCGCCAATTTCCTTCTAGGGTGTTGATGGTTTGATCGAACGCTTACAAAAGTAGCAAAGAAATGCTGAACAGCTACGAATCGTAAAGTTACAAAAAAACAAAAGAAAACAAAAACATAGTCAAAATTATAAAACTCAGTTTTCTCTATTCAGATATTTACTATTTTGAATGGTTTCTAAAGGTTTCGTTGTAGATAGCTCCACTTTTTCAAGAACCAACAAGTCATCTTCAAGTCAAAAAAATACGTCTTTTAAAAAAATCGCACTTGTCGCATATTCCTTTAAGCAATTGTGTGGACACGTTTTTTTTCCAAATTTTGATATGGTGTTTCCAATAGGAACTTTGATATTGTGTTGCTTTTTTCAATTAAAAAGAATATTTTAAATTAAATTCAGATTATATCTCATTTTAATTTTTTAAACATTTTTTCTCTTTGTTTTAATTTCATTGTTAACAAACTTAATTACCAAATATCAATTTTCACTCTTTTCATTGAAACGACACAGCAGAACTTTAGCCGCTATTCATTACAAATTTTCAACTTATCTTGTAATCGATTTACCCCCGTGCGAGTTCCAGAAAATAGGTCTTGCGAAAGCGCTTCGCTTGTTAGTTGTCAATAGTGCGACTATCCTAGGTTCTTGTAAAAGTAACCATGTTAATTTGCATGCAGGGGTCGGTTTATAAAACAGAAAAACTGACCGAAAACCACAGTGATGTACCGTGCAGGGAAAGCCCGACATGTTAAATAATAATATTGCTTCTCACTTCGGTTTCAAGTATGTTTCATTCATTCTACCAGTTTCCAGTGGCTCTCTAAACTCGTTTATCCTAACGGCCGTGTGTCCCACTACATCTTTGTCATCATTTCATGACCACAATGATCAATGACTTTTTCTTGAGACTATCACAATATATACTTTGTTTTCGAACAATTGTTGCCATAATTACTAAAACATATCGCTATCGTTTTTTTTAAAAGTAAATATAAATTACACAAAATTATTTAAATTGCATTTAGTTTTATATATATAGACGATAATGAGATGTGGAATAAGTGCACGAAGTGCAAGTGGCACAACCTACAAAAAAAAGCGGCAATTCAAAATTCAAAATGGAAGACAGCCAGCAGCCTTCAATGTGACCAGGGGTCACTGTTCGCTGTTCGCTGAAGACAAGGGCTAACGTAAGCATTGACAAAGATTCCTGCCTTAGGACAGGCGTATATAAAATGTGGCGAGGATAATCTAGTATTTTGGGACCCAGCATTCCCCTTACTGGTAATCTTAGACAAAGCACAACAATACACACAGTTAAAATAAAATCGAATGTTTCAATTTTAATTTTGACAGTAATTGCATCTTTCATGAAAAGCCATGTTTTCCCATGTTAAACAACTAGAATTTCTATCCCAGTAAATTTTGGAGGTTTCCTTCAAAAACACAAGAAAGATTTTTTCTTTATGTATACCAGTAAAAGTTTTATTTGAATTTCCGAACATTGAAACAAGGTTAAATCGTTTTAATTTTACATGTTTTAGGAGTCAGAATAACACTAGATATATTGAATATGGTCACGATCATTCGGAAAAAAGTATAAAGGGGGTGACCTGGAACCTTACTTTTTATAGAAATGTCCTGATACCTGTCTTGGCATGGCTCTGTAGTAACATTCTCAGGATAGTCTCAACAGTCGTGCAAGACTGTTTTATAAGAATAACTCTTATACTCTTTATCAAAATATCTTATAATTAAAGTAAACGATTGTTTAGATTAAATAATTATGTTCCCCAAACGAAGTGTGGCAACATATTGTTTTTAATCCGTTTCTTATTCTTCTTCTTCTTCTTCTTCTTCTTCTACTTCTTCTTCCGCACTCTAAAAAACGCTTGTCCGGGTATATCCGAAGAAATGTGAAGACTGAGCTTTATGAAACTTTCCACAACGATAGGGCACATATCAGAGGTGTGCACAACGTTTTCGGAATTTTCAAAATGGCCGCCGTTTCCGAGTAAACAGCGAAAGTTCATTATATAGGACATTGCTATATCTCGGTAACCTAGGTGGTCAGGACCTTGAAACTCGGTAGGATTATAGAGCCTGATGAGTACTACAAAAATATCAAAAACAAAAATTTTGAAGCGATATTTACGGTTTTTCCGCAAAATGCTAAAAATGTGAAATTTCAAAATCCAAGATGGCCGCCCAAATTTAAAAGTGCTTGGATTTTGATAAAAAATAATATTCTGGTAGATTTTGATGTTGCGAGTAATGCTCCATATCAGAGGTGTCCATAAGGACTTCATTTTTTTTTAAATGGCCGCTTTTTTTGAATAAATAGCAAAAGTTCATTATAAAGGACATTGTCATATCTCAGTAACACAAGTGATGAGCACCTTGAAACTTCGTGGTATTATAGAGCCTGATAAGTACTACATAAATATTTAAAAAGTTCTAAAGAGATATTTACAGTTTTCCCGTCAAATGCAAAAATGTGAAAGATGGGCGCCAAAAATTTATCCAAGATGGTATGTTTCAACACATCATTGACAATGCCATGAACATTATACATATATATTCTATATTTTTACATCATTTGCACATTCTGTAAAACTGAAAAAAGGCAGTATTTTTGCTGCTTTAAGGTACATTTTGTTCGTTTGGGGAACATCTGTGACGGCTGCCGTCACAATCAGTACTCGTTTAATTTATATTGAAAAAAAAACCTAGACTGAATTAAAGATTTGAAAATTTCGTTATGCATGTAGGGTTCAATAATACTTTAGCCGAATAGAACCCTCACTGGTATCAACGCCTTCAGCTGGGTTTACGTGTTTATTTGATGGAAGTTGTACCTAACCCTACTTTCCCTACGACACCGGCGAAATAATGTTGTAATTAAAAAAAATAAGGTTTCGCATTTCAAATAATAGGTTTCTATTAATTAATGTCATCAAAACCGTTTGGAAGCTCTGTTATACAACTCACAAAAGAATTAACTTAAAAGAAGCAAAGGTGTACCAAAGGTGTAATCAGTATCATAAAAACGTAAAGACAAAGACAAAACCGGTATACAAAAGATCATCATAACAAAACAAACCACATAACAACATAAAACACACACACATAACAACAAAACAAAAAACCCAACTTAAAGTCTGTAGGTTATATAAATATATTACCTATTTTAGAAGCTCTGTTATACAGCTCACAAAAGAATTAACTTAAAGTCTGAAGGTTATATATATTACCTATTTTCTTATACAATAATGCATTTGTTTGTTATGTTTGGTAGGCGTGTAATTGTTTTGAAAAGAATTTGATAAACCGTATCTAAACTAGATTACATAATATTGTATTTTTAACAGACGTCATATTTGTTTTCACCAAACCTGTCGCAATAAATAAACAGGTCTGATTAATTTTCATATAAACGACTAATTAAGGTCTTTCACGACTACGGTCGTAAAGACCTTCTAGCAATTCTTCTGATTATTATTATTATTCTTCTTCCGCCAAAAAAAATTTTTTTTTGTTTCGCGACATATCATTTCAATACTTAAGGTAGTATACCGGTCATGAAAAACCAATTTAAAAATGAGTCCGCTTAGCGAAACTTTTTATAGTTACGGAGTTATCTCCCCTAACACCGTAAAGTTTCTAACCGCATCTCCTCCTAAACTACAATAAAAACACAAAAACTAAAGCATGCAATGTGATAAGGAATTAATAAAGATGTGAATAGGACAATTTCATAAATTTCAGACTACTTCCTGATGAGAAAATTAAGAGTCGAAAAGTGTCGCGACATAATAAATTGCTCAAAATGCAATTTTAAGAATAACTACATATTTTGAACCCTTTTTTACATAATTTTCCATATTTGAGTCAGGCTTTTTATGTGCTAAACAGTTGTCCAATGTCTATTCTACATATTTAAATAAAAAAATGACCAAAAATTGCTAAAATATTTGACACGAATGGAATTTTAAGAAATTGACACCGGTCGCAGGTATGGAGTAACCGTATGACCTTGACTGACTTTTCAAGGTCAAATCAACTTAATGACACTATTCCAACACATTTTGACCATTTAAGGGTTTCAGATATAAAAAATAAAAAAAATGAAATTTATCCCCCCTTTTTTCCAAAAATATGAAATTTGACATTTTTGCACTAAAAGTGGTCAAAATATGTTAAATATACTACTTTTAATCATATTTAGTCAAAATCAGATGAAAAAATGTCGACCGGTCCTTATTAAGGTCTTTCACGACTACGGTCGTAAAGACCTTCTAGCAATTCTTCTGATTATTATTATTATTCTTCTTCCGCCAAAAAAAATTTTTTTTTGTTTCGCGACATATCATTTCAATACTTAAGGTAGTATACCGGTCATGAAAAACCAATTTAAAAATGAGTCCGCTTAGCGAAACTTTTTATAGTTACGGAGTTATCTCCCCTAACACCGTAAAGTTTCTAACCGCATCTCCTCCTAAACTACAATAAAAACACAAAAACTAAAGCATGCAATGTGATAAGGAATTAATAAAGATGTGAATAGGACAATTTCATAAATTTCAGACTACTTCCTGATGAGAAAATTAAGAGTCGAAAAGTGTCGCGACATAATAAATTGCTCAAAATGCAATTTTAAGAATAACTACATATTTTGAACCCTTTTTTACATAATTTTCCATATTTGAGTCAGGCTTTTTATGTGCTAAACAGTTGTCCAATGTCTATTCTACATATTTAAATAAAAAAATGACCAAAAATTGCTAAAATATTTGACACGAATGGAATTTTAAGAAATTGACACCGGTCGCAGGTATGGAGTAACCGTATG
Organism: Arcuatula senhousia; assembly: GCA_963971305.1. NCBI lineage: Eukaryota > Metazoa > Mollusca > Bivalvia > Mytilida > Mytilidae > Arcuatula > Arcuatula senhousia. The sequence goes on along the minus strand of OZ020307.1, from coordinate 68,765,185 downwards.
ACCTTGACTGACTTTTCAAGGTCAAATCAACTTAATGACACTATTCCAACACATTTTGACCATTTAAGGGTTTCAGATATAAAAAATAAAAAAAATGAAATTTATCCCCCCTTTTTTCCAAAAATATGAAATTTGACATTTTTGCACTAAAAGTGGTCAAAATATGTTAAATATACTACTTTTAATCATATTTAGTCAAAATCAGATGAAAAAATGTCGACCGGTCCTTATTAAGGTCTTTCACGACTACGGTCGTAAAGACCTTCTAGCAATTCTTCTGATTATTAAGGTCTTTCACGACTACGGTCGTAAAGACCTTCTAGCAATTCTTCTGATTATTATTATTATTCTTCTTCCGCCAAAAAAATTTTTTTTTTGTTTCGCGACATATCATTTCAATACTTAAGGTAGCATACCGCTCATGAAAAACCAATTTAAAAATGAGTCCGCTTAGCGAAACCTTTTAAAGTTACGGAGTTATCTCCCCTAACACCGTAAAGTTTCTAACCGCATCTCCTCCTAAACTACAATTAAAACACAAAAACTAAAGCATGCAATGTGATAAGGAACTAATAAAGATGTGAATAGGACAATTTCATAAATTTCAGACTACTTCCTGATGAGAAAATTAAGAGTCGAAAAGTGTCGCGACATAATAAATTGCTCAAAATGCAATTTTAAGGATAACTACATATTTTGAACCCTTTTTTACATAATTTTCCATATTTGAGTCAGGCTTTTTATGTGCTAAACAGTTGTCCAATGTCTATTCTACATATTTAAATCGAAAAATGACCAGAAATTGCTAAAATATTTGACACGAATGGAATTTTAAGAAATTGACACCGGTCGCAGGTATGGAGTAACCGTATGACCTTGACTGACTTTTCAAGGTCAAATCAACTTAATGACACTATTCCAACACATTTTGACCATTTAAGGGTTTCAGATATAAAAAATAAAAAAAATGAAATTTATCCCCCCTTTTTTCCAAAAATATGAAATTTGACATTTTTGCACTAAAAGTGGTCAAAACATGTTAAATATACTACTTTTAATCATATTTAGTCAAAATCAGATGAAAAAATGTCGACCAGTCCTTATTAAGGTCTTTCACGACTACGGTCGTAAAGACCTTCTAGCAATTCTTCTGATTATTATTATTATTCTTCTTCCGCCAAAAAAATTTTTTTTTTGTTTCGCGACATATCATTTCAATACTTAAGGTAGCATACCGGTCATGAAAAACCAATTTAAAAATGAGTCCGCTTAGCGAAACCTTTTAAAGTTACGGAGTTATCTCCCCTAACACCGTAAAGTTTCTAACCGCATCTCCTCCTAAACTACAATTAAAACACAAAAACTAAAGCATGCAATGTGATAAGGAACTAATAAAGATGTGAATAGGACAATTTCATAAATTTCAGACTACTTCCTGATGAGAAAATTAAGAGTCGAAAAGTGTCGCGACATAATAAATTGCTCAAAATGCAATTTTAAGGATAACTACATATTTTGAACCCTTTTTTACATAATTTTCCATATTTGAGTCAGGCTTTTTATGTGCTAAACAGTTGTCCAATGTCTATTCTACATATTTAAATCGAAAAATGACCAGAAATTGCTAAAATATTTGACACGAATGGAATTTTAAGAAATTGACACCGGTCGCAGGTATGGAGTAACCGTATGACCTTGACTGACTTTTCAAGGTCAAATCAACTTAATGACACTATTCCAACACATTTTGACCATTTAAGGGTTTCAGATATAAAAAATAAAAAAAATGAAATTTATCCCCCCTTTTTTCCAAAAATATGAAATTTGACATTTTTGCACTAAAAGTGGTCAAAACATGTTAAATATACTACTTTTAATCATATTTAGTCAAAATCAGATGAAAAAATGTCGACCAGTCCTTATTAAGGTCTTTCACGACTACGGTCGTAAAGACCTTCTAGCAATTCTTCTGATTATTATTATTATTCTTCTTCCGCCAAAAAAATTTTTTTTTTGTTTCGCGACATATCATTTCAATACTTAAGGTAGCATACCGGTCATGAAAAACCAATTTAAAAATGAGTCCGCTTAGCGAAACCTTTTAAAGTTACGGAGTTATCTCCCCTAACACCGTAAAGTTTCTAACCGCATCTCCTCCTAAACTACAATTAAAACACAAAAACTAAAGCATGCAATGTGATAAGGAACTAATAAAGATGTGAATAGGACAATTTCATAAATTTCAGACTACTTCCTGATGAGAAAATTAAGAGTCGAAAAGTGTCGCGACATAATAAATTGCTCAAAATGCAATTTTAAGGATAACTACATATTTTGAACCCTTTTTTACATAATTTTCCATATTTGAGTCAGGCTTTTTATGTGCTAAACAGTTGTCCAATGTCTATTCTACATATTTAAATCGAAAAATGACCAGAAATTGCTAAAATATTTGACACGAATGGAATTTTAAGAAATTGACACCGGTCGCAGGTATGGAGTAACCGTATGACCTTGACTGACTTTTCAAGGTCAAATCAACTTAATGACACTATTCCAACACATTTTGACCATTTAAGGGTTTCAGATATAAAAAATAAAAAAAATGAAATTTATCCCCCCTTTTTTCCAAAAATATGAAATTTGACATTTTTGCACTAAAAGTGGTCAAAACATGTTAAATATACTACTTTTAATCATATTTAGTCAAAATCAGATGAAAAAATGTCGACCAGTCCTTATTAAGGTCTTTCACGACTACGGTCGTAAAGACCTTCTAGCAATTCTTCTGATTATTATTATTATTCTTCTTCCGCCAAAAAAATTTTTTTTTTGTTTCGCGACATATCATTTCAATACTTAAGGTAGCATACCGGTCATGAAAAACCAATTTAAAAATGAGTCCGCTTAGCGAAACCTTTTAAAGTTACGGAGTTATCTCCCCTAACACCGTAAAGTTTCTAACCGCATCTCCTCCTAAACTACAATTAAAACACAAAAACTAAAGCATGCAATGTGATAAGGAACTAATAAAGATGTGAATAGGACAATTTCATAAATTTCAGACTACTTCCTGATGAGAAAATTAAGAGTCGAAAAGTGTCGCGACATAATAAATTGCTCAAAATGCAATTTTAAGGATAACTACATATTTTGAACCCTTTTTTACATAATTTTCCATATTTGAGTCAGGCTTTTTATGTGCTAAACAGTTGTCCAATGTCTATTCTACATATTTAAATCGAAAAATGACCAGAAATTGCTAAAATATTTGACACGAATGGAATTTTAAGAAATTGACACCGGTCGCAGGTATGGAGTAACCGTATGACCTTGACTGACTTTTCAAGGTCAAATCAACTTAATGACACTATTCCAACACATTTTGACCATTTAAGGGTTTCAGATATAAAAAATAAAAAAAATGAAATTTATCCCCCCTTTTTTCCAAAAATATGAAATTTGACATTTTTGCACTAAAAGTGGTCAAAACATGTTAAATATACTACTTTTAATCATATTTAGTCAAAATCAGATGAAAAAATGTCGACCAGTCCTTATTAAGGTCTTTCACGACTACGGTCGTAAAGACCTTCTAGCAATTCTTCTGATTATTATTATTATTCTTCTTCCGCCAAAAAAATTTTTTTTTTGTTTCGCGACATATCATTTCAATACTTAAGGTAGCATACCGGTCATGAAAAACCAATTTAAAAATGAGTCCGCTTAGCGAAACCTTTTAAAGTTACGGAGTTATCTCCCCTAACACCGTAAAGTTTCTAACCGCATCTCCTCCTAAACTACAATTAAAACACAAAAACTAAAGCATGCAATGTGATAAGGAACTAATAAAGATGTGAATAGGACAATTTCATAAATTTCAGACTACTTCCTGATGAGAAAATTAAGAGTCGAAAAGTGTCGCGACATAATAAATTGCTCAAAATGCAATTTTAAGGATAACTACATATTTTGAACCCTTTTTTACATAATTTTCCATATTTGAGTCAGGCTTTTTATGTGCTAAACAGTTGTCCAATGTCTATTCTACATATTTAAATCGAAAAATGACCAGAAATTGCTAAAATATTTGACACGAATGGAATTTTAAGAAATTGACACCGGTCGCAGGTATGGAGTAACCGTATGACCTTGACTGACTTTTCAAGGTCAAATCAACTTAATGACACTATTCCAACACATTTTGACCATTTAAGGGTTTCAGATATAAAAAATAAAAAAAATGAAATTTATCCCCCCTTTTTTCCAAAAATATGAAATTTGACATTTTTGCACTAAAAGTGGTCAAAACATGTTAAATATACTACTTTTAATCATATTTAGTCAAAATCAGATGAAAAAATGTCGACCAGTCCTTATTAAGGTCTTTCACGACTACGGTCGTAAAGACCTTCTAGCAATTCTTCTGATTATTATTATTATTCTTCTTCCGCCAAAAAAATTTTTTTTTTGTTTCGCGACATATCATTTCAATACTTAAGGTAGCATACCGGTCATGAAAAACCAATTTAAAAATGAGTCCGCTTAGCGAAACCTTTTAAAGTTACGGAGTTATCTCCCCTAACACCGTAAAGTTTCTAACCGCATCTCCTCCTAAACTACAATTAAAACACAAAAACTAAAGCATGCAATGTGATAAGGAACTAATAAAGATGTGAATAGGACAATTTCATAAATTTCAGACTACTTCCTGATGAGAAAATTAAGAGTCGAAAAGTGTCGCGACATAATAAATTGCTCAAAATGCAATTTTAAGGATAACTACATATTTTGAACCCTTTTTTACATAATTTTCCATATTTGAGTCAGGCTTTTTATGTGCTAAACAGTTGTCCAATGTCTATTCTACATATTTAAATCGAAAAATGACCAGAAATTGCTAAAATATTTGACACGAATGGAATTTTAAGAAATTGACACCGGTCGCAGGTATGGAGTAACCGTATGACCTTGACTGACTTTTCAAGGTCAAATCAACTTAATGACACTATTCCAACACATTTTGACCATTTAAGGGTTTCAGATATAAAAAATAAAAAAAATGAAATTTATCCCCCCTTTTTTCCAAAAATATGAAATTTGACATTTTTGCACTAAAAGTGGTCAAAACATGTTAAATATACTACTTTTAATCATATTTAGTCAAAATCAGATGAAAAAATGTCGACCAGTCCTTATTAAGGTCTTTCACGACTACGGTCGTAAAGACCTTCTAGCAATTCTTCTGATTATTATTATTATTCTTCTTCCGCCAAAAAAATTTTTTTTTTGTTTCGCGACATATCATTTCAATACTTAAGGTAGCATACCGGTCATGAAAAACCAATTTAAAAATGAGTCCGCTTAGCGAAACCTTTTAAAGTTACGGAGTTATCTCCCCTAACACCGTAAAGTTTCTAACCGCATCTCCTCCTAAACTACAATTAAAACACAAAAACTAAAGCATGCAATGTGATAAGGAACTAATAAAGATGTGAATAGGACAATTTCATAAATTTCAGACTACTTCCTGATGAGAAAATTAAGAGTCGAAAAGTGTCGCGACATAATAAATTGCTCAAAATGCAATTTTAAGGATAACTACATATTTTGAACCCTTTTTTACATAATTTTCCATATTTGAGTCAGGCTTTTTATGTGCTAAACAGTTGTCCAATGTCTATTCTACATATTTAAATCGAAAAATGACCAGAAATTGCTAAAATATTTGACACGAATGGAATTTTAAGAAATTGACACCGGTCGCAGGTATGGAGTAACCGTATGACCTTGACTGACTTTTCAAGGTCAAATCAACTTAATGACACTATTCCAACACATTTTGACCATTTAAGGGTTTCAGATATAAAAAATAAAAAAAATGAAATTTATCCCCCCTTTTTTCCAAAAATATGAAATTTGACATTTTTGCACTAAAAGTGGTCAAAACATGTTAAATATACTACTTTTAATCATATTTAGTCAAAATCAGATGAAAAAATGTCGACCAGTCCTTATTAAGGTCTTTCACGACTACGGTCGTAAAGACCTTCTAGCAATTCTTCTGATTATTATTATTATTCTTCTTCCGCCAAAAAAATTTTTTTTTTGTTTCGCGACATATCATTTCAATACTTAAGGTAGCATACCGGTCATGAAAAACCAATTTAAAAATGAGTCCGCTTAGCGAAACCTTTTAAAGTTACGGAGTTATCTCCCCTAGCACCGTAAAGTTTCTAACCGCATCTCCTCCTAAACTACAATTAAAACACAAAAACTAAAGCATGCAATGTGATAAGGAACTAATAAAGATGTGAATAGGACAATTTCATAAATTTCAGACTACTTCCTGATGAGAAAATTAAGAGTCGAAAAGTGTCGCGACATAATAAATTGCTCAAAATGCAATTTTAAGGATAACTACATATTTTGAACCCTTTTTTACATAATTTTCCATATTTGAGTCAGGCTTTTTATGTGCTAAACAGTTGTCCAATGTCTATTCTACATATTTAAATCGAAAAATGACCAGAAATTGCTAAAATATTTGACACGAATGGAATTTTAAGAAATTGACACCGGTCGCAGGTATGGAGTAACCGTATGACCTTGACTGACTTTTCAAGGTCAAATCAACTTAATGACACTATTCCAACACATTTTGACCATTTAAGGGTTTCAGATATAAAAAATAAAAAAAATGAAATTTATCCCCCCTTTTTTCCAAAAATATGAAATTTGACATTTTTGCACTAAAAGTGGTCAAAACATGTTAAATATACTACTTTTAATCATATTTAGTCAAAATCAGATGAAAAAATGTCGACCAGTCCTTATTAAGGTCTTTCACGACTACGGTCGTAAAGACCTTCTAGCAATTCTTCTGATTATTATTATTATTCTTCTTCCGCCAAAAAAATTTTTTTTTTGTTTCGCGACATATCATTTCAATACTTAAGGTAGCATACCGGTCATGAAAAACCAATTTAAAAATGAGTCCGCTTAGCGAAACCTTTTAAAGTTACGGAGTTATCTCCCCTAACACCGTAAAGTTTCTAACCGCATCTCCTCCTAAACTACAATTAAAACACAAAAACTAAAGCATGCAATGTGATAAGGAACTAATAAAGATGTGAATAGGACAATTTCATAAATTTCAGACTACTTCCTGATGAGAAAATTAAGAGTCGAAAAGTGTCGCGACATAATAAATTGCTCAAAATGCAATTTTAAGGATAACTACATATTTTGAACCCTTTTCTACATAATTTTCCATATTTGAGTCAGGCTTTTTATGTGCTAAACAGTTGTCCAATGTCTATTCTACATATTTAAATCGAAAAATGACCAGAAATTGCTAAAATATTTGACACGAATGGAATTTTAAGAAATTGACACCGGTCGCAGGTATGGAGTAACCGTATGACCTTGACTGACTTTTCAAGGTCAAATCAACTTAATGACACTATTCCAACACATTTTGACCATTTAAGGGTTTCAGATATAAAAAATAAAAAAAATGAAATTTATCCCCCCTTTTTTCCAAAAATATGAAATTTGACATTTTTGCACTAAAAGTGGTCAAAACATGTTAAATATACTACTTTTAATCATATTTAGTCAAAATCAGATGAAAAAATGTCGACCAGTCCTTATTAAGGTCTTTCACGACTACGGTCGTAAAGACCTTCTAGCAATTCTTCTGATTATTATTATTATTCTTCTTCCGCCAAAAAAATTTTTTTTTTGTTTCGCGACATATCATTTCAATACTTAAGGTAGCATACCGGTCATGAAAAACCAATTTAAAAATGAGTCCGCTTAGCGAAACCTTTTAAAGTTACGGAGTTATCTCCCCTAACACCGTAAAGTTTCTAACCGCATCTCCTCCTAAACTACAATTAAAACACAAAAACTAAAGCATGCAATGTGATAAGGAACTAATAAAGATGTGAATAGGACAATTTCATAAATTTCAGACTACTTCCTGATGAGAAAATTAAGAGTCGAAAAGTGTCGCGACATAATAAATTGCTCAAAATGCAATTTTAAGGATAACTACATATTTTGAACCCTTTTTTACATAATTTTCCATATTTGAGTCAGGCTTTTTATGTGCTAAACAGTTGTCCAATGTCTATTCTACATATTTAAATCGAAAAATGACCAGAAATTGCTAAAATATTTGACACGAATGGAATTTTAAGAAATTGACACCGGTCGCAGGTATGGAGTAACCGTATGACCTTGACTGACTTTTCAAGGTCAAATCAACTTAATGACACTATTCCAACACATTTTGACCATTTAAGGGTTTCAGATATAAAAAATAAAAAAAATGAAATTTATCCCCCCTTTTTTCCAAAAATATGAAATTTGACATTTTTGCACTAAAAGTGGTCAAAACATGTTAAATATACTACTTTTAATCATATTTAGTCAAAATCAGATGAAAAAATGTCGACCAGTCCTTATTAAGGTCTTTCACGACTACGGTCGTAAAGACCTTCTAGCAATTCTTCTGATTAAGGTCTTTCCCTTTCCAAGGGAAGACCTTATTGTATTTCTTCTGATTATTATTATTATTATTATTTTTTTTCTTCCGCCAAAAATCAACTTGTAGAAGTACGCGACATATCGCAATGATAGTTGGTACACTTTATCGGTCAAGGTTTGTCGTCCCAGAAAAAACACTTGGGTACCGTACCCTTTCGCGTATAAGAATTATCTCCCTTTTCACTGTAAAGTTTGTTGCTCTATCTCCTCCTAAGCCATAACAGGTATCAAATTCAATCCTTTTGAAACAGGTAGAGTAACTCATCGTGTTGTCAAACTACTATTTTTTATATTGATGTATTCAATAATATAGGAGTTATTCCCCTTGAAACTTTGACTTTTTTAGTATAAAATTCTAAAATCAACAAATCTTAAGATATTTCAATGAAACTTGGTATACAGGATCAGTGACCCCTAAGGACCAAAATAAGGTCAAGGTCAAAGGTCAAGGTCATCATTTGTTGATTTGCAAAAAAATAACTTTTTTTTATTGCGAAATAAGTCCAACAAGGAGAAACATTTTTCAGTACCCATTTTACTTTAAACAGTGTGTTTATGTTCCTTCTACCCAACACAGAAAAAATATTTGAAAAAAGTGAAAAAATGTTGTCGCGACATGGATTTTTGTGATTTTTACACCGTATCACTGTATTTAGCCATAGTATGACCTTGAAGGTTTTTTCAAGGTCAAACCACCTTACCTTTACTATTCCAACCTATTTCAGTCATTAAAAGTCACCAGATGTCAAAAATAAAAAAGTTGACTTTTGCCCCCCCTTTTTTTTGAAAATTTGGAAATTTGCCATTTTTGACCAAAAAATGTTATTTTTGGGTAAATACACCTTATTTGACAATAATTAGATGATATCCATCCTAAAAGCACCAAAAAAGTCCAATCTGCCCTCTTTTTTAAGGTCTTTCCCTTTCCAAGGGAAGACCTTATTGTATTTCTTCTGATTATTATTATTATTATTATTTTTTTTCTTCCGCCAAAAATCAACTTGTAGAAGTACGCGACATATCGCAATGATAGTTGGTACACTTTATCGGTCAAGGTTTGTCGTCCCAGAAAAAACACTTGGGTACCGTACCCTTTCGCGTATAAGAATTATCTCCCTTTTCACTGTAAAGTTTGTTGCTCTATCTCCTCCTAAGCCATAACAGGTATCAAATTCAATCCTTTTGAAACAGGTAGAGTAACTCATCGTGTTGTCAAACTACTATTTTTTATATTGATGTATTCAATAATATAGGAGTTATTCCCCTTGAAACTTTGACTTTTTTAGTATAAAATTCTAAAATCAACAAATCTTAAGATATTTCAATGAAACTTGGTATACAGGATCAGTGACCCCTAAGGACCAAAATAAGGTCAAGGTCAAAGGTCAAGGTCATCATTTGTTGATTTGCAAAAAAATAACTTTTTTTTATTGCGAAATAAGTCCAACAAGGAGAAACATTTTTCAGTACCCATTTTACTTTAAACAGTGTGTTTATGTTCCTTCTACCCAACACAGAAAAAATATTTGAAAAAAGTGAAAAAATGTTGTCGCGACATGGATTTTTGTGATTTTTACACCGTATCACTGTATTTAGCCATAGTATGACCTTGAAGGTTTTTTCAAGGTCAAACCACCTTACCTTTACTATTCCAACCTATTTCAGTCATTAAAAGTCACCAGATGTCAAAAATAAAAAAGTTGACTTTTGCCCCCCCTTTTTTTTGAAAATTTGGAAATTTGCCATTTTTGACCAAAAAATGTTATTTTTGGGTAAATACACCTTATTTGACAATAATTAGATGATATCCATCCTAAAAGCACCAAAAAAGTCCAATCTGCCCTCTTTTTTAAGGTCTTTCCCTTTCCAAGGGAAGACCTTATTGTATTTCTTCTGATTATTATTATTATTATTATTTTTTTTCTTCCGCCAAAAATCAACTTGTAGAAGTACGCGACATATCGCAATGATAGTTGGTACACTTTATCGGTCAAGGTTTGTCGTCCCAGAAAAAACACTTGGGTACCGTACCCTTTCGCGTATAAGAATTATCTCCCTTTTCACTGTAAAGTTTGTTGCTCTATCTCCTCCTAAGCCATAACAGGTATCAAATTCAATCCTTTTGAAACAGGTAGAGTAACTCATCGTGTTGTCAAACTACTATTTTTTATATTGATGTATTCAATAATATAGGAGTTATTCCCCTTGAAACTTTGACTTTTTTAGTATAAAATTCTAAAATCAACAAATCTTAAGATATTTCAATGAAACTTGGTATACAGGATCAGTGACCCCTAAGGACCAAAATAAGGTCAAGGTCAAAGGTCAAGGTCATCATTTGTTGATTTGCAAAAAAATAACTTTTTTTTATTGCGAAATAAGTCCAACAAGGAGAAACATTTTTCAGTACCCATTTTACTTTAAACAGTGTGTTTATGTTCCTTCTACCCAACACAGAAAAAATATTTGAAAAAAGTGAAAAAATGTTGTCGCGACATGGATTTTTGTGATTTTTACACCGTATCACTGTATTTAGCCATAGTATGACCTTGAAGGTTTTTTCAAGGTCAAACCACCTTACCTTTACTATTCCAACCTATTTCAGTCATTAAAAGTCACCAGATGTCAAAAATAAAAAAGTTGACTTTTGCCCCCCCTTTTTTTTGAAAATTTGGAAATTTGCCATTTTTGACCAAAAAATGTTATTTTTGGGTAAATACACCTTATTTGACAATAATTAGATGATATCCATCCTAAAAGCACCAAAAAAGTCCAATCTGCCCTCTTTTTTAAGGTCTTTCCCTTTCCAAGGGAAGACCTTATTGTATTTCTTCTGATTATTATTATTATTATTATTTTTTTTCTTCCGCCAAAAATCAACTTGTAGAAGTACGCGACATATCGCAATGATAGTTGGTACACTTTATCGGTCAAGGTTTGTCGTCCCAGAAAAAACACTTGGGTACCGTACCCTTTCGCGTATAAGAATTATCTCCCTTTTCACTGTAAAGTTTGTTGCTCTATCTCCTCCTAAGCCATAACAGGTATCAAATTCAATCCTTTTGAAACAGGTAGAGTAACTCATCGTGTTGTCAAACTACTATTTTTTATATTGATGTATTCAATAATATAGGAGTTATTCCCCTTGAAACTTTGACTTTTTTAGTATAAAATTCTAAAATCAACAAATCTTAAGATATTTCAATGAAACTTGGTATACAGGATCAGTGACCCCTAAGGACCAAAATAAGGTCAAGGTCAAAGGTCAAGGTCATCATTTGTTGATTTGCAAAAAAATAACTTTTTTTTATTGCGAAATAAGTCCAACAAGGAGAAACATTTTTCAGTACCCATTTTACTTTAAACAGTGTGTTTATGTTCCTTCTACCCAACACAGAAAAAATATTTGAAAAAAGTGAAAAAATGTTGTCGCGACATGGATTTTTGTGATTTTTACACCGTATCACTGTATTTAGCCATAGTATGACCTTGAAGGTTTTTTCAAGGTCAAACCACCTTACCTTTACTATTCCAACCTATTTCAGTCATTAAAAGTCACCAGATGTCAAAAATAAAAAAGTTGACTTTTGCCCCCCCTTTTTTTTGAAAATTTGGAAATTTGCCATTTTTGACCAAAAAATGTTATTTTTGGGTAAATACACCTTATTTGACAATAATTAGATGATATCCATCCTAAAAGCACCAAAAAAGTCCAATCTGCCCTCTTTTTTAAGGTCTTTCCCTTTCCAAGGGAAGACCTTATTGTATTTCTTCTGATTATTATTATTATTATTATTTTTTTTCTTCCGCCAAAAATCAACTTGTAGAAGTACGCGACATATCGCAATGATAGTTGGTACACTTTATCGGTCAAGGTTTGTCGTCCCAGAAAAAACACTTGGGTACCGTACCCTTTCGCGTATAAGAATTATCTCCCTTTTCACTGTAAAGTTTGTTGCTCTATCTCCTCCTAAGCCATAACAGGTATCAAATTCAATCCTTTTGAAACAGGTAGAGTAACTCATCGTGTTGTCAAACTACTATTTTTTATATTGATGTATTCAATAATATAGGAGTTATTCCCCTTGAAACTTTGACTTTTTTAGTATAAAATTCTAAAATCAACAAATCTTAAGATATTTCAATGAAACTTGGTATACAGGATCAGTGACCCCTAAGGACCAAAATAAGGTCAAGGTCAAAGGTCAAGGTCATCATTTGTTGATTTGCAAAAAAATAACTTTTTTTTATTGCGAAATAAGTCCAACAAGGAGAAACATTTTTCAGTACCCATTTTACTTTAAACAGTGTGTTTATGTTCCTTCTACCCAACACAGAAAAAATATTTGAAAAAAGTGAAAAAATGTTGTCGCGACATGGATTTTTGTGATTTTTACACCGTATCACTGTATTTAGCCATAGTATGACCTTGAAGGTTTTTTCAAGGTCAAACCACCTTACCTTTACTATTCCAACCTATTTCAGTCATTAAAAGTCACCAGATGTCAAAAATAAAAAAGTTGACTTTTGCCCCCCCTTTTTTTTGAAAATTTGGAAATTTGCCATTTTTGACCAAAAAATGTTATTTTTGGGTAAATACACCTTATTTGACAATAATTAGATGATATCCATCCTAAAAGCACCAAAAAAGTCCAATCTGCCCTCTTTTTTAAGGTCTTTCCCTTTCCAAGGGAAGACCTTATTGTATTTCTTCTGATTATTATTATTATTATTATTTTTTTTCTTCCGCCAAAAATCAACTTGTAGAAGTACGCGACATATCGCAATGATAGTTGGTACACTTTATCGGTCAAGGTTTGTCGTCCCAGAAAAAACACTTGGGTACCGTACCCTTTCGCGTATAAGAATTATCTCCCTTTTCACTGTAAAGTTTGTTGCTCTATCTCCTCCTAAGCCATAACAGGTATCAAATTCAATCCTTTTGAAACAGGTAGAGTAACTCATCGTGTTGTCAAACTACTATTTTTTATATTGATGTATTCAATAATATAGGAGTTATTCCCCTTGAAACTTTGACTTTTTTAGTATAAAATTCTAAAATCAACAAATCTTAAGATATTTCAATGAAACTTGGTATACAGGATCAGTGACCCCTAAGGACCAAAATAAGGTCAAGGTCAAAGGTCAAGGTCATCATTTGTTGATTTGCAAAAAAATAACTTTTTTTTATTGCGAAATAAGTCCAACAAGGAGAAACATTTTTCAGTACCCATTTTACTTTAAACAGTGTGTTTATGTTCCTTCTACCCAACACAGAAAAAATATTTGAAAAAAGTGAAAAAATGTTGTCGCGACATGGATTTTTGTGATTTTTACACCGTATCACTGTATTTAGCCATAGTATGACCTTGAAGGTTTTTTCAAGGTCAAACCACCTTACCTTTACTATTCCAACCTATTTCAGTCATTAAAAGTCACCAGATGTCAAAAATAAAAAAGTTGACTTTTGCCCCCCCTTTTTTTTGAAAATTTGGAAATTTGCCATTTTTGACCAAAAAATGTTATTTTTGGGTAAATACACCTTATTTGACAATAATTAGATGATATCCATCCTAAAAGCACCAAAAAAGTCCAATCTGCCCTCTTTTTTAAGGTCTTTCCCTTTCCAAGGGAAGACCTTATTGTATTTCTTCTGATTATTATTATTATTATTATTTTTTTTCTTCCGCCAAAAATCAACTTGTAGAAGTACGCGACATATCGCAATGATAGTTGGTACACTTTATCGGTCAAGGTTTGTCGTCCCAGAAAAAACACTTGGGTACCGTACCCTTTCGCGTATAAGAATTATCTCCCTTTTCACTGTAAAGTTTGTTGCTCTATCTCCTCCTAAGCCATAACAGGTATCAAATTCAATCCTTTTGAAACAGGTAGAGTAACTCATCGTGTTGTCAAACTACTATTTTTTATATTGATGTATTCAATAATATAGGAGTTATTCCCCTTGAAACTTTGACTTTTTTAGTATAAAATTCTAAAATCAACAAATCTTAAGATATTTCAATGAAACTTGGTATACAGGATCAGTGACCCCTAAGGACCAAAATAAGGTCAAGGTCAAAGGTCAAGGTCATCATTTGTTGATTTGCAAAAAAATAACTTTTTTTTATTGCGAAATAAGTCCAACAAGGAGAAACATTTTTCAGTACCCATTTTACTTTAAACAGTGTGTTTATGTTCCTTCTACCCAACACAGAAAAAATATTTGAAAAAAGTGAAAAAATGTTGTCGCGACATGGATTTTTGTGATTTTTACACCGTATCACTGTATTTAGCCATAGTATGACCTTGAAGGTTTTTTCAAGGTCAAACCACCTTACCTTTACTATTCCAACCTATTTCAGTCATTAAAAGTCACCAGATGTCAAAAATAAAAAAGTTGACTTTTGCCCCCCCTTTTTTTTGAAAATTTGGAAATTTGCCATTTTTGACCAAAAAATGTTATTTTTGGGTAAATACACCTTATTTGACAATAATTAGATGATATCCATCCTAAAAGCACCAAAAAAGTCCAATCTGCCCTCTTTTTTAAGGTCTTTCCCTTTCCAAGGGAAGACCTTATTGTATTTCTTCTGATTATTATTATTATTATTATTTTTTTTCTTCCGCCAAAAATCAACTTGTAGAAGTACGCGACATATCGCAATGATAGTTGGTACACTTTATCGGTCAAGGTTTGTCGTCCCAGAAAAAACACTTGGGTACCGTACCCTTTCGCGTATAAGAATTATCTCCCTTTTCACTGTAAAGTTTGTTGCTCTATCTCCTCCTAAGCCATAACAGGTATCAAATTCAATCCTTTTGAAACAGGTAGAGTAACTCATCGTGTTGTCAAACTACTATTTTTTATATTGATGTATTCAATAATATAGGAGTTATTCCCCTTGAAACTTTGACTTTTTTAGTATAAAATTCTAAAATCAACAAATCTTAAGATATTTCAATGAAACTTGGTATACAGGATCAGTGACCCCTAAGGACCAAAATAAGGTCAAGGTCAAAGGTCAAGGTCATCATTTGTTGATTTGCAAAAAAATAACTTTTTTTTATTGCGAAATAAGTCCAACAAGGAGAAACATTTTTCAGTACCCATTTTACTTTAAACAGTGTGTTTATGTTCCTTCTACCCAACACAGAAAAAATATTTGAAAAAAGTGAAAAAATGTTGTCGCGACATGGATTTTTGTGATTTTTACACCGTATCACTGTATTTAGCCATAGTATGACCTTGAAGGTTTTTTCAAGGTCAAACCACCTTACCTTTACTATTCCAACCTATTTCAGTCATTAAAAGTCACCAGATGTCAAAAATAAAAAAGTTGACTTTTGCCCCCCCTTTTTTTTGAAAATTTGGAAATTTGCCATTTTTGACCAAAAAATGTTATTTTTGGGTAAATACACCTTATTTGACAATAATTAGATGATATCCATCCTAAAAGCACCAAAAAAGTCCAATCTGCCCTCTTTTTTAAGGTCTTTCCCTTTCCAAGGGAAGACCTTATTGTATTTCTTCTGATTATTATTATTATTATTATTTTTTTTCTTCCGCCAAAAATCAACTTGTAGAAGTACGCGACATATCGCAATGATAGTTGGTACACTTTATCGGTCAAGGTTTGTCGTCCCAGAAAAAACACTTGGGTACCGTACCCTTTCGCGTATAAGAATTATCTCCCTTTTCACTGTAAAGTTTGTTGCTCTATCTCCTCCTAAGCCATAACAGGTATCAAATTCAATCCTTTTGAAACAGGTAGAGTAACTCATCGTGTTGTCAAACTACTATTTTTTATATTGATGTATTCAATAATATAGGAGTTATTCCCCTTGAAACTTTGACTTTTTTAGTATAAAATTCTAAAATCAACAAATCTTAAGATATTTCAATGAAACTTGGTATACAGGATCAGTGACCCCTAAGGACCAAAATAAGGTCAAGGTCAAAGGTCAAGGTCATCATTTGTTGATTTGCAAAAAAATAACTTTTTTTTATTGCGAAATAAGTCCAACAAGGAGAAACATTTTTCAGTACCCATTTTACTTTAAACAGTGTGTTTATGTTCCTTCTACCCAACACAGAAAAAATATTTGAAAAAAGTGAAAAAATGTTGTCGCGACATGGATTTTTGTGATTTTTACACCGTATCACTGTATTTAGCCATAGTATGACCTTGAAGGTTTTTTCAAGGTCAAACCACCTTACCTTTACTATTCCAACCTATTTCAGTCATTAAAAGTCACCAGATGTCAAAAATAAAAAAGTTGACTTTTGCCCCCCCTTTTTTTTGAAAATTTGGAAATTTGCCATTTTTGACCAAAAAATGTTATTTTTGGGTAAATACACCTTATTTGACAATAATTAGATGATATCCATCCTAAAAGCACCAAAAAAGTCCAATCTGCCCTCTTTTTTAAGGTCTTTCCCTTTCCAAGGGAAGACCTTATTGTATTTCTTCTGATTATTATTATTATTATTATTTTTTTTCTTCCGCCAAAAATCAACTTGTAGAAGTACGCGACATATCGCAATGATAGTTGGTACACTTTATCGGTCAAGGTTTGTCGTCCCAGAAAAAACACTTGGGTACCGTACCCTTTCGCGTATAAGAATTATCTCCCTTTTCACTGTAAAGTTTGTTGCTCTATCTCCTCCTAAGCCATAACAGGTATCAAATTCAATCCTTTTGAAACAGGTAGAGTAACTCATCGTGTTGTCAAACTACTATTTTTTATATTGATGTATTCAATAATATAGGAGTTATTCCCCTTGAAACTTTGACTTTTTTAGTATAAAATTCTAAAATCAACAAATCTTAAGATATTTCAATGAAACTTGGTATACAGGATCAGTGACCCCTAAGGACCAAAATAAGGTCAAGGTCAAAGGTCAAGGTCATCATTTGTTGATTTGCAAAAAAATAACTTTTTTTTATTGCGAAATAAGTCCAACAAGGAGAAACATTTTTCAGTACCCATTTTACTTTAAACAGTGTGTTTATGTTCCTTCTACCCAACACAGAAAAAATATTTGAAAAAAGTGAAAAAATGTTGTCGCGACATGGATTTTTGTGATTTTTACACCGTATCACTGTATTTAGCCATAGTATGACCTTGAAGGTTTTTTCAAGGTCAAACCACCTTACCTTTACTATTCCAACCTATTTCAGTCATTAAAAGTCACCAGATGTCAAAAATAAAAAAGTTGACTTTTGCCCCCCCTTTTTTTTGAAAATTTGGAAATTTGCCATTTTTGACCAAAAAATGTTATTTTTGGGTAAATACACCTTATTTGACAATAATTAGATGATATCCATCCTAAAAGCACCAAAAAAGTCCAATCTGCCCTCTTTTTTAAGGTCTTTCCCTTTCCAAGGGAAGACCTTATTGTATTTCTTCTGATTATTATTATTATTATTATTTTTTTTCTTCCGCCAAAAATCAACTTGTAGAAGTACGCGACATATCGCAATGATAGTTGGTACACTTTATCGGTCAAGGTTTGTCGTCCCAGAAAAAACACTTGGGTACCGTACCCTTTCGCGTATAAGAATTATCTCCCTTTTCACTGTAAAGTTTGTTGCTCTATCTCCTCCTAAGCCATAACAGGTATCAAATTCAATCCTTTTGAAACAGGTAGAGTAACTCATCGTGTTGTCAAACTACTATTTTTTATATTGATGTATTCAATAATATAGGAGTTATTCCCCTTGAAACTTTGACTTTTTTAGTATAAAATTCTAAAATCAACAAATCTTAAGATATTTCAATGAAACTTGGTATACAGGATCAGTGACCCCTAAGGACCAAAATAAGGTCAAGGTCAAAGGTCAAGGTCATCATTTGTTGATTTGCAAAAAAATAACTTTTTTTTATTGCGAAATAAGTCCAACAAGGAGAAACATTTTTCAGTACCCATTTTACTTTAAACAGTGTGTTTATGTTCCTTCTACCCAACACAGAAAAAATATTTGAAAAAAGTGAAAAAATGTTGTCGCGACATGGATTTTTGTGATTTTTACACCGTATCACTGTATTTAGCCATAGTATGACCTTGAAGGTTTTTTCAAGGTCAAACCACCTTACCTTTACTATTCCAACCTATTTCAGTCATTAAAAGTCACCAGATGTCAAAAATAAAAAAGTTGACTTTTGCCCCCCCTTTTTTTTGAAAATTTGGAAATTTGCCATTTTTGACCAAAAAATGTTATTTTTGGGTAAATACACCTTATTTGACAATAATTAGATGATATCCATCCTAAAAGCACCAAAAAAGTCCAATCTGCCCTCTTTTTTAAGGTCTTTCCCTTTCCAAGGGAAGACCTTATTGTATTTCTTCTGATTATTATTATTATTATTATTTTTTTTCTTCCGCCAAAAATCAACTTGTAGAAGTACGCGACATATCGCAATGATAGTTGGTACACTTTATCGGTCAAGGTTTGTCGTCCCAGAAAAAACACTTGGGTACCGTACCCTTTCGCGTATAAGAATTATCTCCCTTTTCACTGTAAAGTTTGTTGCTCTATCTCCTCCTAAGCCATAACAGGTATCAAATTCAATCCTTTTGAAACAGGTAGAGTAACTCATCGTGTTGTCAAACTACTATTTTTTATATTGATGTATTCAATAATATAGGAGTTATTCCCCTTGAAACTTTGACTTTTTTAGTATAAAATTCTAAAATCAACAAATCTTAAGATATTTCAATGAAACTTGGTATACAGGATCAGTGACCCCTAAGGACCAAAATAAGGTCAAGGTCAAAGGTCAAGGTCATCATTTGTTGATTTGCAAAAAAATAACTTTTTTTTATTGCGAAATAAGTCCAACAAGGAGAAACATTTTTCAGTACCCATTTTACTTTAAACAGTGTGTTTATGTTCCTTCTACCCAACACAGAAAAAATATTTGAAAAAAGTGAAAAAATGTTGTCGCGACATGGATTTTTGTGATTTTTACACCGTATCACTGTATTTAGCCATAGTATGACCTTGAAGGTTTTTTCAAGGTCAAACCACCTTACCTTTACTATTCCAACCTATTTCAGTCATTAAAAGTCACCAGATGTCAAAAATAAAAAAGTTGACTTTTGCCCCCCCTTTTTTTTGAAAATTTGGAAATTTGCCATTTTTGACCAAAAAATGTTATTTTTGGGTAAATACACCTTATTTGACAATAATTAGATGATATCCATCCTAAAAGCACCAAAAAAGTCCAATCTGCCCTCTTTTTTAAGGTCTTTCCCTTTCCAAGGGAAGACCTTATTGTATTTCTTCTGATTATTATTATTATTATTATTTTTTTTCTTCCGCCAAAAATCAACTTGTAGAAGTACGCGACATATCGCAATGATAGTTGGTACACTTTATCGGTCAAGGTTTGTCGTCCCAGAAAAAACACTTGGGTACCGTACCCTTTCGCGTATAAGAATTATCTCCCTTTTCACTGTAAAGTTTGTTGCTCTATCTCCTCCTAAGCCATAACAGGTATCAAATTCAATCCTTTTGAAACAGGTAGAGTAACTCATCGTGTTGTCAAACTACTATTTTTTATATTGATGTATTCAATAATATAGGAGTTATTCCCCTTGAAACTTTGACTTTTTTAGTATAAAATTCTAAAATCAACAAATCTTAAGATATTTCAATGAAACTTGGTATACAGGATCAGTGACCCCTAAGGACCAAAATAAGGTCAAGGTCAAAGGTCAAGGTCATCATTTGTTGATTTGCAAAAAAATAACTTTTTTTTATTGCGAAATAAGTCCAACAAGGAGAAACATTTTTCAGTACCCATTTTACTTTAAACAGTGTGTTTATGTTCCTTCTACCCAACACAGAAAAAATATTTGAAAAAAGTGAAAAAATGTTGTCGCGACATGGATTTTTGTGATTTTTACACCGTATCACTGTATTTAGCCATAGTATGACCTTGAAGGTTTTTTCAAGGTCAAACCACCTTACCTTTACTATTCCAACCTATTTCAGTCATTAAAAGTCACCAGATGTCAAAAATAAAAAAGTTGACTTTTGCCCCCCCTTTTTTTTGAAAATTTGGAAATTTGCCATTTTTGACCAAAAAATGTTATTTTTGGGTAAATACACCTTATTTGACAATAATTAGATGATATCCATCCTAAAAGCACCAAAAAAGTCCAATCTGCCCTCTTTTTTAAGGTCTTTCCCTTTCCAAGGGAAGACCTTATTGTATTTCTTCTGATTATTATTATTATTATTATTTTTTTTCTTCCGCCAAAAATCAACTTGTAGAAGTACGCGACATATCGCAATGATAGTTGGTACACTTTATCGGTCAAGGTTTGTCGTCCCAGAAAAAACACTTGGGTACCGTACCCTTTCGCGTATAAGAATTATCTCCCTTTTCACTGTAAAGTTTGTTGCTCTATCTCCTCCTAAGCCATAACAGGTATCAAATTCAATCCTTTTGAAACAGGTAGAGTAACTCATCGTGTTGTCAAACTACTATTTTTTATATTGATGTATTCAATAATATAGGAGTTATTCCCCTTGAAACTTTGACTTTTTTAGTATAAAATTCTAAAATCAACAAATCTTAAGATATTTCAATGAAACTTGGTATACAGGATCAGTGACCCCTAAGGACCAAAATAAGGTCAAGGTCAAAGGTCAAGGTCATCATTTGTTGATTTGCAAAAAAATAACTTTTTTTTATTGCGAAATAAGTCCAACAAGGAGAAACATTTTTCAGTACCCATTTTACTTTAAACAGTGTGTTTATGTTCCTTCTACCCAACACAGAAAAAATATTTGAAAAAAGTGAAAAAATGTTGTCGCGACATGGATTTTTGTGATTTTTACACCGTATCACTGTATTTAGCCATAGTATGACCTTGAAGGTTTTTTCAAGGTCAAACCACCTTACCTTTACTATTCCAACCTATTTCAGTCATTAAAAGTCACCAGATGTCAAAAATAAAAAAGTTGACTTTTGCCCCCCCTTTTTTTTGAAAATTTGGAAATTTGCCATTTTTGACCAAAAAATGTTATTTTTGGGTAAATACACCTTATTTGACAATAATTAGATGATATCCATCCTAAAAGCACCAAAAAAGTCCAATCTGCCCTCTTTTTTAAGGTCTTTCCCTTTCCAAGGGAAGACCTTATTGTATTTCTTCTGATTATTATTATTATTATTATTTTTTTTCTTCCGCCAAAAATCAACTTGTAGAAGTACGCGACATATCGCAATGATAGTTGGTACACTTTATCGGTCAAGGTTTGTCGTCCCAGAAAAAACACTTGGGTACCGTACCCTTTCGCGTATAAGAATTATCTCCCTTTTCACTGTAAAGTTTGTTGCTCTATCTCCTCCTAAGCCATAACAGGTATCAAATTCAATCCTTTTGAAACAGGTAGAGTAACTCATCGTGTTGTCAAACTACTATTTTTTATATTGATGTATTCAATAATATAGGAGTTATTCCCCTTGAAACTTTGACTTTTTTAGTATAAAATTCTAAAATCAACAAATCTTAAGATATTTCAATGAAACTTGGTATACAGGATCAGTGACCCCTAAGGACCAAAATAAGGTCAAGGTCAAAGGTCAAGGTCATCATTTGTTGATTTGCAAAAAAATAACTTTTTTTTATTGCGAAATAAGTCCAACAAGGAGAAACATTTTTCAGTACCCATTTTACTTTAAACAGTGTGTTTATGTTCCTTCTACCCAACACAGAAAAAATATTTGAAAAAAGTGAAAAAATGTTGTCGCGACATGGATTTTTGTGATTTTTACACCGTATCACTGTATTTAGCCATAGTATGACCTTGAAGGTTTTTTCAAGGTCAAACCACCTTACCTTTACTATTCCAACCTATTTCAGTCATTAAAAGTCACCAGATGTCAAAAATAAAAAAGTTGACTTTTGCCCCCCCTTTTTTTTGAAAATTTGGAAATTTGCCATTTTTGACCAAAAAATGTTATTTTTGGGTAAATACACCTTATTTGACAATAATTAGATGATATCCATCCTAAAAGCACCAAAAAAGTCCAATCTGCCCTCTTTTTTAAGGTCTTTCCCTTTCCAAGGGAAGACCTTATTGTATTTCTTCTGATTATTATTATTATTATTATTTTTTTTCTTCCGCCAAAAATCAACTTGTAGAAGTACGCGACATATCGCAATGATAGTTGGTACACTTTATCGGTCAAGGTTTGTCGTCCCAGAAAAAACACTTGGGTACCGTACCCTTTCGCGTATAAGAATTATCTCCCTTTTCACTGTAAAGTTTGTTGCTCTATCTCCTCCTAAGCCATAACAGGTATCAAATTCAATCCTTTTGAAACAGGTAGAGTAACTCATCGTGTTGTCAAACTACTATTTTTTATATTGATGTATTCAATAATATAGGAGTTATTCCCCTTGAAACTTTGACTTTTTTAGTATAAAATTCTAAAATCAACAAATCTTAAGATATTTCAATGAAACTTGGTATACAGGATCAGTGACCCCTAAGGACCAAAATAAGGTCAAGGTCAAAGGTCAAGGTCATCATTTGTTGATTTGCAAAAAAATAACTTTTTTTTATTGCGAAATAAGTCCAACAAGGAGAAACATTTTTCAGTACCCATTTTACTTTAAACAGTGTGTTTATGTTCCTTCTACCCAACACAGAAAAAATATTTGAAAAAAGTGAAAAAATGTTGTCGCGACATGGATTTTTGTGATTTTTACACCGTATCACTGTATTTAGCCATAGTATGACCTTGAAGGTTTTTTCAAGGTCAAACCACCTTACCTTTACTATTCCAACCTATTTCAGTCATTAAAAGTCACCAGATGTCAAAAATAAAAAAGTTGACTTTTGCCCCCCCTTTTTTTTGAAAATTTGGAAATTTGCCATTTTTGACCAAAAAATGTTATTTTTGGGTAAATACACCTTATTTGACAATAATTAGATGATATCCATCCTAAAAGCACCAAAAAAGTCCAATCTGCCCTCTTTTTTAAGGTCTTTCCCTTTCCAAGGGAAGACCTTATTGTATTTCTTCTGATTATTATTATTATTATTATTTTTTTTCTTCCGCCAAAAATCAACTTGTAGAAGTACGCGACATATCGCAATGATAGTTGGTACACTTTATCGGTCAAGGTTTGTCGTCCCAGAAAAAACACTTGGGTACCGTACCCTTTCGCGTATAAGAATTATCTCCCTTTTCACTGTAAAGTTTGTTGCTCTATCTCCTCCTAAGCCATAACAGGTATCAAATTCAATCCTTTTGAAACAGGTAGAGTAACTCATCGTGTTGTCAAACTACTATTTTTTATATTGATGTATTCAATAATATAGGAGTTATTCCCCTTGAAACTTTGACTTTTTTAGTATAAAATTCTAAAATCAACAAATCTTAAGGTATATTAAAGCAATTTCGAATGATCTCCAAAATTTATTATTTTTGGACATTAACGGTCACTTTTTTTTATTACATGCGTAGGGCGAATAACATCTTTTATGCTCAATTTTATTTTATCATTTTATTTGTCTTTTAATGTGTTTGGAATTAATTATTTAACACATAAGCAAACGACAGTACAAAAAATAAGACACTGGAAACATATGGGAGTGCAATATGATGTTTTTAAAAGGGACTCTATTATTGGACAACGGATAGGGGAGATAACTGCAGTTATTGTAAATTACGCCTGAATTTATCCGTATATATAGATTTTGAAATTGCTTAGAATTTTTGTGTAATTTTTTGCTTACCTGACCAGGTGAGCTATTTCCATGACTTGCCGTCGTCCGTCTGTTGTTCGTCGTCCGTCTGTTGTCTGTCATCCGTCGTCCGTAAACATTTTCAAACGTTAACTCCTTTGACACCAGAAGTCCAATTGTTACCAAACTTGGTATGGTTGTTTATTAGCATTAGGTGCTTAGAACGTAGGTACGGATTTTTGATTTTTCAAAAAAAAAAACTGGCCGCCTTGGCTAAAAATAGAACATAGGGGTAAATTGCAGTTTTTTGCAAATAACTCAAAAACGGCTACAGATATCAAAATTCTGGCAAAGGGGAAAATTGATCAGCACCCTCATGATCTGTCATGATATTTTAAAGAAGATCCCAAAATCCCATGTAGGAGTTTAGGTCATTTTTCTGGATTTTGCACTTATTATAATATTTATCTTCAAAACCATATGAGATATTTAAGAAATTTTAAATTGAATATTGTTAAGCACATCAAGATCTACAAAATGTGTCATGGGTCAACTCCAATGTTTCTTGCAGTTATTGCTCTTTAAATGTAAAAATTGACCATTTGCAGACTTTTTTTTCCTTTGACATTGAGCATTTTAATTCCTCTGACACCTTAAGTGCGATTGGAACCAAACTTGGTATATTTATTTATTAGTATTTGGTGCATAAAATTGATGTGGGGATTTAAATTTTTTTCATCCGCCAATTATAAAAATAAAACATAGGGGCAAGTTGCAGGTCTTGCGAAAAATCAAAAAACAGTCACAGATATCATATTTTTATGGGAACAAAAGTGATCAGCATCTCCAAGATCTACATACCCTGAAATTTTTAAAACGATCAAAAAACCCATGTAGGAGTTATGGCCGTGCATATCCAAATTAACCGTTTATACCCGCGTTTTGGTATTTGTAATTTTGAAACCACTGGGCGATAACCGCTGCTGGTGGACCAGAGGTCCCCGAGGGTAATCACAAGCCTGGTAGTCAGACTTGTCTGACACGAATTACCATAAAATTTCTAATATATTGTCGCTGAAATGTCCGATTAATAAATTCAAAATTTATGAAAACACCAGGTTTCTTTCCTTGTAATGCACATGGTCGATATCCTCGGTGCTGGATTTGGCTTCCTTGTTCGAACGTTTTGGTTTTGAGTACTTTTCGTTTTCAACTGTTTTGGAATTTTACCTTCCAATGTTTTGGTTTAAATGCTACTGATGAGAGGTTACTCCTTGAAATATCGATATATAGCATATCCAAATTAACCGTTTATACCCGCGTTTTGGTATTTGTAATTCTAGATTTTTTCTGTGAATTTTGTGTGCCTATTATGCTCAATATCTTGAAAACTATATAAGATATTTAGGAAATGTCAATTGCATATTGTTAACCACATCAAGGTCTACAAATTTTATATTGAATGAACGTTGTCAGATCATTGCTTCTGGCATTTATTGCCCTTAGAACATTAAAATCGACCATTTTCACAGCATTTCCTTATAACAGTGAAAACGTTAACTGCAGTTATGATAAATTACGTGCGGATATGTACGTACAGTTTGATATTTTCTAGCCTGTGAAGCCGAGTGATGCAAATATTTACATTACCAGCAGATATTTATAATTTATCAATGTAGTATTTTGTATACAGTCGACAGGATGTAATAAAGGGATTTGTAAAATATCTAATCAATAGAAAATAATAGGAAGTGAGAAAGTATGCACAAAATCCGAAATAACCAGCGGTAATTTAACAACCACAATGGAAAAAGTCAGCCTTCAACCAAGTTCGCAGGCCTTACAGTGCAATGAATTTACAGATCACAAGATCAGTGCAACTATAGTTGATTTTGTTACAACTAAGTTACTCTTCCGGTGCACCTGAGTTCACTCTCGTTACGAATTGAGTTGGCGTTGTCCGTTGATATTAATGCGTTTTTGTGTTTCTTCTTTGTTCGTGCTTGTTCCGTTTTGTGTTGAACTGTTTTGCCTTCGATCTTTTGAACATTGGCTTCAGAATGCCATATTGGTGCCTCTTTGATTATTTATTGAAGAAATACCTGTAGAAACAATTATAATAACCTGAACTTTAGAAATTGTTTGACGATGTAACGGTTTTGAAGAGAATCACACACACATACACACTGTCCGTGTATCTATGACAAAGGACGGCGGGTACCAAGTAATGGTATTGGCTTGCTTAATAAATTCTTTGAAAGATATTTGCTTGGTTTTTTTTTGGTTTTTTTTTGTCGGAACTTGCCAGTTCTACCTTTGCTCTTTGAGGCTTTTGACTGAAATGCCCGATTTGTGCTTGTTAACTCTTGCTTTAATGATTTAAATGACCGAACAGTCTTTCAAGAAGTTTTGATTCGACCTTTAGTAGCAGTTAATCTTTAGAATAGCAAAACATTAGGAAAGGGAAAGACCTTACAATTCTTCCAGAAGAATTGTCCTTTAATTATTATTATTATTCTTCTTCCGCCAAAAAAATTTTTTTTTTGTTTCGCGACATATCATTTCAATACTTAAGGTAGCATACCGGTCATGAAAAACCAATTTAAAAATGAGTCCGCTTAGCGAAACCTTTTAAAGTTACGGAGTTATCTCCCCTAACACCGTAAAGTTTCTAACCGCATCTCCTCCTAAACTACAATTAAAACACAAAAACTAAAGCATGCAATGTGATAAGGAACTAATAAAGATGTGAATAGGACAATTTCATAAATTTCAGACTACTTCCTGATGAGAAAATTAAGAGTCGAAAAGTGTCGCGACATAATAAATTGCTCAAAATGCAATTTTAAGGATAACTACATATTTTGAACCCTTTTTTACATAATTTTCCATATTTGAGTCAGGCTTTTTATGTGCTAAACAGTTGTCCAATGTCTATTCTACATATTTAAATCGAAAAATGACCAGAAATTGCTAAAATATTTGACACGAATGGAATTTTAAGAAATTGACACCGGTCGCAGGTATGGAGTAACCGTATGACCTTGACTGACTTTTCAAGGTCAAATCAACTTAATGACACTATTCCAACACATTTTGACCATTTAAGGGTTTCAGATATAAAAAATAAAAAAAATGAAATTTATCCCCCCTTTTTTCCAAAAATATGAAATTTGACATTTTTGCACTAAAAGTGGTCAAAACATGTTAAATATACTACTTTTAATCATATTTAGTCAAAATCAGATGAAAAAATGTCGACCAGTCCTTATTAAGGTCTTTCACGACTACGGTCGTAAAGACCTTCTAGCAATTCTTCTGATTATTATTATTATTCTTCTTCCGCCAAAAAAATTTTTTTTTTGTTTCGCGACATATCATTTCAATACTTAAGGTAGCATACCGGTCATGAAAAACCAATTTAAAAATGAGTCCGCTTAGCGAAACCTTTTAAAGTTACGGAGTTATCTCCCCTAACACCGTAAAGTTTCTAACCGCATCTCCTCCTAAACTACAATTAAAACACAAAAACTAAAGCATGCAATGTGATAAGGAACTAATAAAGATGTGAATAGGACAATTTCATAAATTTCAGACTACTTCCTGATGAGAAAATTAAGAGTCGAAAAGTGTCGCGACATAATAAATTGCTCAAAATGCAATTTTAAGGATAACTACATATTTTGAACCCTTTTTTACATAATTTTCCATATTTGAGTCAGGCTTTTTATGTGCTAAACAGTTGTCCAATGTCTATTCTACATATTTAAATCGAAAAATGACCAGAAATTGCTAAAATATTTGACACGAATGGAATTTTAAGAAATTGACACCGGTCGCAGGTATGGAGTAACCGTATGACCTTGACTGACTTTTCAAGGTCAAATCAACTTAATGACACTATTCCAACACATTTTGACCATTTAAGGGTTTCAGATATAAAAAATAAAAAAAATGAAATTTATCCCCCCTTTTTTCCAAAAATATGAAATTTGACATTTTTGCACTAAAAGTGGTCAAAACATGTTAAATATACTACTTTTAATCATATTTAGTCAAAATCAGATGAAAAAATGTCGACCAGTCCTTATTAAGGTCTTTCACGACTACGGTCGTAAAGACCTTCTAGCAATTCTTCTGATTATTATTATTATTCTTCTTCCGCCAAAAAAATTTTTTTTTTGTTTCGCGACATATCATTTCAATACTTAAGGTAGCATACCGGTCATGAAAAACCAATTTAAAAATGAGTCCGCTTAGCGAAACCTTTTAAAGTTACGGAGTTATCTCCCCTAACACCGTAAAGTTTCTAACCGCATCTCCTCCTAAACTACAATTAAAACACAAAAACTAAAGCATGCAATGTGATAAGGAACTAATAAAGATGTGAATAGGACAATTTCATAAATTTCAGACTACTTCCTGATGAGAAAATTAAGAGTCGAAAAGTGTCGCGACATAATAAATTGCTCAAAATGCAATTTTAAGGATAACTACATATTTTGAACCCTTTTTTACATAATTTTCCATATTTGAGTCAGGCTTTTTATGTGCTAAACAGTTGTCCAATGTCTATTCTACATATTTAAATCGAAAAATGACCAGAAATTGCTAAAATATTTGACACGAATGGAATTTTAAGAAATTGACACCGGTCGCAGGTATGGAGTAACCGTATGACCTTGACTGACTTTTCAAGGTCAAATCAACTTAATGACACTATTCCAACACATTTTGACCATTTAAGGGTTTCAGATATAAAAAATAAAAAAAATGAAATTTATCCCCCCTTTTTTCCAAAAATATGAAATTTGACATTTTTGCACTAAAAGTGGTCAAAACATGTTAAATATACTACTTTTAATCATATTTAGTCAAAATCAGATGAAAAAATGTCGACCAGTCCTTATTAAGGTCTTTCACGACTACGGTCGTAAAGACCTTCTAGCAATTCTTCTGATTATTATTATTATTCTTCTTCCGCCAAAAAAAATTTTTTTTTGTTTCGCGACATATCATTTCAATACTTAAGGTAGCATACCGGTCATGAAAAACCAATTTAAAAATGAGTCCGCTTAGCGAAACCTTTTAAAGTTACGGAGTTATCTCCCCTAACACCGTAAAGTTTCTAACCGCATCTCCTCCTAAACTACAATTAAAACACAAAAACTAAAGCATGCAATGTGATAAGGAACTAATAAAGATGTGAATAGGACAATTTCATAAATTTCAGACTACTTCCTGATGAGAAAATTAAGAGTCGAAAAGTGTCGCGACATAATAAATTGCTCAAAATGCAATTTTAAGGATAACTACATATTTTGAACCCTTTTTTACATAATTTTCCATATTTGAGTCAGGCTTTTTATGTGCTAAACAGTTGTCCAATGTCTATTCTACATATTTAAATCGAAAAATGACCAGAAATTGCTAAAATATTTGACACGAATGGAATTTTAAGAAATTGACACCGGTCGCAGGTATGGAGTAACCGTATGACCTTGACTGACTTTTCAAGGTCAAATCAACTTAATGACACTATTCCAACACATTTTGACCATTTAAGGGTTTCAGATATAAAAAATAAAAAAAATGAAATTTATCCCCCCTTTTTTCCAAAAATATGAAATTTGACATTTTTGCACTAAAAGTGGTCAAAACATGTTAAATATACTACTTTTAATCATATTTAGTCAAAATCAGATGAAAAAATGTCGACCAGTCCTTATTAAGGTCTTTCACGACTACGGTCGTAAAGACCTTCTAGCAATTCTTCTGATTATTATTATTATTCTTCTTCCGCCAAAAAAATTTTTTTTTTGTTTCGCGACATATCATTTCAATACTTAAGGTAGCATACCGGTCATGAAAAACCAATTTAAAAATGAGTCCGCTTAGCGAAACCTTTTAAAGTTACGGAGTTATCTCCCCTAACACCGTAAAGTTTCTAACCGCATCTCCTCCTAAACTACAATTAAGGCACAAGCTCCTGTTACGTCCAATAACGTAACTTTAAGGCGAAAAATTATATATGCTCCTGTTACGTTACTTCCGGGACATAATAAATTCCGGACTCATTACGGAAAGGGGGAACGAATCGAAAACGGATTACTTAAGTGAACTTTACTTTAAAGTTATGTGCAAAATATTTTTACTCTATCCACCTAACATTAAGAATAAAGTGGAGGGTATTTTTAGTTATGAACATTCATAAATTCGGTAAATAATAATAATTAATACAAATATAATACTTTATCCAAACACAATATAGCATTATATGAGCTTTTATATGAAATTCCATTAAGTTATTTATTTTGAATGAAATATATAATACTGTTTTACATTGTTTTGCGCTAGTACAGTTGTACAAAATTTGTTCTTTGGTACGTACGTATAAATCGGCATATTTTTTTTTATAAAGTTATCAAACTTTAAAAATAGGTGATTGATCACCCATTTCTACCTTGAGAATAGACAGATAGTGCTCAATGAGCTAGAGTTTACTCAGTCAACCAGGTCAACATATATAGGTCAAGGATCGAGTGCAAAGACCTTGGGTATACAGACTTTGACCTTAATAAGTGAAAAAAATACTTATTCTGTTCAGTATTTTATTAAGTAAAACATTAATCGTATAATTAACAATTTTAAAGAATACAATAAGATTTTTTTAACAAAAATAACAACAAAATTTTACATAATCTTTTATTACGTAACTTTGGCATATGAAACGTTTAAATTTATAAATCCGTTTTCGATTCGTTCCACCTAGCCGTAATGGGTCCGGAATTTCTTATGTTCCGGAAGTAACGTAACAGGAGCATTTATAAATTTTCGCCTTAATGTTACGTAATTGGACGTAACAGGAGCTTGTGCCTACAATTAAAACACAAAAACTAAAGCATGCAATGTGATAAGGAAAAAATGTTTTGTTTTTAATTGGATATCTTTGGTCTCTTTTTATGAGGACATGAGTTAGGAAAATTAACCGTTTTTCTATATCTAGTGTCATTGACTTTCCATGCTCAATTTATGGTACAGGTTAAAACAGTTAATCATAGAATCAAGAAACAAAACAAAATAAAATACCAATGGGACACTTGGGAACATCAAACTGTATTTTTAATAGGAACTATATTATTGGACAACGAAAAACAAAGGGGCGATAATTCAATCTGGTAGCCAGAGACTATGCCAAAAACTATCCGAAAAAAATTTGTTGTTTGATTAAGTGGTTATGCCAAGACATGATAGTTTTCTGTTTGTTTTCTGCCTGTTGTCTGGTTAAAAGTAATATTGAGTTATTGCATCAAATATATAATTTTTAAAAACAATATTGAAATAGAATTCATCTGAATCTTGTGATAAGAAGTAGCTATGGGTAAAGATAAACGACCCCATTAGTACACCTAAACAACTGCTTGTTATGTATCTAATTACTCTGTTATCAATTTATTAATGCTTTCATTTCGTGCGAATATTCTGTTTGCAAATAGTTGATTTAAACACGTGATTAGAAATTGTTTCCCTTTAATATCATTTTTAAATTTGAAAATCTGTACTGTTTAAATTTTAAATGTATTTTTATACATTCTACAAGGGAAAATGATGCCGATTAATGTTACAATATTCCATGTCAAAACAATCTGATTTTGTTAGTAGGTTTGCAGAATTTGTAGTATGATAATACCACTAATATTCTCATGCGTTTTGTTTAAGTATTGAACTAGACTAACATCAATCATGTCGCCGATCTTCTACTCTTAGACTCGATACAAATCCTGATTTTATGGGATTGAAGAGAACGGTTATGTTCTTAGAAAAAATGATTAACTCTGAACATGAAAGGAAAATTAATCCATATTGATAGTGTCATTTCGCCGTTTCAAGTAACTGCAATAAAGCTTTATTAAAATTTTATCGCCTAGCAATGAAGTACAAATCAGGAATCAAATGACGTATGTCTGCAGAAAACGAAAAAGAACATCATAATGAAAGAAATTGTCAAAAATGATTGAGATGGTGTTTTACTCCCTTGCAACGCTACATAGTTAATCTAAAGGTCATGAACATGAAAAGGATGATAAAATGAATACGAAATGATGATGATTTATGAAAGATGGTGATGGGGTGGGAAACAAAGAAACAGTAAATTTCAAAGAACCACAGGAAAAAGGGAGAGGTGGGTAGGGGCGGAAATTTTGCCTAAATGGTGCGCTACTTGGCGTGAAAAGGATCCCTTTTACGTATATGAGGCGTGGCACTCAAAGCACGTTGGCGCACTATGGTTAGCGGTCATGGTTTGCAATTTAATATACAGATCTATGATACTAACCAGAAACGCCAAATATAGATTTTCTGTTTTAGTGGTAATGCCAAGGCAAATGATTGTTTCTGTTTGTTGTCTGGTTAAAAGTAATATCAATTAAGTTATGACATTAAATATATGATTTTTAAAAATAATACTGAAATTAAATAGAATACATCTGAATCTTGCAATAGCCATTAGCTAAGGGTAAAAATAAATGACCCCATTTGTATATATATACAACTTCTTGGTATCTTATCACTCTTTTATCATTATATATTTAGTGTCATTTCGTACGACAATTCTGTTTGCAAATAGTTGATTTTAACACATGGTAACATTTATCTCCCTTATTATCATTTTTGCAATTCAAAATAATCTGTACGTTTGATTTTTTAATTGTAAATAAATACAGACGTCATGGACAAATGATTCAAAATAATGTAAGAATTTTTTTTATTCGAAGCAACCTAATTTTGTTAGAATGTTTGCATAATTTGTAGTAGCCTTATACCATCTATATTCTAATGACAATTTTTTTGAATATTGAAATAAACTATTTATCCTCTTCTGCGATTATGTAGCTCCTATGACATCTATGAAACGGCGGAGCCACAATGTGGTCCCATGGCTCGTAACGAAACAACGCCGAAAGCGAAATCACACCGGGCGCAATTGAATCAATTAGATGCATACTGTGGAACTAAAATACTGCTTATAGTATTTTTATGACGAAAATAGTTAAAGTTTACCGACATTTAGTGGAATTTAAAAGATGTCCGTGGCAGTATCAACTTTTGAAGTATCTTGATCCTGAACTTTATAATATTTTTAATAAAGTTCAGGATCAGAATATTGAAAATATTGGGTTTCTTACAATACTAAAATCACCTTTGGCTTTAACCAAATTTATTATTGAAGACATATTATTTAGAGATACATTTGTAATTTCGAACAATCTTAAAGCTTATTACAGTTTGAGAAAGAAATTGTATTTGCTCCATTACGAGTTATGGGGCTGCATTGTAGCTCCGCCAAATCAAAGATGTCAAAGGAGCTACATTATATAATTATTTTAGCTACTGTCTTCTATGCTCAGCAGGATTTTTAATCCGAAGTTTTGTTACAAAAACGATAACAGAGTATATCCAAAATGAAACTGCAGAGAAGAATTATGTTCTTCCAACAATAATAAAAAAAAACATTTACTCTTGGCTTGAGTTCTTCTTATAAAATGATTTGAAATAATATCCACACAAATCCCGTGCGGGACCCGGATGGCGAATAGCCCAACCCCCCCCCACCAGCAGAGCCTAGCTTGTCGTAAGAGGATACTAAGGGTCTTGGGATTCTGACGTCGGGTCAGTGCTCAGCCCAAAGAGCAACCAGGTGTGAACCCTAGGAGGCTGCATAGGTTAGCCCTCGTCAGCGGGTGTTGTCAGGTACATAATATGGAAACCCTGACCGCCGACCATAGTGGGCCATCATGTGTGGAGAGTGCCACGCTTCATACATGTATAAGACCCCTTAGTGGACCGCCAAGTTGTGCACTGCATATATTAAATTTTCTGCCCCTACCCATCTCTCCCTTTTTCCTGAGGTTCTTCAAATTTACTATCCTTTGTTTCCAACCCCATCCCCATATTTCATTTATCACCATCATTTCATGTTCATTTTATCATCCTTTTCATGTTCATCGCGTTTAAATAACCTATATAGCATTGGAAGGGCGTAAAACACCAACTCGTTCAGTCATATATACCCACTAAAAATGTTACTTAACCTTTTTATTTTATAGCAATTAAGCTTAAATAAACAAGTAAATGTAAATCACGAATCAAACATGAAATGGCGTAAGTCTGAAACAACATAACGAAAGACATTAACAAATAGAATTTCAAGTATAAAAACGGACTCACAATGAGAAATAAAACCTAAAGATCCTATAAAGATGTTTATCAGTTTTCCATGTGATGTGGGCAATGATGGTATTAAACACCTACCTTGACTGATTTAGTTTTTAATAATTCTACAAAGTTCCTGCATTTATCAAGTAAGCTGTTTAGTTTTGTTAGCCAGATCTTTCTAGAGGTATAGTAGTATATGAAAATCCCCATGTGAACTTGAAAATGTGATTCATATCTTGTAGAGTTCAGAAATCTCTTCAAACTGTTTTGAAACTGTACTATGTTGCTCTTATAAAATTGAACAAAATTATAATATAAACAGAATGTCTCTAAAACAATAAAAAAGTAGGAAAATTTCATTATTACGCTCAACATACACAAATTACTGAGCATTGTAAAACCATTTAAACATAACTGATGAATAAAATAATTGTAAACGTGTCTCCGTGAAAGACCTTAGCAATTGTTTACGAAACAATTGTCCTCCTAGTTATTATTATTCTTCTTCCGCCAAAAAAAATTTTTTTTTGTTTCGCGACATATCATTTCAATACTTAAGGTAGTATACCGGTCATGAAAAACCAATTTAAAAATGAGTCCGCTTAGCGAAACTTTTTATAGTTACGGAGTTATCTCCCCTAACACCGTAAAGTTTCTAACCGCATCTCCTCCTAAACTACAATAAAAACACAAAAACTAAAGCATGCAATGTGATAAGGAATTAATAAAGATGTGAATAGGACAATTTCATAAATTTCAGACTACTTCCTGATGAGAAAATTAAGAGTCGAAAAGTGTCGCGACATAATAAATTGCTCAAAATGCAATTTTAAGAATAACTACATATTTTGAACCCTTTTTTACATAATTTTCCATATTTGAGTCAGGCTTTTTATGTGCTAAACAGTTGTCCAATGTCTATTCTACATATTTAAATAAAAAAATGACCAAAAATTGCTAAAATATTTGACACGAATGGAATTTTAAGAAATTGACACCGGTCGCAGGTATGGAGTAACCGTATGACCTTGACTGACTTTTCAAGGTCAAATCAACTTAATGACACTATTCCAACACATTTTGACCATTTAAGGGTTTCAGATATAAAAAATAAAAAAAATGAAATTTATCCCCCCTTTTTTCCAAAAATATGAAATTTGACATTTTTGCACTAAAAGTGGTCAAAATATGTTAAATATACTACTTTTAATCATATTTAGTCAAAATCAGATGAAAAAATGTCGACCGGTCCTTATTAAGGTCTTTCACGACTACGGTCGTAAAGACCTTCTAGCAATTCTTCTGATTATTATTATTATTCTTCTTCCGCCAAAAAAAATTTTTTTTTGTTTCGCGACATATCATTTCAATACTTAAGGTAGTATACCGGTCATGAAAAACCAATTTAAAAATGAGTCCGCTTAGCGAAACTTTTTATAGTTACGGAGTTATCTCCCCTAACACCGTAAAGTTTCTAACCGCATCTCCTCCTAAACTACAATAAAAACACAAAAACTAAAGCATGCAATGTGATAAGGAATTAATAAAGATGTGAATAGGACAATTTCATAAATTTCAGACTACTTCCTGATGAGAAAATTAAGAGTCGAAAAGTGTCGCGACATAATAAATTGCTCAAAATGCAATTTTAAGAATAACTACATATTTTGAACCCTTTTTTACATAATTTTCCATATTTGAGTCAGGCTTTTTATGTGCTAAACAGTTGTCCAATGTCTATTCTACATATTTAAATAAAAAAATGACCAAAAATTGCTAAAATATTTGACACGAATGGAATTTTAAGAAATTGACACCGGTCGCAGGTATGGAGTAACCGTATGACCTTGACTGACTTTTCAAGGTCAAATCAACTTAATGACACTATTCCAACACATTTTGACCATTTAAGGGTTTCAGATATAAAAAATAAAAAAAATGAAATTTATCCCCCCTTTTTTCCAAAAATATGAAATTTGACATTTTTGCACTAAAAGTGGTCAAAATATGTTAAATATACTACTTTTAATCATATTTAGTCAAAATCAGATGAAAAAATGTCGACCGGTCCTTATTAAGGTCTTTCACGACTACGGTCGTAAAGACCTTCTAGCAATTCTTCTGATTATTATTATTATTCTTCTTCCGCCAAAAAAAATTTTTTTTTGTTTCGCGACATATCATTTCAATACTTAAGGTAGTATACCGGTCATGAAAAACCAATTTAAAAATGAGTCCGCTTAGCGAAACTTTTTATAGTTACGGAGTTATCTCCCCTAACACCGTAAAGTTTCTAACCGCATCTCCTCCTAAACTACAATAAAAACACAAAAACTAAAGCATGCAATGTGATAAGGAATTAATAAAGATGTGAATAGGACAATTTCATAAATTTCAGACTACTTCCTGATGAGAAAATTAAGAGTCGAAAAGTGTCGCGACATAATAAATTGCTCAAAATGCAATTTTAAGAATAACTACATATTTTGAACCCTTTTTTACATAATTTTCCATATTTGAGTCAGGCTTTTTATGTGCTAAACAGTTGTCCAATGTCTATTCTACATATTTAAATAAAAAAATGACCAAAAATTGCTAAAATATTTGACACGAATGGAATTTTAAGAAATTGACACCGGTCGCAGGTATGGAGTAACCGTATGACCTTGACTGACTTTTCAAGGTCAAATCAACTTAATGACACTATTCCAACACATTTTGACCATTTAAGGGTTTCAGATATAAAAAATAAAAAAAATGAAATTTATCCCCCCTTTTTTCCAAAAATATGAAATTTGACATTTTTGCACTAAAAGTGGTCAAAATATGTTAAATATACTACTTTTAATCATATTTAGTCAAAATCAGATGAAAAAATGTCGACCGGTCCTTATTAAGGTCTTTCACGACTACGGTCGTAAAGACCTTCTAGCAATTCTTCTGATTATTATTATTATTCTTCTTCCGCCAAAAAAAATTTTTTTTTGTTTCGCGACATATCATTTCAATACTTAAGGTAGTATACCGGTCATGAAAAACCAATTTAAAAATGAGTCCGCTTAGCGAAACTTTTTATAGTTACGGAGTTATCTCCCCTAACACCGTAAAGTTTCTAACCGCATCTCCTCCTAAACTACAATAAAAACACAAAAACTAAAGCATGCAATGTGATAAGGAATTAATAAAGATGTGAATAGGACAATTTCATAAATTTCAGACTACTTCCTGATGAGAAAATTAAGAGTCGAAAAGTGTCGCGACATAATAAATTGCTCAAAATGCAATTTTAAGAATAACTACATATTTTGAACCCTTTTTTACATAATTTTCCATATTTGAGTCAGGCTTTTTATGTGCTAAACAGTTGTCCAATGTCTATTCTACATATTTAAATAAAAAAATGACCAAAAATTGCTAAAATATTTGACACGAATGGAATTTTAAGAAATTGACACCGGTCGCAGGTATGGAGTAACCGTATGACCTTGACTGACTTTTCAAGGTCAAATCAACTTAATGACACTATTCCAACACATTTTGACCATTTAAGGGTTTCAGATATAAAAAATAAAAAAAATGAAATTTATCCCCCCTTTTTTCCAAAAATATGAAATTTGACATTTTTGCACTAAAAGTGGTCAAAATATGTTAAATATACTACTTTTAATCATATTTAGTCAAAATCAGATGAAAAAATGTCGACCGGTCCTTATTAAGGTCTTTCACGACTACGGTCGTAAAGACCTTCTAGCAATTCTTCTGATTATTATTATTATTCTTCTTCCGCCAAAAAAAATTTTTTTTTGTTTCGCGACATATCATTTCAATACTTAAGGTAGTATACCGGTCATGAAAAACCAATTTAAAAATGAGTCCGCTTAGCGAAACTTTTTATAGTTACGGAGTTATCTCCCCTAACACCGTAAAGTTTCTAACCGCATCTCCTCCTAAACTACAATAAAAACACAAAAACTAAAGCATGCAATGTGATAAGGAATTAATAAAGATGTGAATAGGACAATTTCATAAATTTCAGACTACTTCCTGATGAGAAAATTAAGAGTCGAAAAGTGTCGCGACATAATAAATTGCTCAAAATGCAATTTTAAGAATAACTACATATTTTGAACCCTTTTTTACATAATTTTCCATATTTGAGTCAGGCTTTTTATGTGCTAAACAGTTGTCCAATGTCTATTCTACATATTTAAATAAAAAAATGACCAAAAATTGCTAAAATATTTGACACGAATGGAATTTTAAGAAATTGACACCGGTCGCAGGTATGGAGTAACCGTATGACCTTGACTGACTTTTCAAGGTCAAATCAACTTAATGACACTATTCCAACACATTTTGACCATTTAAGGGTTTCAGATATAAAAAATAAAAAAAATGAAATTTATCCCCCCTTTTTTCCAAAAATATGAAATTTGACATTTTTGCACTAAAAGTGGTCAAAATATGTTAAATATACTACTTTTAATCATATTTAGTCAAAATCAGATGAAAAAATGTCGACCGGTCCTTATTAAGGTCTTTCACGACTACGGTCGTAAAGACCTTCTAGCAATTCTTCTGATTATTATTATTATTCTTCTTCCGCCAAAAAAATTTTTTTTTTGTTTCGCGACATATCATTTCAATACTTAAGGTAGTATACCGGTCATGAAAAACCAATTTAAAAATGAGTCCGCTTAGCGAAACTTTTTATAGTTACGGAGTTATCTCCCCTAACACCGTAAAGTTTCTAACCGCATCTCCTCCTAAACTACAATAAAAACACAAAAACTAAAGCATGCAATGTGATAAGGAATTAATAAAGATGTGAATAGGACAATTTCATAAATTTCAGACTACTTCCTGATGAGAAAATTAAGAGTCGAAAAGTGTCGCGACATAATAAATTGCTCAAAATGCAATTTTAAGAATAACTACATATTTTGAACCCTTTTTTACATAATTTTCCATATTTGAGTCAGGCTTTTTATGTGCTAAACAGTTGTCCAATGTCTATTCTACATATTTAAATAAAAAAATGACCAAAAATTGCTAAAATATTTGACACGAATGGAATTTTAAGAAATTGACACCGGTCGCAGGTATGGAGTAACCGTATGACCTTGACTGACTTTTCAAGGTCAAATCAACTTAATGACACTATTCCAACACATTTTGACCATTTAAGGGTTTCAGATATAAAAAATAAAAAAAAATGAAATTTATCCCCCCTTTTTTCCAAAAATATGAAATTTGACATTTTTGCACTAAAAGTGGTCAAAATATGTTAAATATACTACTTTTAATCATATTTAGTCAAAATCAGATGAAAAAATGTCGACCGGTCCTTAT
Source organism: Arcuatula senhousia (assembly GCA_963971305.1). Lineage (NCBI taxonomy): Eukaryota > Metazoa > Mollusca > Bivalvia > Mytilida > Mytilidae > Arcuatula > Arcuatula senhousia. Next base: position 68,725,343 of record OZ020307.1, on the reverse strand, counting down.
TAAGGTCTTTCACGACTACGGTCGTAAAGACCTTCTAGCAATTCTTCTGATTATTAAGGTCTTTCACGACTACGGTCGTAAAGACCTTCTAGCAATTCTTCTGATTATTATTATTATTATTATTTTTCATCCGCCGCCCCAATATATTTTTTGTTTTGCGACATATCATTTTGATATTTAAGGTGCTATATCGGTCATAAAAAAACTCTTCGCAATTTACCCTGCGAAAGCGAACTATTTATTGTTACGGAGTTATCTCCCCTTACACCGTAAAGTTTGTGTCTTCTTCTCCTCCTAAACTACAATAAAAACACAAAAACTAAAGCATGCAAAGTGTTAAGGAACTAATAAACAAGCTCTATGGACCAATTTAATAAATTTCAAATCACTTCCTGTTGACGCGTTTAAGATTCAAAAAGTGTCGCGACGCGTCAAAATTTTTATCTTTTAAACCGTTGGTCATAGAGACTTGGAACCTTCACCATTAAACTTAGGTGACATATGTTACATCCAAAAATGTCAAAATCCAAGGTCAAAGGTCAAGGTCAAATTAACCAAAATGGAATTTTAAGGGTTACTACATATACAGATCTATATTTTACATAATTATTCATATTTTAGTCATATTTTTAGTGCTAATCAGTTGTCCAATGTCTTTTCTACCTCTAAAAACCCCAAAATGAGAAAAAAATGCTAAAATATTGAACGCGAATGGATTTTAAGGAAATTTACACCGGTCTTAGATACAGAGTAACCGTATGACCTTGACTGACTTTTCAAGGTCAAATCAACTTTATGACACTATTTCAACACATTTAACCCATTTAAGGGTCTCAGATATTAGAAATAAAGAAATTAATAGTTCATCCCCCCTTTTTTCCAAAAATGTGAAAATTGACATTTTTGCACTAAAAGTGGTCAAAACATGTTAAATATACTACTTTTAATCATATTTAGTCAAAATCAGATGAAAAAATGTTGACCGGTCTTTATTAAGGTCTTTCACGACTACGGTCGTAAAGACCTTCTAGCAATTCTTCTGATTATTATTATTATTATTATTTTTCATCCGCCGCCCCAATATATTTTTTGTTTTGCGACATATCATTTTGATATTTAAGGTGCTATATCGGTCATAAAAAAACTCTTCGCAATTTACCCTGCGAAAGCGAACTATTTATTGTTACGGAGTTATCTCCCCTTACACCGTAAAGTTTGTGTCTTCTTCTCCTCCTAAACTACAATAAAAACACAAAAACTAAAGCATGCAAAGTGTTAAGGAACTAATAAACAAGCTCTATGGACCAATTTAATAAATTTCAAATCACTTCCTGTTGACGCGTTTAAGATTCAAAAAGTGTCGCGACGCGTCAAAATTTTTATCTTTTAAACCGTTGGTCATAGAGACTTGGAACCTTCACCATTAAACTTAGGTGACATATGTTACATCCAAAAATGTCAAAATCCAAGGTCAAAGGTCAAGGTCAAATTAACCAAAATGGAATTTTAAGGGTTACTACATATACAGATCTATATTTTACATAATTATTCATATTTTAGTCATATTTTTAGTGCTAATCAGTTGTCCAATGTCTTTTCTACCTCTAAAAACCCCAAAATGAGAAAAAAATGCTAAAATATTGAACGCGAATGGATTTTAAGGAAATTTACACCGGTCTTAGATACAGAGTAACCGTATGACCTTGACTGACTTTTCAAGGTCAAATCAACTTTATGACACTATTTCAACACATTTAACCCATTTAAGGGTCTCAGATATTAGAAATAAAGAAATTAATAGTTCATCCCCCCTTTTTTCCAAAAATGTGAAAATTGACATTTTTGCACTAAAAGTGGTCAAAACATGTTAAATATACTACTTTTAATCATATTTAGTCAAAATCAGATGAAAAAATGTTGACCGGTCTTTATTAAGGTCTTTCACGACTACGGTCGTAAAGACCTTCTAGCAATTCTTCTGATTATTATTATTATTATTATTTTTCATCCGCCGCCCAAATATATTTTTTGTTTTGCGACATATCATTTTGATATTTAAGGTGCTATATCGGTCATAAAAAAACTCTTCGCAATTTACCCTGCGAAAGCGAACTATTTATTGTTACGGAGTTATCTCCCCTTACACCGTAAAGTTTGTGTCTTCTTCTCCTCCTAAACTACAATAAAAACACAAAAACTAAAGCATGCAAAGTGTTAAGGAACTAATAAACAAGCTCTATGGACCAATTTAATAAATTTCAAATCACTTCCTGTTGACGCGTTTAAGATTCAAAAAGTGTCGCGACGCGTCAAAATTTTTATCTTTTAAACCGTTGGTCATAGAGACTTGGAACCTTCACCATTAAACTTAGGTGACATATGTTACATCCAAAAATGTCAAAATCCAAGGTCAAAGGTCAAGGTCAAATTAACCAAAATGGAATTTTAAGGGTTACTACATATACAGATCTATATTTTACATAATTATTCATATTTTAGTCATATTTTTAGTGCTAATCAGTTGTCCAATGTCTTTTCTACCTCTAAAAACCCCAAAATGAGAAAAAAATGCTAAAATATTGAACGCGAATGGATTTTAAGGAAATTTACACCGGTCTTAGATACAGAGTAACCGTATGACCTTGACTGACTTTTCAAGGTCAAATCAACTTTATGACACTATTTCAACACATTTAACCCATTTAAGGGTCTCAGATATTAGAAATAAAGAAATTAATAGTTCATCCCCCCTTTTTTCCAAAAATGTGAAAATTGACATTTTTGCACTAAAAGTGGTCAAAACATGTTAAATATACTACTTTTAATCATATTTAGTCAAAATCAGATGGAAAAATGTTGACCGGTCTTTATTAAGGTCTTTCACGACTACGGTCGTAAAGACCTTCTAGCAATTCTTCTGATTATTATTATTATTATTATTTTTCATCCGCCGCCCCAATATATTTTTTGTTTTGCGACATATCATTTTGATATTTAAGGTGCTATATCGGTCATAAAAAAACTCTTCGCAATTTACCCTGCGAAAGCGAACTATTTATTGTTACGGAGTTATCTCCCCTTACACCGTAAAGTTTGTGTCTTCTTCTCCTCCTAAACTACAATAAAAACACAAAAACTAAAGCATGCAAAGTGTTAAGGAACTAATAAACAAGCTCTATGGACCAATTTAATAAATTTCAAATCACTTCCTGTTGACGCGTTTAAGATTCAAAAAGTGTCGCGACGCGTCAAAATTTTTATCTTTTAAACCGTTGGTCATAGAGACTTGGAACCTTCACCATTAAACTTAGGTGACATATGTTACATCCAAAAATGTCAAAATCCAAGGTCAAAGGTCAAGGTCAAATTAACCAAAATGGAATTTTAAGGGTTACTACATATACAGATCTATATTTTACATAATTATTCATATTTTAGTCATATTTTTAGTGCTAATCAGTTGTCCAATGTCTTTTCTACCTCTAAAAACCCCAAAATGAGAAAAAAATGCTAAAATATTGAACGCGAATGGATTTTAAGGAAATTTACACCGGTCTTAGATACAGAGTAACCGTATGACCTTGACTGACTTTTCAAGGTCAAATCAACTTTATGACACTATTTCAACACATTTAACCCATTTAAGGGTCTCAGATATTAGAAATAAAGAAATTAATAGTTCATCCCCCCTTTTTTCCAAAAATGTGAAAATTGACATTTTTGCACTAAAAGTGGTCAAAACATGTTAAATATACTACTTTTAATCATATTTAGTCAAAATCAGATGAAAAAATGTTGACCGGTCTTTATTAAGGTCTTTCACGACTACGGTCGTAAAGACCTTCTAGCAATTCTTCTGATTATTATTATTATTATTATTTTTCATCCGCCGCCCCAATATATTTTTTGTTTTGCGACATATCATTTTGATATTTAAGGTGCTATATCGGTCATAAAAAAACTCTTCGCAATTTACCCTGCGAAAGCGAACTATTTATTGTTACGGAGTTATCTCCCCTTACACCGTAAAGTTTGTGTCTTCTTCTCCTCCTAAACTACAATAAAAACACAAAAACTAAAGCATGCAAAGTGTTAAGGAACTAATAAACAAGCTCTATGGACCAATTTAATAAATTTCAAATCACTTCCTGTTGACGCGTTTAAGATTCAAAAAGTGTCGCGACGCGTCAAAATTTTTATCTTTTAAACCGTTGGTCATAGAGACTTGGAACCTTCACCATTAAACTTAGGTGACATATGTTACATCCAAAAATGTCAAAATCCAAGGTCAAAGGTCAAGGTCAAATTAACCAAAATGGAATTTTAAGGGTTACTACATATACAGATCTATATTTTACATAATTATTCATATTTTAGTCATATTTTTAGTGCTAATCAGTTGTCCAATGTCTTTTCTACCTCTAAAAACCCCAAAATGAGAAAAAAATGCTAAAATATTGAACGCGAATGGATTTTAAGGAAATTTACACCGGTCTTAGATACAGAGTAACCGTATGACCTTGACTGACTTTTCAAGGTCAAATCAACTTTATGACACTATTTCAACACATTTAACCCATTTAAGGGTCTCAGATATTAGAAATAAAGAAATTAATAGTTCATCCCCCCTTTTTTCCAAAAATGTGAAAATTGACATTTTTGCACTAAAAGTGGTCAAAACATGTTAAATATACTACTTTTAATCATATTTAGTCAAAATCAGATGAAAAAATGTTGACCGGTCTTTATTAAGGTCTTTCACGACTACGGTCGTAAAGACCTTCTAGCAATTCTTCTGATTATTATTATTATTATTATTTTTCATCCGCCGCCCCAATATATTTTTTGTTTTGCGACATATCATTTTGATATTTAAGGTGCTATATCGGTCATAAAAAAACTCTTCGCAATTTACCCTGCGAAAGCGAACTATTTATTGTTACGGAGTTATCTCCCCTTACACCGTAAAGTTTGTGTCTTCTTCTCCTCCTAAACTACAATAAAAACACAAAAACTAAAGCATGCAAAGTGTTAAGGAACTAATAAACAAGCTCTATGGACCAATTTAATAAATTTCAAATCACTTCCTGTTGACGCGTTTAAGATTCAAAAAGTGTCGCGACGCGTCAAAATTTTTATCTTTTAAACCGTTGGTCATAGAGACTTGGAACCTTCACCATTAAACTTAGGTGACATATGTTACATCCAAAAATGTCAAAATCCAAGGTCAAAGGTCAAGGTCAAATTAACCAAAATGGAATTTTAAGGGTTACTACATATACAGATCTATATTTTACATAATTATTCATATTTCAGTCATATTTTTAGTGCTAATCAGTTGTCCAATGTCTTTTCTACCTCTAAAAACCCCAAAATGAGAAAAAAATGCTAAAATATTGAACGCGAATGGATTTTAAGGAAATTTACATCGGTCTTAGATACAGAGTAACCGTATGACCTTGACTGACTTTTCAAGGTCAAATCAACTTTATGACACTATTTCAACACATTTAACCCATTTAAGGGTCTCAGATATTAGAAATAAAGAAATTAATAGTTCATCCCCCCTTTTTTCCAAAAATGTGAAAATTGACATTTTTGCACTAAAAGTGGTCAAAACATGTTAAATATACTACTTTTAATCATATTTAGTCAAAATCAGATGAAAAAATGTTGACCGGTCTTTATTAAGGTCTTTCACGACTACGGTCGTAAAGACCTTCTAGCAATTCTTCTGATTATTATTATTAAGGTCTTTCACGACTACGGTCGTAAAGACCTTCTAGCAATTCTTCTGATTATTATTATTATTATTATTATTTTTCATCCGCCGCCCCAAAATATTTTTTGTTTCGCGACATATCATTTTGATATTTAAGGTAGTATATCGGTCATAAAAAAACTCTTCGCAATTTACCCTGCGAAAGCGAACTATTTATTGTTACAGAGTTATCTCCCCTAACACCGTAAAGTTTGTGTCTTCTTCTCCTCCTAAACTACAATAAAAATAGAAAAACTAAAGCATGCAAAGTGTTAAGGAACTAATAAACAAGCTCTATGGACCAATTTGATAAATTTCAAATCACTTCCTGTTGACGCGTTTAAGATTCAAAAAGTGTCGCGACGCGTCAAAATTTTTATCTTTTAAACCGTTGGTCATAGAGACTTGGAACCTTCACCATTAAACTTAGGTGACATATGTTACATCCAAAAATGTCAAAATCCAAGGTCAAAGGTCAAGGTCAAATTAACCAAAATGGAATTTTAAGGGTTTCTACATATACAGATCTATATTTTACATAATTATTCATATTTAAGTCATGTTTTTGGTGCTAATCAGTTGTCCAATGTCTTTTCTACCTCTTCAAACCCCAAAATGAGAAAAAATTGCTAAAATATTGAACGCGAATGGATTTTAAGGAAATTTACACCGGTCTTAGATACAGAGTAACCGTATGACCTTGACTGACTTTTCAAGGTCAAATCAACTTTATGACACTATTTTAACACATTTAACCCATTTAAGGGTCTCAGATATTAGAAATAAAGAAATTAATAGTTCATCCCCCCTTTTTTCCAAAAATGTGAAAATTGACATTTTTGCACTAAAAGTGGTCAAAACATGTTAAATGTACTACTTTTAATCATATTTAGTCAAAATCAGATGAAAAAATGTTGACCGGTCTTTATTAAGGTCTTTCACGACTACGGTCGTAAAGACCTTCTAGCAATTCTTCTGATTATTAAGGTCTTTCACGACTACGGTCGTAAAGACCTTCTAGCAATTCTTCTGATTATTATTATTATTATTATTATTATTATTTTTCATCCGCCGCCCCAATATATTTTTTGTTTCGCGACATATCATTTTGAAACTTAAGGTAGTATATCGGTCATAAAAAAACTCTTCGCAATTGACCCTGCGAAAGCGAACTATTTATCGTTACAGAGTTATCTCCCCTAACACCGTAAAGTTTGTGTCTTCTTCTCCTCCTAAACTACAATAAGAATAAAAAAACTAAAGCATGCAATGTGATAAGGAACTAATCAACATGATGAAGGGCAAATTTTTTCAATTTCAAACCACTTCCTGTTTACGCGTTTAAGAGTCGAAAAGTGTCGCGACACGTCAAAATTTCTATCTTTTGAACCGTTGGTCATAAAGACTTGGAACCTTCACCATTGAATTTAGGTGACATATGTTACATCCAAAAATGTCAAAATCCAAGGTCAAAGGTCAAGGTCAAATTAACCAAAATGCAATTTTAAGGGTAACAACATATACAGATCAATATTTTATATAATTATTGATATTTTAGTCATGTTTTAGTGCTAAAGTGTTGTCCAAGGTCTTTTATACCTGTTTAAGCCAAGAAATGAGAAAAAATTGCTAAAATATTGGACGCGAATGGATTTTTAGGAAATCTATACCGGTCTTAGATACGGAGTAACCGTATGACCTTGACTGACTTTTCAAGGTCAAATCAACTTAATGACACTATTCCAACACATTTAAACCATTTAAGGGTCTCCTATAAATAAAGAAATTGATAATTCATCCCCCCTTTTTTCAAAAAATGTGAAATTTGACATTTTTGCACTAAAAGTGTTCAAAACATGTTAAATATCCTACTTTAAATCATATTTAGTCAAAATCAGATGAAAAAATGTCGACCGGTCCTTATTAAGGTCTTTCACGACTACGGTCGTAAAGACCTTCTAGCAATTCTTCTGATTATTATTATTATTATTATTATTATTATTTTTCATCCGCCGCCCCAATATATTTTTTGTTTCGCGACATATCATTTTGAAACTTAAGGTAGTATATCGGTCATAAAAAAACTCTTCGCAATTGACCCTGCGAAAGCGAACTATTTATCGTTACAGAGTTATCTCCCCTAACACCGTAAAGTTTGTGTCTTCTTCTCCTCCTAAACTACAATAAGAATAAAAAAACTAAAGCATGCAATGTGATAAGGAACTAATCAACATGATGAAGGGCAAATTTTTTCAATTTCAAACCACTTCCTGTTTACGCGTTTAAGAGTCGAAAAGTGTCGCGACACGTCAAAATTTCTATCTTTTGAACCGTTGGTCATAAAGACTTGGAACCTTCACCATTGAATTTAGGTGACATATGTTACATCCAAAAATGTCAAAATCCAAGGTCAAAGGTCAAGGTCAAATTAACCAAAATGCAATTTTAAGGGTAACAACATATACAGATCAATATTTTATATAATTATTGATATTTTAGTCATGTTTTAGTGCTAAAGTGTTGTCCAAGGTCTTTTATACCTGTTTAAGCCAAGAAATGAGAAAAAATTGCTAAAATATTGGACGCGAATGGATTTTTAGGAAATCTATACCGGTCTTAGATACGGAGTAACCGTATGACCTTGACTGACTTTTCAAGGTCAAATCAACTTAATGACACTATTCCAACACATTTAAACCATTTAAGGGTCTCCTATAAATAAAGAAATTGATAATTCATCCCCCCTTTTTTCAAAAAATGTGAAATTTGACATTTTTGCACTAAAAGTGTTCAAAACATGTTAAATATCCTACTTTAAATCATATTTAGTCAAAATCAGATGAAAAAATGTCGACCGGTCCTTATTAAGGTCTTTCACGACTACGGTCGTAAAGACCTTCTAGCAATTCTTCTGATTATTATTATTATTATTATTATTATTATTTTTCATCCGCCGCCCCAATATATTTTTTGTTTCGCGACATATCATTTTGAAACTTAAGGTAGTATATCGGTCATAAAAAAACTCTTCGCAATTGACCCTGCGAAAGCGAACTATTTATCGTTACAGAGTTATCTCCCCTAACACCGTAAAGTTTGTGTCTTCTTCTCCTCCTAAACTACAATAAGAATAAAAAAACTAAAGCATGCAATGTGATAAGGAACTAATCAACATGATGAAGGGCAAATTTTTTCAATTTCAAACCACTTCCTGTTTACGCGTTTAAGAGTCGAAAAGTGTCGCGACACGTCAAAATTTCTATCTTTTGAACCGTTGGTCATAAAGACTTGGAACCTTCACCATTGAATTTAGGTGACATATGTTACATCCAAAAATGTCAAAATCCAAGGTCAAAGGTCAAGGTCAAATTAACCAAAATGCAATTTTAAGGGTAACAACATATACAGATCAATATTTTATATAATTATTGATATTTTAGTCATGTTTTAGTGCTAAAGTGTTGTCCAAGGTCTTTTATACCTGTTTAAGCCAAGAAATGAGAAAAAATTGCTAAAATATTGGACGCGAATGGATTTTTAGGAAATCTATACCGGTCTTAGATACGGAGTAACCGTATGACCTTGACTGACTTTTCAAGGTCAAATCAACTTAATGACACTATTCCAACACATTTAAACCATTTAAGGGTCTCCTATATTAGAAATAAAGAAATTGATAATTCATCCCCCCTTTTTTCAAAAAATGTGAAATTTGACATTTTTGCACTAAAAGTGTTCAAAACATGTTAAATATCCTACTTTAAATCATATTTAGTCAAAATCAGATGAAAAAATGTCGACCGGTCCTTATTAAGGTCTTTCACGACTACGGTCGTAAAGACCTTCTAGCAATTCTTCTGATTATTATTATTATTATTATTATTATTATTTTTCATCCGCCGCCCCAATATATTTTTTGTTTCGCGACATATCATTTTGAAACTTAAGGTAGTATATTGGTCATAAAAAAACTCTTCGCAATTGACCCTGCGAAAGCGAACTATTTATCGTTACAGAGTTATCTCCCCTAACACCGTAAAGTTTGTGTCTTCTTCTCCTCCTAAACTACAATAAGAATAAAAAAACTAAAGCATGCAATGTGATAAGAAACAAATGCTTTAGTTTATTTTTTTTATTGCTTTTATTTGGACATCTTTTGTCTCTTTTTATGAAGACGTGCGTAAGGAAAATTACTACTTTTTGCCTAATCAAGTGTTCTTGATATTCCATTCTCAATTTTGGGTATAGGTTAAAACAGTAAATTACAGAAGCAATAAACAAAACAAAATGACAGATCAATGGGACATCTGGGACCGATATATTGTAGTTTTAAAAGGAACTATATTACAACAGGACAACGAAAAACAAAGGGGCGATAATTCAATCTGGTAACCAGATACTATGCCAAAAACTATCCGAAAAATATAGAATTTTTGTTTAAGTGGTTATGCCAAGACATGATAGTTTTCTGTTTGTTTTCTGTCTGTTGTCTGGTTAAAGGTAATATTAAGTTATTGCATCAAATATATAATTTTTAAAAACAATATTGAAATAGAATACATCTGAATCTTGTGATAACAAGTAGCTATGGGTAAAGATAAACGACCCCATTAGTACACCTAAACAACTGCTTGTTATGTATCTAATTACTCTGTTATCAATTTATCAATTCTTTCATTTCGTGCGAATATTCTGTTTGCAAATAGTTGATTTAAACACGTGATTAGAAATTGTTTCCCTTTATTATCATTTTTAAATTTGAAAATCTGTAGTGTTTAAATTTTAAATGTATTTTTATACATACTAGAAGGGAAAATGATGCCAATTAATGTTACAATATTCCATGTCAAAACAATCTGATTTTGTTAGTAGGTTTGCAGAATTTGTAGTATAATAATACCACTAATATTCTCACGCGTTTTTTTTAAGTATTGAACTAGACTAATTTCTTCCATGTCGCCGATCTTCTATGCTTAGAATCGTTTCAAATACTGATTTTATGAGTATGTTCCTAAGGAATTGAAGAGAACGGTTATGTTCTTAGAAAAAAAATGATTAACTCTGAACATGAAAGGAAAAATAATCCATATTGATAGTGTCATTTCGCCGTTTCAAGTAACTGCAATAAAGCTTTATTAAAATTTTATCACCTAGCAATGAAGTACAAATCAGGAATCTAATGTCGTATGTCTGCAGAAAACGAAAAAGAACATCATAACGAAAGAAATTTACACAAATGATTGAGATGGTGTTTTACTCCCTTGCAACGCTACATAGTTAATCTAAAGGTCATGAACATGAAAAGGATGATAAAATGAATATGAAATGATGATGATTTATGAAAGATGGGGATGGGGTGGGAAACAAAGAAACAGTAAATTTCAAAGGACCACAGCAAAAAGGGAGAGGTGGGTAGGGGCGGAAATTTAGCATAAATGGTGCGCTACTTGGCGTGAAAAGGAGCCCTTTTACGTATGAGGCGTGGCACTCCAAACACGTTGGCGCACTATGGTTAGAGGTCATGTTTTGCGTACTAACCAGAAACGCCAAACATGAATTTTCTGTTTTAGTGGTATTGCCAAGGCAAATGATTGTTTCTGTTTGTTGTCTGGTTAAAAGTAATATCAATTAAGTTATGACATTAAATATATGATTTTTAAAATAATACTGAAATTAAATAGAATGCATCTGAATCTTGCAATAGCCAATAGCTAAGGGTAAAAATAAATTACCCCATTTGTATATATATACAATTTCTTGGTATTTTATCGCTCTTTTATCATTATATGTGTAGTGTCATTTTGTACGACAATTCTGTTTGCAAATAGTTGATTTTAACACATGGTAACAATTATGTCCCTTTATTATCATTTTTACAATTAAAAATAATCTGTACGTTTGATTTTTTAATTGTAAATAAATACATACGTCATGGACAAATGATTCAAAATAATGTAGTATTTTTTTATTCGAAGCAACCTGATTTTGTTAGAATTTTTGCATAATTTGTAGTAGCCTTATACCATTTATATTCTAATGATAATTTTATCTAATATTGAAATAAACTATTTAGATTCATTCCTCTATAATTATGTAGCTCCTTTGACATCTTTGAAACAGCGGAGCTACAATGCGGTCCCATTGCTCGTAACGAAGCAACGCCGAAAGCGAAATCACAACGGGCGCATCTCAATCAATTAGATGCATATCGTGGAACTTAAATAATGCTTATAGTATTTTTATGACGAAAGTAGTTCGAATTTAACGACATTAAATGGAATTTAAAAGATGTTCGTGAAAGTATCAACTGTTGAAGTATCTTGATCCTGAACTTTATAATAAAGTTCAGGATCAGAATATTGAAAATATGGGTTTCTTACAATACTAAAGTCACCTTTGGCTGTAACCAAATTTATTATTGAAGACATATTATTTAGAGATACATTTGTAATTTCGAACAATCTTCAAGCTTTATTAGAGTTTGAGAAAGAAATTGTATTTGCTCCATTACGATTAATGGGGCTGCATTGTAGCTCCGGCAAATCAAAGATGTCAAAGGAGCTACATTATTGTAGCTGTTGTCTTCTATGCTCAGCATGATTTTTAATCCGAAGTTTTGTTATGAAAACGATAACAGAGTGTATCAAAAATGGTAAAAAACATTTACTTTCGGCTGGCTTGAGTTCTTCTTATAAAATGATTTGAAATAATATCCACACAAATCCCGTGCGGGACCCGGGTGGCGAATAGCCCCCCCCACAAGCAGAGCCTAGCTTGTCGTAAGAGGATACTAAGGGTCTTGGGATTCTGACGTCAGGTCAGTGCTCAGCCCAAAGAGCAACCAGGTGTGAACCCTAAGAGGCTGCATAGGTTAGCCCTCGTCAGCGGGTGTTGTCAGGTACATAATATGGAAACCCTGACCGCTGACCATAGTTGGCCATCATGTGTGGAGAGTGCCACGCTTCATACATGTATAAGACCCCTTAGTGGACAGCCAAGTTGTGCACTGCATAGATTAAATTTAATTTTCTGCCCCTACCCATCTCTCCCCTTTTCCTGAGGTTCTTCAAAATTTGCTATCCTTTGTTTCCAACCCTATCCCCATACTTCATTTATCACCATCATTTCATGTTCATTTTATCATCCTGTTCATGTTCATCGCGTTTAAATAACCTATATAGCGTTGGAAGGGCGTAAAACACCAACTCGTTCAGTCATATATACCCACTAAAAATGTTACTTAACCTTTTTATTTTATAGCAATTTAGCTTAAATAAACAAGTAAATGTAAATCACGAATCAAACATGAAATGGCGTAAGTCTGAAACAACATAACGAAATACATTAACAAATAAAATTTCAAGTATAAAAACGAACTCACAATGAGAAATAAAACCTAAAGATCCTATAAAGATGTTTATCAGTTTTCAATGATAGCATTAAACACCTACCTTGACTGATTTATTTTTACATAATTCTACAAAGTTCCTGCATTTATCAAGTAAGCTGTTTAGTTTTGTTAGCCATATCTTTCTAGAGGTATAGTGGTATATGAAAATCCCCATGTGAACTTAAAAATGGGATTCATATCTTGTAGAGTTCAGAAATCTCTTCAAACTGTTTTGAAACTGTACTAATGTTGCATTTATAAAATTGAACAAAATTATAATATAAACAGAATGTCTCTATAACAATAAAAAAGTACGAAAATTTCATAATTACGCTCAACATACACAAATTACTGAGCATTGTAAAACCATTTAAACATAAATGGTGAATAAAAAAATTGTAAACGTGTCTCCGTGAAAGACCTTAACAATTGTTTACGAAACAATTGTCCTCCTAGTTATTATTATTCTTCTTCCGCCAAAAAAAATTTTTTTTTGTTTCGCGACATATCATTTCAATACTTAAGGTAGTATACCGGTCATGAAAAACCAATTTAAAAATGAGTCCGCTTAGCGAAACTTTTTATAGTTACGGAGTTATCTCCCCTAACACCGTAAAGTTTCTAACCGCATCTCCTCCTAAACTACAATAAAAACACAAAAACTAAAGCATGCAATGTGATAAGGAATTAATAAAGATGTGAATAGGACAATTTCATAAATTTCAGACTACTTCCTGATGAGAAAATTAAGAGTCGAAAAGTGTCGCGACATAATAAATTGCTCAAAATGCAATTTTAAGAATAACTACATATTTTGAACCCTTTTTTACATAATTTTCCATATTTGAGTCAGGCTTTTTATGTGCTAAACAGTTGTCCAATGTCTATTCTACATATTTAAATAAAAAAATGACCAAAAATTGCTAAAATATTTGACACGAATGGAATTTTAAGAAATTGACACCGGTCGCAGGTATGGAGTAACCGTATGACCTTGACTGACTTTTCAAGGTCAAATCAACTTAATGACACTATTCCAACACATTTTGACCATTTAAGGGTTTCAGATATAAAAAATAAAAAAAATGAAATTTATCCCCCCTTTTTTCCAAAAATATGAAATTTGACATTTTTGCACTAAAAGTGGTCAAAATATGTTAAATATACTACTTTTAATCATATTTAGTCAAAATCAGATGAAAAAATGTCGACCGGTCCTTATTAAGGTCTTTCACGACTACGGTCGTAAAGACCTTCTAGCAATTCTTCTGATTATTAAGGTCTTTCACGACTACGGTCGTAAAGACCTTCTAGCAATTCTTCTGATTATTATTATTATTTTCTTCCGCCAAAAATTTTTTTTTTTTGTTTCGCGACATATCATTTCAATACTTAAGGTAGTATACCGGTCATGAAAAACCAATTTTAAAATGAGTCCGCTTAGCGAAACTATTTTTAGTTACGGAGTTATCTCCCCTAAAAACTTAAATCATGTGTCGCATCTCCTCTTAAACTACAATAAAAATGCAAAAATTAAAGCATGCAATGCAATAAGGAACTAATGAAGAGGTGAATAGGACAATTTCATAAATTTCAGACAACTTCCTGATGCAAAAATTAAGAGGTGAAAAGTGTCGCGACATAATAAATTGCTCAAAATGCAATTTTAAGCTTAACTACATATTATGATCTATTTTTTACATAATTTTCCATATTTGAGTCAGGTTTTTTTAGTGCTAAACAGTTGTTTAATGTCTATTCTACCTATTTGACCCAAAAATGACAAGAAATTGCAAAACTATTAGACGCGATTGGATTTTTAAGAAATTTACACCGGTCTTTGGTACAGATTAACCGTATGACCTTGACTGACTTTTCAAGGTCAAGTCAACTTAATGACACTATTCCAACACATTTAAACCATTTTAGGGTCTCAGATATCAAAAATAAGAAAATTGAAAATTCATCCCCCCTTTTTTCCAAAAATGTGAAATTTGACATTTTTTCACCAAAAATGGTCAAAACCTGTTAAATGTACTACTTTTAATCATATTTAGTCAAAACCAGATGAAAAAATGTTGACCGGTTCTTATTAAGGTCTTTCACGACTACGGTCGTAAAGACCTTCTAGCAATTCTTCTGATTATTATTATTATTTTCTTCCGCCAAAAATTTTTTTTTTTTGTTTCGCGACATATCATTTCAATACTTAAGGTAGTATACCGGTCATGAAAAACCAATTTTAAAATGAGTCCGCTTAGCGAAACTATTTTTAGTTACGGAGTTATCTCCCCTAAAAACTTAAATCATGTGTCGCATCTCCTCTTAAACTACAATAAAAATGCAAAAATTAAAGCATGCAATGCAATAAGGAACTAATGAAGAGGTGAATAGGACAATTTCATAAATTTCAGACAACTTCCTGATGCAAAAATTAAGAGGTGAAAAGTGTCGCGACATAATAAATTGCTCAAAATGCAATTTTAAGCTTAACTACATATTATGATCTATTTTTTACATAATTTTCCATATTTGAGTCAGGTTTTTTTAGTGCTAAACAGTTGTTTAATGTCTATTCTACCTATTTGACCCAAAAATGACAAGAAATTGCAAAACTATTAGACGCGATTGGATTTTTAAGAAATTTACACCGGTCTTTGGTACAGATTAACCGTATGACCTTGACTGACTTTTCAAGGTCAAGTCAACTTAATGACACTATTCCAACACATTTAAACCATTTTAGGGTCTCAGATATCAAAAATAAGAAAATTGAAAATTCATCCCCCCTTTTTTCCAAAAATGTGAAATTTGACATTTTTTCACCAAAAATGGTCAAAACCTGTTAAATGTACTACTTTTAATCATATTTAGTCAAAACCAGATGAAAAAATGTTGACCGGTTCTTATTAAGGTCTTTCACGACTACGGTCGTAAAGACCTTCTAGCAATTCTTCTGATTATTATTATTATTTTCTTCCGCCAAAAATTTTTTTTTTTTGTTTCGCGACATATCATTTCAATACTTAAGGTAGTATACCGGTCATGAAAAACCAATTTTAAAATGAGTCCGCTTAGCGAAACTATTTTTAGTTACGGAGTTATCTCCCCTAAAAACTTAAATCATGTGTCGCATCTCCTCTTAAACTACAATAAAAATGCAAAAATTAAAGCATGCAATGCAATAAGGAACTAATGAAGAGGTGAATAGGACAATTTCATAAATTTCAGACAACTTCCTGATGCAAAAATTAAGAGGTGAAAAGTGTCGCGACATAATAAATTGCTCAAAATGCAATTTTAAGCTTAACTACATATTATGATCTATTTTTTACATAATTTTCCATATTTGAGTCAGGTTTTTTTAGTGCTAAACAGTTGTTTAATGTCTATTCTACCTATTTGACCCAAAAATGACAAGAAATTGCAAAACTATTAGACGCGATTGGATTTTTAAGAAATTTACACCGGTCTTTGGTACAGATTAACCGTATGACCTTGACTGACTTTTCAAGGTCAAGTCAACTTAATGACACTATTCCAACACATTTAAACCATTTTAGGGTCTCAGATATCAAAAATAAGAAAATTGAAAATTCATCCCCCCTTTTTTCCAAAAATGTGAAATTTGACATTTTTTCACCAAAAATGGTCAAAACCTGTTAAATGTACTACTTTTAATCATATTTAGTCAAAACCAGATGAAAAAATGTTGACCGGTTCTTATTAAGGTCTTTCACGACTACGGTCGTAAAGACCTTCTAGCAATTCTTCTGATTATTATTATTATTTTCTTCCGCCAAAAATTTTTTTTTTTTGTTTCGCGACATATCATTTCAATACTTAAGGTAGTATACCGGTCATGAAAAACCAATTTTAAAATGAGTCCGCTTAGCGAAACTATTTTTAGTTACGGAGTTATCTCCCCTAAAAACTTAAATCATGTGTCGCATCTCCTCTTAAACTACAATAAAAATGCAAAAATTAAAGCATGCAATGCAATAAGGAACTAATGAAGAGGTGAATAGGACAATTTCATAAATTTCAGACAACTTCCTGATGCAAAAATTAAGAGGTGAAAAGTGTCGCGACATAATAAATTGCTCAAAATGCAATTTTAAGCTTAACTACATATTATGATCTATTTTTTACATAATTTTCCATATTTGAGTCAGGTTTTTTTAGTGCTAAACAGTTGTTTAATGTCTATTCTACCTATTTGACCCAAAAATGACAAGAAATTGCAAAACTATTAGACGCGATTGGATTTTTAAGAAATTTACACCGGTCTTTGGTACAGATTAACCGTATGACCTTGACTGACTTTTCAAGGTCAAGTCAACTTAATGACACTATTCCAACACATTTAAACCATTTTAGGGTCTCAGATATCAAAAATAAGAAAATTGAAAATTCATCCCCCCTTTTTTCCAAAAATGTGAAATTTGACATTTTTTCACCAAAAATGGTCAAAACCTGTTAAATGTACTACTTTTAATCATATTTAGTCAAAACCAGATGAAAAAATGTTGACCGGTTCTTATTAAGGTCTTTCACGACTACGGTCGTAAAGACCTTCTAGCAATTCTTCTGATTATTATTATTATTTTCTTCCGCCAAAAATTTTTTTTTTTTGTTTCGCGACATATCATTTCAATACTTAAGGTAGTATACCGGTCATGAAAAACCAATTTTAAAATGAGTCCGCTTAGCGAAACTATTTTTAGTTACGGAGTTATCTCCCCTAAAAACTTAAATCATGTGTCGCATCTCCTCTTAAACTACAATAAAAATGCAAAAATTAAAGCATGCAATGCAATAAGGAACTAATGAAGAGGTGAATAGGACAATTTCATAAATTTCAGACAACTTCCTGATGCAAAAATTAAGAGGTGAAAAGTGTCGCGACATAATAAATTGCTCAAAATGCAATTTTAAGCTTAACTACATATTATGATCTATTTTTTACATAATTTTCCATATTTGAGTCAGGTTTTTTTAGTGCTAAACAGTTGTTTAATGTCTATTCTACCTATTTGACCCAAAAATGACAAGAAATTGCAAAACTATTAGACGCGATTGGATTTTTAAGAAATTTACACCGGTCTTTGGTACAGATTAACCGTATGACCTTGACTGACTTTTCAAGGTCAAGTCAACTTAATGACACTATTCCAACACATTTAAACCATTTTAGGGTCTCAGATATCAAAAATAAGAAAATTGAAAATTCATCCCCCCTTTTTTCCAAAAATGTGAAATTTGACATTTTTTCACCAAAAATGGTCAAAACCTGTTAAATGTACTACTTTTAATCATATTTAGTCAAAACCAGATGAAAAAATGTTGACCGGTTCTTATTAAGGTCTTTCACGACTACGGTCGTAAAGACCTTCTAGCAATTCTTCTGATTATTATTATTATTTTCTTCCGCCAAAAATTTTTTTTTTTTGTTTCGCGACATATCATTTCAATACTTAAGGTAGTATACCGGTCATGAAAAACCAATTTTAAAATGAGTCCGCTTAGCGAAACTATTTTTAGTTACGGAGTTATCTCCCCTAAAAACTTAAATCATGTGTCGCATCTCCTCTTAAACTACAATAAAAATGCAAAAATTAAAGCATGCAATGCAATAAGGAACTAATGAAGAGGTGAATAGGACAATTTCATAAATTTCAGACAACTTCCTGATGCAAAAATTAAGAGGTGAAAAGTGTCGCGACATAATAAATTGCTCAAAATGCAATTTTAAGCTTAACTACATATTATGATCTATTTTTTACATAATTTTCCATATTTGAGTCAGGTTTTTTTAGTGCTAAACAGTTGTTTAATGTCTATTCTACCTATTTGACCCAAAAATGACAAGAAATTGCAAAACTATTAGACGCGATTGGATTTTTAAGAAATTTACACCGGTCTTTGGTACAGATTAACCGTATGACCTTGACTGACTTTTCAAGGTCAAGTCAACTTAATGACACTATTCCAACACATTTAAACCATTTTAGGGTCTCAGATATCAAAAATAAGAAAATTGAAAATTCATCCCCCCTTTTTTCCAAAAATGTGAAATTTGACATTTTTTCACCAAAAATGGTCAAAACCTGTTAAATGTACTACTTTTAATCATATTTAGTCAAAACCAGATGAAAAAATGTTGACCGGTTCTTATTAAGGTCTTTCACGACTACGGTCGTAAAGACCTTCTAGCAATTCTTCTGATTATTATTATTATTTTCTTCCGCCAAAAATTTTTTTTTTTTGTTTCGCGACATATCATTTCAATACTTAAGGTAGTATACCGGTCATGAAAAACCAATTTTAAAATGAGTCCGCTTAGCGAAACTATTTTTAGTTACGGAGTTATCTCCCCTAAAAACTTAAATCATGTGTCGCATCTCCTCTTAAACTACAATAAAAATGCAAAAATTAAAGCATGCAATGCAATAAGGAACTAATGAAGAGGTGAATAGGACAATTTCATAAATTTCAGACAACTTCCTGATGCAAAAATTAAGAGGTGAAAAGTGTCGCGACATAATAAATTGC
The DNA here is from genome assembly GCA_963971305.1 of Arcuatula senhousia. NCBI lineage: Eukaryota > Metazoa > Mollusca > Bivalvia > Mytilida > Mytilidae > Arcuatula > Arcuatula senhousia. Next base: position 68,705,637 of record OZ020307.1, on the reverse strand, counting down.
TCAAAATGCAATTTTAAGCTTAACTACATATTATGATCTATTTTTTACATAATTTTCCATATTTGAGTCAGGTTTTTTTAGTGCTAAACAGTTGTTTAATGTCTATTCTACCTATTTGACCCAAAAATGACAAGAAATTGCAAAACTATTAGACGCGATTGGATTTTTAAGAAATTTACACCGGTCTTTGGTACAGATTAACCGTATGACCTTGACTGACTTTTCAAGGTCAAGTCAACTTAATGACACTATTCCAACACATTTAAACCATTTTAGGGTCTCAGATATCAAAAATAAGAAAATTGAAAATTCATCCCCCCTTTTTTCCAAAAATGTGAAATTTGACATTTTTTCACCAAAAATGGTCAAAACCTGTTAAATGTACTACTTTTAATCATATTTAGTCAAAACCAGATGAAAAAATGTTGACCGGTTCTTATTAAGGTCTTTCACGACTACGGTCGTAAAGACCTTCTAGCAATTCTTCTGATTATTATTATTATTTTCTTCCGCCAAAAATTTTTTTTTTTTGTTTCGCGACATATCATTTCAATACTTAAGGTAGTATACCGGTCATGAAAAACCAATTTTAAAATGAGTCCGCTTAGCGAAACTATTTTTAGTTACGGAGTTATCTCCCCTAAAAACTTAAATCATGTGTCGCATCTCCTCTTAAACTACAATAAAAATGCAAAAATTAAAGCATGCAATGCAATAAGGAACTAATGAAGAGGTGAATAGGACAATTTCATAAATTTCAGACAACTTCCTGATGCAAAAATTAAGAGGTGAAAAGTGTCGCGACATAATAAATTGCTCAAAATGCAATTTTAAGCTTAACTACATATTATGATCTATTTTTTACATAATTTTCCATATTTGAGTCAGGTTTTTTTAGTGCTAAACAGTTGTTTAATGTCTATTCTACCTATTTGACCCAAAAATGACAAGAAATTGCAAAACTATTAGACGCGATTGGATTTTTAAGAAATTTACACCGGTCTTTGGTACAGATTAACCGTATGACCTTGACTGACTTTTCAAGGTCAAGTCAACTTAATGACACTATTCCAACACATTTAAACCATTTTAGGGTCTCAGATATCAAAAATAAGAAAATTGAAAATTCATCCCCCCTTTTTTCCAAAAATGTGAAATTTGACATTTTTTCACCAAAAATGGTCAAAACCTGTTAAATGTACTACTTTTAATCATATTTAGTCAAAACCAGATGAAAAAATGTTGACCGGTTCTTATTAAGGTCTTTCACGACTACGGTCGTAAAGACCTTCTAGCAATTCTTCTGATTATTATTATTATTTTCTTCCGCCAAAAATTTTTTTTTTTTGTTTCGCGACATATCATTTCAATACTTAAGGTAGTATACCGGTCATGAAAAACCAATTTTAAAATGAGTCCGCTTAGCGAAACTATTTTTAGTTACGGAGTTATCTCCCCTAAAAACTTAAATCATGTGTCGCATCTCCTCTTAAACTACAATAAAAATGCAAAAATTAAAGCATGCAATGCAATAAGGAACTAATGAAGAGGTGAATAGGACAATTTCATAAATTTCAGACAACTTCCTGATGCAAAAATTAAGAGGTGAAAAGTGTCGCGACATAATAAATTGCTCAAAATGCAATTTTAAGCTTAACTACATATTATGATCTATTTTTTACATAATTTTCCATATTTGAGTCAGGTTTTTTTAGTGCTAAACAGTTGTTTAATGTCTATTCTACCTATTTGACCCAAAAATGACAAGAAATTGCAAAACTATTAGACGCGATTGGATTTTTAAGAAATTTACACCGGTCTTTGGTACAGATTAACCGTATGACCTTGACTGACTTTTCAAGGTCAAGTCAACTTAATGACACTATTCCAACACATTTAAACCATTTTAGGGTCTCAGATATCAAAAATAAGAAAATTGAAAATTCATCCCCCCTTTTTTCCAAAAATGTGAAATTTGACATTTTTTCACCAAAAATGGTCAAAACCTGTTAAATGTACTACTTTTAATCATATTTAGTCAAAACCAGATGAAAAAATGTTGACCGGTTCTTATTAAGGTCTTTCACGACTACGGTCGTAAAGACCTTCTAGCAATTCTTCTGATTATTATTATTATTTTCTTCCGCCAAAAATTTTTTTTTTTTGTTTCGCGACATATCATTTCAATACTTAAGGTAGTATACCGGTCATGAAAAACCAATTTTAAAATGAGTCCGCTTAGCGAAACTATTTTTAGTTACGGAGTTATCTCCCCTAAAAACTTAAATCATGTGTCGCATCTCCTCTTAAACTACAATAAAAATGCAAAAATTAAAGCATGCAATGCAATAAGGAACTAATGAAGAGGTGAATAGGACAATTTCATAAATTTCAGACAACTTCCTGATGCAAAAATTAAGAGGTGAAAAGTGTCGCGACATAATAAATTGCTCAAAATGCAATTTTAAGCTTAACTACATATTATGATCTATTTTTTACATAATTTTCCATATTTGAGTCAGGTTTTTTTAGTGCTAAACAGTTGTTTAATGTCTATTCTACCTATTTGACCCAAAAATGACAAGAAATTGCAAAACTATTAGACGCGATTGGATTTTTAAGAAATTTACACCGGTCTTTGGTACAGATTAACCGTATGACCTTGACTGACTTTTCAAGGTCAAGTCAACTTAATGACACTATTCCAACACATTTAAACCATTTTAGGGTCTCAGATATCAAAAATAAGAAAATTGAAAATTCATCCCCCCTTTTTTCCAAAAATGTGAAATTTGACATTTTTTCACCAAAAATGGTCAAAACCTGTTAAATGTACTACTTTTAATCATATTTAGTCAAAACCAGATGAAAAAATGTTGACCGGTTCTTATTAAGGTCTTTCACGACTACGGTCGTAAAGACCTTCTAGCAATTCTTCTGATTATTATTATTATTTTCTTCCGCCAAAAATTTTTTTTTTTTGTTTCGCGACATATCATTTCAATACTTAAGGTAGTATACCGGTCATGAAAAACCAATTTTAAAATGAGTCCGCTTAGCGAAACTATTTTTAGTTACGGAGTTATCTCCCCTAAAAACTTAAATCATGTGTCGCATCTCCTCTTAAACTACAATAAAAATGCAAAAATTAAAGCATGCAATGCAATAAGGAACTAATGAAGAGGTGAATAGGACAATTTCATAAATTTCAGACAACTTCCTGATGCAAAAATTAAGAGGTGAAAAGTGTCGCGACATAATAAATTGCTCAAAATGCAATTTTAAGCTTAACTACATATTATGATCTATTTTTTACATAATTTTCCATATTTGAGTCAGGTTTTTTTAGTGCTAAACAGTTGTTTAATGTCTATTCTACCTATTTGACCCAAAAATGACAAGAAATTGCAAAACTATTAGACGCGATTGGATTTTTAAGAAATTTACACCGGTCTTTGGTACAGATTAACCGTATGACCTTGACTGACTTTTCAAGGTCAAGTCAACTTAATGACACTATTCCAACACATTTAAACCATTTTAGGGTCTCAGATATCAAAAATAAGAAAATTGAAAATTCATCCCCCCTTTTTTCCAAAAATGTGAAATTTGACATTTTTTCACCAAAAATGGTCAAAACCTGTTAAATGTACTACTTTTAATCATATTTAGTCAAAACCAGATGAAAAAATGTTGACCGGTTCTTATTAAGGTCTTTCACGACTACGGTCGTAAAGACCTTCTAGCAATTCTTCTGATTATTATTATTATTTTCTTCCGCCAAAAATTTTTTTTTTTTGTTTCGCGACATATCATTTCAATACTTAAGGTAGTATACCGGTCATGAAAAACCAATTTTAAAATGAGTCCGCTTAGCGAAACTATTTTTAGTTACGGAGTTATCTCCCCTAAAAACTTAAATCATGTGTCGCATCTCCTCTTAAACTACAATAAAAATGCAAAAATTAAAGCATGCAATGCAATAAGGAACTAATGAAGAGGTGAATAGGACAATTTCATAAATTTCAGACAACTTCCTGATGCAAAAATTAAGAGGTGAAAAGTGTCGCGACATAATAAATTGCTCAAAATGCAATTTTAAGCTTAACTACATATTATGATCTATTTTTTACATAATTTTCCATATTTGAGTCAGGTTTTTTTAGTGCTAAACAGTTGTTTAATGTCTATTCTACCTATTTGACCCAAAAATGACAAGAAATTGCAAAACTATTAGACGCGATTGGATTTTTAAGAAATTTACACCGGTCTTTGGTACAGATTAACCGTATGACCTTGACTGACTTTTCAAGGTCAAGTCAACTTAATGACACTATTCCAACACATTTAAACCATTTTAGGGTCTCAGATATCAAAAATAAGAAAATTGAAAATTCATCCCCCCTTTTTTCCAAAAATGTGAAATTTGACATTTTTTCACCAAAAATGGTCAAAACCTGTTAAATGTACTACTTTTAATCATATTTAGTCAAAACCAGATGAAAAAATGTTGACCGGTTCTTATTAAGGTCTTTCACGACTACGGTCGTAAAGACCTTCTAGCAATTCTTCTGATTATTATTATTATTTTCTTCCGCCAAAAATTTTTTTTTTTTGTTTCGCGACATATCATTTCAATACTTAAGGTAGTATACCGGTCATGAAAAACCAATTTTAAAATGAGTCCGCTTAGCGAAACTATTTTTAGTTACGGAGTTATCTCCCCTAAAAACTTAAATCATGTGTCGCATCTCCTCTTAAACTACAATAAAAATGCAAAAATTAAAGCATGCAATGCAATAAGGAACTAATGAAGAGGTGAATAGGACAATTTCATAAATTTCAGACAACTTCCTGATGCAAAAATTAAGAGGTGAAAAGTGTCGCGACATAATAAATTGCTCAAAATGCAATTTTAAGCTTAACTACATATTATGATCTATTTTTTACATAATTTTCCATATTTGAGTCAGGTTTTTTTAGTGCTAAACAGTTGTTTAATGTCTATTCTACCTATTTGACCCAAAAATGACAAGAAATTGCAAAACTATTAGACGCGATTGGATTTTTAAGAAATTTACACCGGTCTTTGGTACAGATTAACCGTATGACCTTGACTGACTTTTCAAGGTCAAGTCAACTTAATGACACTATTCCAACACATTTAAACCATTTTAGGGTCTCAGATATCAAAAATAAGAAAATTGAAAATTCATCCCCCCTTTTTTCCAAAAATGTGAAATTTGACATTTTTTCACCAAAAATGGTCAAAACCTGTTAAATGTACTACTTTTAATCATATTTAGTCAAAACCAGATGAAAAAATGTTGACCGGTTCTTATTAAGGTCTTTCACGACTACGGTCGTAAAGACCTTCTAGCAATTCTTCTGATTATTATTATTATTTTCTTCCGCCAAAAATTTTTTTTTTTTGTTTCGCGACATATCATTTCAATACTTAAGGTAGTATACCGGTCATGAAAAACCAATTTTAAAATGAGTCCGCTTAGCGAAACTATTTTTAGTTACGGAGTTATCTCCCCTAAAAACTTAAATCATGTGTCGCATCTCCTCTTAAACTACAATAAAAATGCAAAAATTAAAGCATGCAATGCAATAAGGAACTAATGAAGAGGTGAATAGGACAATTTCATAAATTTCAGACAACTTCCTGATGCAAAAATTAAGAGGTGAAAAGTGTCGCGACATAATAAATTGCTCAAAATGCAATTTTAAGCTTAACTACATATTATGATCTATTTTTTACATAATTTTCCATATTTGAGTCAGGTTTTTTTAGTGCTAAACAGTTGTTTAATGTCTATTCTACCTATTTGACCCAAAAATGACAAGAAATTGCAAAACTATTAGACGCGATTGGATTTTTAAGAAATTTACACCGGTCTTTGGTACAGATTAACCGTATGACCTTGACTGACTTTTCAAGGTCAAGTCAACTTAATGACACTATTCCAACACATTTAAACCATTTTAGGGTCTCAGATATCAAAAATAAGAAAATTGAAAATTCATCCCCCCTTTTTTCCAAAAATGTGAAATTTGACATTTTTTCACCAAAAATGGTCAAAACCTGTTAAATGTACTACTTTTAATCATATTTAGTCAAAACCAGATGAAAAAATGTTGACCGGTTCTTATTAAGGTCTTTCACGACTACGGTCGTAAAGACCTTCTAGCAATTCTTCTGATTATTATTATTATTTTCTTCCGCCAAAAATTTTTTTTTTTTGTTTCGCGACATATCATTTCAATACTTAAGGTAGTATACCGGTCATGAAAAACCAATTTTAAAATGAGTCCGCTTAGCGAAACTATTTTTAGTTACGGAGTTATCTCCCCTAAAAACTTAAATCATGTGTCGCATCTCCTCTTAAACTACAATAAAAATGCAAAAATTAAAGCATGCAATGCAATAAGGAACTAATGAAGAGGTGAATAGGACAATTTCATAAATTTCAGACAACTTCCTGATGCAAAAATTAAGAGGTGAAAAGTGTCGCGACATAATAAATTGCTCAAAATGCAATTTTAAGCTTAACTACATATTATGATCTATTTTTTACATAATTTTCCATATTTGAGTCAGGTTTTTTTAGTGCTAAACAGTTGTTTAATGTCTATTCTACCTATTTGACCCAAAAATGACAAGAAATTGCAAAACTATTAGACGCGATTGGATTTTTAAGAAATTTACACCGGTCTTTGGTACAGATTAACCGTATGACCTTGACTGACTTTTCAAGGTCAAGTCAACTTAATGACACTATTCCAACACATTTAAACCATTTTAGGGTCTCAGATATCAAAAATAAGAAAATTGAAAATTCATCCCCCCTTTTTTCCAAAAATGTGAAATTTGACATTTTTTCACCAAAAATGGTCAAAACCTGTTAAATGTACTACTTTTAATCATATTTAGTCAAAACCAGATGAAAAAATGTTGACCGGTTCTTATTAAGGTCTTTCACGACTACGGTCGTAAAGACCTTCTAGCAATTCTTCTGATTATTATTATTATTTTCTTCCGCCAAAAATTTTTTTTTTTTGTTTCGCGACATATCATTTCAATACTTAAGGTAGTATACCGGTCATGAAAAACCAATTTTAAAATGAGTCCGCTTAGCGAAACTATTTTTAGTTACGGAGTTATCTCCCCTAAAAACTTAAATCATGTGTCGCATCTCCTCTTAAACTACAATAAAAATGCAAAAATTAAAGCATGCAATGCAATAAGGAACTAATGAAGAGGTGAATAGGACAATTTCATAAATTTCAGACAACTTCCTGATGCAAAAATTAAGAGGTGAAAAGTGTCGCGACATAATAAATTGCTCAAAATGCAATTTTAAGCTTAACTACATATTATGATCTATTTTTTACATAATTTTCCATATTTGAGTCAGGTTTTTTTAGTGCTAAACAGTTGTTTAATGTCTATTCTACCTATTTGACCCAAAAATGACAAGAAATTGCAAAACTATTAGACGCGATTGGATTTTTAAGAAATTTACACCGGTCTTTGGTACAGATTAACCGTATGACCTTGACTGACTTTTCAAGGTCAAGTCAACTTAATGACACTATTCCAACACATTTAAACCATTTTAGGGTCTCAGATATCAAAAATAAGAAAATTGAAAATTCATCCCCCCTTTTTTCCAAAAATGTGAAATTTGACATTTTTTCACCAAAAATGGTCAAAACCTGTTAAATGTACTACTTTTAATCATATTTAGTCAAAACCAGATGAAAAAATGTTGACCGGTTCTTATTAAGGTCTTTCACGACTACGGTCGTAAAGACCTTCTAGCAATTCTTCTGATTATTATTATTATTTTCTTCCGCCAAAAATTTTTTTTTTTTGTTTCGCGACATATCATTTCAATACTTAAGGTAGTATACCGGTCATGAAAAACCAATTTTAAAATGAGTCCGCTTAGCGAAACTATTTTTAGTTACGGAGTTATCTCCCCTAAAAACTTAAATCATGTGTCGCATCTCCTCTTAAACTACAATAAAAATGCAAAAATTAAAGCATGCAATGCAATAAGGAACTAATGAAGAGGTGAATAGGACAATTTCATAAATTTCAGACAACTTCCTGATGCAAAAATTAAGAGGTGAAAAGTGTCGCGACATAATAAATTGCTCAAAATGCAATTTTAAGCTTAACTACATATTATGATCTATTTTTTACATAATTTTCCATATTTGAGTCAGGTTTTTTTAGTGCTAAACAGTTGTTTAATGTCTATTCTACCTATTTGACCCAAAAATGACAAGAAATTGCAAAACTATTAGACGCGATTGGATTTTTAAGAAATTTACACCGGTCTTTGGTACAGATTAACCGTATGACCTTGACTGACTTTTCAAGGTCAAGTCAACTTAATGACACTATTCCAACACATTTAAACCATTTTAGGGTCTCAGATATCAAAAATAAGAAAATTGAAAATTCATCCCCCCTTTTTTCCAAAAATGTGAAATTTGACATTTTTTCACCAAAAATGGTCAAAACCTGTTAAATGTACTACTTTTAATCATATTTAGTCAAAACCAGATGAAAAAATGTTGACCGGTTCTTATTAAGGTCTTTCACGACTACGGTCGTAAAGACCTTCTAGCAATTCTTCTGATTATTATTATTATTTTCTTCCGCCAAAAATTTTTTTTTTTTGTTTCGCGACATATCATTTCAATACTTAAGGTAGTATACCGGTCATGAAAAACCAATTTTAAAATGAGTCCGCTTAGCGAAACTATTTTTAGTTACGGAGTTATCTCCCCTAAAAACTTAAATCATGTGTCGCATCTCCTCTTAAACTACAATAAAAATGCAAAAATTAAAGCATGCAATGCAATAAGGAACTAATGAAGAGGTGAATAGGACAATTTCATAAATTTCAGACAACTTCCTGATGCAAAAATTAAGAGGTGAAAAGTGTCGCGACATAATAAATTGCTCAAAATGCAATTTTAAGCTTAACTACATATTATGATCTATTTTTTACATAATTTTCCATATTTGAGTCAGGTTTTTTTAGTGCTAAACAGTTGTTTAATGTCTATTCTACCTATTTGACCCAAAAATGACAAGAAATTGCAAAACTATTAGACGCGATTGGATTTTTAAGAAATTTACACCGGTCTTTGGTACAGATTAACCGTATGACCTTGACTGACTTTTCAAGGTCAAGTCAACTTAATGACACTATTCCAACACATTTAAACCATTTTAGGGTCTCAGATATCAAAAATAAGAAAATTGAAAATTCATCCCCCCTTTTTTCCAAAAATGTGAAATTTGACATTTTTTCACCAAAAATGGTCAAAACCTGTTAAATGTACTACTTTTAATCATATTTAGTCAAAACCAGATGAAAAAATGTTGACCGGTTCTTATTAAGGTCTTTCACGACTACGGTCGTAAAGACCTTCTAGCAATTCTTCTGATTATTATTATTATTTTCTTCCGCCAAAAATTTTTTTTTTTTGTTTCGCGACATATCATTTCAATACTTAAGGTAGTATACCGGTCATGAAAAACCAATTTTAAAATGAGTCCGCTTAGCGAAACTATTTTTAGTTACGGAGTTATCTCCCCTAAAAACTTAAATCATGTGTCGCATCTCCTCTTAAACTACAATAAAAATGCAAAAATTAAAGCATGCAATGCAATAAGGAACTAATGAAGAGGTGAATAGGACAATTTCATAAATTTCAGACAACTTCCTGATGCAAAAATTAAGAGGTGAAAAGTGTCGCGACATAATAAATTGCTCAAAATGCAATTTTAAGCTTAACTACATATTATGATCTATTTTTTACATAATTTTCCATATTTGAGTCAGGTTTTTTTAGTGCTAAACAGTTGTTTAATGTCTATTCTACCTATTTGACCCAAAAATGACAAGAAATTGCAAAACTATTAGACGCGATTGGATTTTTAAGAAATTTACACCGGTCTTTGGTACAGATTAACCGTATGACCTTGACTGACTTTTCAAGGTCAAGTCAACTTAATGACACTATTCCAACACATTTAAACCATTTTAGGGTCTCAGATATCAAAAATAAGAAAATTGAAAATTCATCCCCCCTTTTTTCCAAAAATGTGAAATTTGACATTTTTTCACCAAAAATGGTCAAAACCTGTTAAATGTACTACTTTTAATCATATTTAGTCAAAACCAGATGAAAAAATGTTGACCGGTTCTTATTAAGGTCTTTCACGACTACGGTCGTAAAGACCTTCTAGCAATTCTTCTGATTATTATTATTATTTTCTTCCGCCAAAAATTTTTTTTTTTTGTTTCGCGACATATCATTTCAATACTTAAGGTAGTATACCGGTCATGAAAAACCAATTTTAAAATGAGTCCGCTTAGCGAAACTATTTTTAGTTACGGAGTTATCTCCCCTAAAAACTTAAATCATGTGTCGCATCTCCTCTTAAACTACAATAAAAATGCAAAAATTAAAGCATGCAATGCAATAAGGAACTAATGAAGAGGTGAATAGGACAATTTCATAAATTTCAGACAACTTCCTGATGCAAAAATTAAGAGGTGAAAAGTGTCGCGACATAATAAATTGCTCAAAATGCAATTTTAAGCTTAACTACATATTATGATCTATTTTTTACATAATTTTCCATATTTGAGTCAGGTTTTTTTAGTGCTAAACAGTTGTTTAATGTCTATTCTACCTATTTGACCCAAAAATGACAAGAAATTGCAAAACTATTAGACGCGATTGGATTTTTAAGAAATTTACACCGGTCTTTGGTACAGATTAACCGTATGACCTTGACTGACTTTTCAAGGTCAAGTCAACTTAATGACACTATTCCAACACATTTAAACCATTTTAGGGTCTCAGATATCAAAAATAAGAAAATTGAAAATTCATCCCCCCTTTTTTCCAAAAATGTGAAATTTGACATTTTTTCACCAAAAATGGTCAAAACCTGTTAAATGTACTACTTTTAATCATATTTAGTCAAAACCAGATGAAAAAATGTTGACCGGTTCTTATTAAGGTCTTTCACGACTACGGTCGTAAAGACCTTCTAGCAATTCTTCTGATTATTATTATTATTTTCTTCCGCCAAAAATTTTTTTTTTTTGTTTCGCGACATATCATTTCAATACTTAAGGTAGTATACCGGTCATGAAAAACCAATTTTAAAATGAGTCCGCTTAGCGAAACTATTTTTAGTTACGGAGTTATCTCCCCTAAAAACTTAAATCATGTGTCGCATCTCCTCTTAAACTACAATAAAAATGCAAAAATTAAAGCATGCAATGCAATAAGGAACTAATGAAGAGGTGAATAGGACAATTTCATAAATTTCAGACAACTTCCTGATGCAAAAATTAAGAGGTGAAAAGTGTCGCGACATAATAAATTGCTCAAAATGCAATTTTAAGCTTAACTACATATTATGATCTATTTTTTACATAATTTTCCATATTTGAGTCAGGTTTTTTTAGTGCTAAACAGTTGTTTAATGTCTATTCTACCTATTTGACCCAAAAATGACAAGAAATTGCAAAACTATTAGACGCGATTGGATTTTTAAGAAATTTACACCGGTCTTTGGTACAGATTAACCGTATGACCTTGACTGACTTTTCAAGGTCAAGTCAACTTAATGACACTATTCCAACACATTTAAACCATTTTAGGGTCTCAGATATCAAAAATAAGAAAATTGAAAATTCATCCCCCCTTTTTTCCAAAAATGTGAAATTTGACATTTTTTCACCAAAAATGGTCAAAACCTGTTAAATGTACTACTTTTAATCATATTTAGTCAAAACCAGATGAAAAAATGTTGACCGGTTCTTATTAAGGTCTTTCACGACTACGGTCGTAAAGACCTTCTAGCAATTCTTCTGATTATTATTATTATTTTCTTCCGCCAAAAATTTTTTTTTTTTGTTTCGCGACATATCATTTCAATACTTAAGGTAGTATACCGGTCATGAAAAACCAATTTTAAAATGAGTCCGCTTAGCGAAACTATTTTTAGTTACGGAGTTATCTCCCCTAAAAACTTAAATCATGTGTCGCATCTCCTCTTAAACTACAATAAAAATGCAAAAATTAAAGCATGCAATGCAATAAGGAACTAATGAAGAGGTGAATAGGACAATTTCATAAATTTCAGACAACTTCCTGATGCAAAAATTAAGAGGTGAAAAGTGTCGCGACATAATAAATTGCTCAAAATGCAATTTTAAGCTTAACTACATATTATGATCTATTTTTTACATAATTTTCCATATTTGAGTCAGGTTTTTTTAGTGCTAAACAGTTGTTTAATGTCTATTCTACCTATTTGACCCAAAAATGACAAGAAATTGCAAAACTATTAGACGCGATTGGATTTTTAAGAAATTTACACCGGTCTTTGGTACAGATTAACCGTATGACCTTGACTGACTTTTCAAGGTCAAGTCAACTTAATGACACTATTCCAACACATTTAAACCATTTTAGGGTCTCAGATATCAAAAATAAGAAAATTGAAAATTCATCCCCCCTTTTTTCCAAAAATGTGAAATTTGACATTTTTTCACCAAAAATGGTCAAAACCTGTTAAATGTACTACTTTTAATCATATTTAGTCAAAACCAGATGAAAAAATGTTGACCGGTTCTTATTAAGGTCTTTCACGACTACGGTCGTAAAGACCTTCTAGCAATTCTTCTGATTATTATTATTATTTTCTTCCGCCAAAAATTTTTTTTTTTTGTTTCGCGACATATCATTTCAATACTTAAGGTAGTATACCGGTCATGAAAAACCAATTTTAAAATGAGTCCGCTTAGCGAAACTATTTTTAGTTACGGAGTTATCTCCCCTAAAAACTTAAATCATGTGTCGCATCTCCTCTTAAACTACAATAAAAATGCAAAAATTAAAGCATGCAATGCAATAAGGAACTAATGAAGAGGTGAATAGGACAATTTCATAAATTTCAGACAACTTCCTGATGCAAAAATTAAGAGGTGAAAAGTGTCGCGACATAATAAATTGCTCAAAATGCAATTTTAAGCTTAACTACATATTATGATCTATTTTTTACATAATTTTCCATATTTGAGTCAGGTTTTTTTAGTGCTAAACAGTTGTTTAATGTCTATTCTACCTATTTGACCCAAAAATGACAAGAAATTGCAAAACTATTAGACGCGATTGGATTTTTAAGAAATTTACACCGGTCTTTGGTACAGATTAACCGTATGACCTTGACTGACTTTTCAAGGTCAAGTCAACTTAATGACACTATTCCAACACATTTAAACCATTTTAGGGTCTCAGATATCAAAAATAAGAAAATTGAAAATTCATCCCCCCTTTTTTCCAAAAATGTGAAATTTGACATTTTTTCACCAAAAATGGTCAAAACCTGTTAAATGTACTACTTTTAATCATATTTAGTCAAAACCAGATGAAAAAATGTTGACCGGTTCTTATTAAGGTCTTTCACGACTACGGTCGTAAAGACCTTCTAGCAATTCTTCTGATTATTATTATTATTTTCTTCCGCCAAAAATTTTTTTTTTTTGTTTCGCGACATATCATTTCAATACTTAAGGTAGTATACCGGTCATGAAAAACCAATTTTAAAATGAGTCCGCTTAGCGAAACTATTTTTAGTTACGGAGTTATCTCCCCTAAAAACTTAAATCATGTGTCGCATCTCCTCTTAAACTACAATAAAAATGCAAAAATTAAAGCATGCAATGCAATAAGGAACTAATGAAGAGGTGAATAGGACAATTTCATAAATTTCAGACAACTTCCTGATGCAAAAATTAAGAGGTGAAAAGTGTCGCGACATAATAAATTGCTCAAAATGCAATTTTAAGCTTAACTACATATTATGATCTATTTTTTACATAATTTTCCATATTTGAGTCAGGTTTTTTTAGTGCTAAACAGTTGTTTAATGTCTATTCTACCTATTTGACCCAAAAATGACAAGAAATTGCAAAACTATTAGACGCGATTGGATTTTTAAGAAATTTACACCGGTCTTTGGTACAGATTAACCGTATGACCTTGACTGACTTTTCAAGGTCAAGTCAACTTAATGACACTATTCCAACACATTTAAACCATTTTAGGGTCTCAGATATCAAAAATAAGAAAATTGAAAATTCATCCCCCCTTTTTTCCAAAAATGTGAAATTTGACATTTTTTCACCAAAAATGGTCAAAACCTGTTAAATGTACTACTTTTAATCATATTTAGTCAAAACCAGATGAAAAAATGTTGACCGGTTCTTATTAAGGTCTTTCACGACTACGGTCGTAAAGACCTTCTAGCAATTCTTCTGATTATTATTATTATTTTCTTCCGCCAAAAATTTTTTTTTTTTGTTTCGCGACATATCATTTCAATACTTAAGGTAGTATACCGGTCATGAAAAACCAATTTTAAAATGAGTCCGCTTAGCGAAACTATTTTTAGTTACGGAGTTATCTCCCCTAAAAACTTAAATCATGTGTCGCATCTCCTCTTAAACTACAATAAAAATGCAAAAATTAAAGCATGCAATGCAATAAGGAACTAATGAAGAGGTGAATAGGACAATTTCATAAATTTCAGACAACTTCCTGATGCAAAAATTAAGAGGTGAAAAGTGTCGCGACATAATAAATTGCTCAAAATGCAATTTTAAGCTTAACTACATATTATGATCTATTTTTTACATAATTTTCCATATTTGAGTCAGGTTTTTTTAGTGCTAAACAGTTGTTTAATGTCTATTCTACCTATTTGACCCAAAAATGACAAGAAATTGCAAAACTATTAGACGCGATTGGATTTTTAAGAAATTTACACCGGTCTTTGGTACAGATTAACCGTATGACCTTGACTGACTTTTCAAGGTCAAGTCAACTTAATGACACTATTCCAACACATTTAAACCATTTTAGGGTCTCAGATATCAAAAATAAGAAAATTGAAAATTCATCCCCCCTTTTTTCCAAAAATGTGAAATTTGACATTTTTTCACCAAAAATGGTCAAAACCTGTTAAATGTACTACTTTTAATCATATTTAGTCAAAACCAGATGAAAAAATGTTGACCGGTTCTTATTAAGGTCTTTCACGACTACGGTCGTAAAGACCTTCTAGCAATTCTTCTGATTATTATTATTATTTTCTTCCGCCAAAAATTTTTTTTTTTTGTTTCGCGACATATCATTTCAATACTTAAGGTAGTATACCGGTCATGAAAAACCAATTTTAAAATGAGTCCGCTTAGCGAAACTATTTTTAGTTACGGAGTTATCTCCCCTAAAAACTTAAATCATGTGTCGCATCTCCTCTTAAACTACAATAAAAATGCAAAAATTAAAGCATGCAATGCAATAAGGAACTAATGAAGAGGTGAATAGGACAATTTCATAAATTTCAGACAACTTCCTGATGCAAAAATTAAGAGGTGAAAAGTGTCGCGACATAATAAATTGCTCAAAATGCAATTTTAAGCTTAACTACATATTATGATCTATTTTTTACATAATTTTCCATATTTGAGTCAGGTTTTTTTAGTGCTAAACAGTTGTTTAATGTCTATTCTACCTATTTGACCCAAAAATGACAAGAAATTGCAAAACTATTAGACGCGATTGGATTTTTAAGAAATTTACACCGGTCTTTGGTACAGATTAACCGTATGACCTTGACTGACTTTTCAAGGTCAAGTCAACTTAATGACACTATTCCAACACATTTAAACCATTTTAGGGTCTCAGATATCAAAAATAAGAAAATTGAAAATTCATCCCCCCTTTTTTCCAAAAATGTGAAATTTGACATTTTTTCACCAAAAATGGTCAAAACCTGTTAAATGTACTACTTTTAATCATATTTAGTCAAAACCAGATGAAAAAATGTTGACCGGTTCTTATTAAGGTCTTTCACGACTACGGTCGTAAAGACCTTCTAGCAATTCTTCTGATTATTATTATTATTTTCTTCCGCCAAAAATTTTTTTTTTTTGTTTCGCGACATATCATTTCAATACTTAAGGTAGTATACCGGTCATGAAAAACCAATTTTAAAATGAGTCCGCTTAGCGAAACTATTTTTAGTTACGGAGTTATCTCCCCTAAAAACTTAAATCATGTGTCGCATCTCCTCTTAAACTACAATAAAAATGCAAAAATTAAAGCATGCAATGCAATAAGGAACTAATGAAGAGGTGAATAGGACAATTTCATAAATTTCAGACAACTTCCTGATGCAAAAATTAAGAGGTGAAAAGTGTCGCGACATAATAAATTGCTCAAAATGCAATTTTAAGCTTAACTACATATTATGATCTATTTTTTACATAATTTTCCATATTTGAGTCAGGTTTTTTTAGTGCTAAACAGTTGTTTAATGTCTATTCTACCTATTTGACCCAAAAATGACAAGAAATTGCAAAACTATTAGACGCGATTGGATTTTTAAGAAATTTACACCGGTCTTTGGTACAGATTAACCGTATGACCTTGACTGACTTTTCAAGGTCAAGTCAACTTAATGACACTATTCCAACACATTTAAACCATTTTAGGGTCTCAGATATCAAAAATAAGAAAATTGAAAATTCATCCCCCCTTTTTTCCAAAAATGTGAAATTTGACATTTTTTCACCAAAAATGGTCAAAACCTGTTAAATGTACTACTTTTAATCATATTTAGTCAAAACCAGATGAAAAAATGTTGACCGGTTCTTATTAAGGTCTTTCACGACTACGGTCGTAAAGACCTTCTAGCAATTCTTCTGATTATTATTATTATTTTCTTCCGCCAAAAATTTTTTTTTTTTGTTTCGCGACATATCATTTCAATACTTAAGGTAGTATACCGGTCATGAAAAACCAATTTTAAAATGAGTCCGCTTAGCGAAACTATTTTTAGTTACGGAGTTATCTCCCCTAAAAACTTAAATCATGTGTCGCATCTCCTCTTAAACTACAATAAAAATGCAAAAATTAAAGCATGCAATGCAATAAGGAACTAATGAAGAGGTGAATAGGACAATTTCATAAATTTCAGACAACTTCCTGATGCAAAAATTAAGAGGTGAAAAGTGTCGCGACATAATAAATTGCTCAAAATGCAATTTTAAGCTTAACTACATATTATGATCTATTTTTTACATAATTTTCCATATTTGAGTCAGGTTTTTTTAGTGCTAAACAGTTGTTTAATGTCTATTCTACCTATTTGACCCAAAAATGACAAGAAATTGCAAAACTATTAGACGCGATTGGATTTTTAAGAAATTCTCCTCCTAAACTACAATAAAAATAGGAAAACTAAAGCATGCAAAGTGTTAAGGAGCAAATGCAATAGTTTATTTTTTTTTGTTTTTAATTGGATATCTTTGGTCTCTTTTTATGAGGACATGCGTAAGAAAAATTAGTCCTGTTTGTAAATCTAGTGTCCTTGACTTTCCATGCTCAATTTATGGTTTAGGTTAAAACAGTAAATCACAGAATCAAGAAACAAACCAAAACAAAATACAAACGGGACATTAAGGAACAATAAACTGTATTTTTAATAGGAACTATATTATTGGACAACGAAAAACAAAGGGGCGATAATTCAATCTGGTAAGCAGATACTATGCCAAAAACTATCCGAAAAATATCGATTTTTTGTTTAAGTGGTTATGTCAAACCATAATAGTTTTTTGTTTGTTTTCTGCCTGTTGTCTGGTTAGTAATATTGAGTTATTGCATCAAATGTGTAATTTTTTAAAAACAATATTGAAATAGAATTCATCTGAATCTTGTGATAACAAGTAGCTATGGGTAAAGATAAACGACCCCATTAGTACACCTAAACAACTGCTTGTTATGTATCTATCAATTTAGTAATGCTTTCGTTTCGTGCGAATATTCTGTTTGCAAAAAGTTGATTTAAACACGTGATTAGAAATTGTTTCCCTTTATTATACTTTTTTAATTTTGAAAATCTGTACTGTTTAAATTTTAAATGTATTTTTATACATACTACAAGGGAAAATGATGCTGATTAATGTTACAATATTCCATGTCAAAACAATCTGATTTTGTTAGTAGGTTTGCAGAATTTGTAGTATAATAATACCACTAATATTCTCACGCGTTTTTTTTAAGTATTGAACTAGACTAATTTCACCCTTGTTGCCGATCTTCTATGCTTAGAATCGTTTCAAATCCCGATTTTGAGAGTAGGTTCCTAAGGGATTGAAGAGAACGGATATGTTCTTAGAAAAAATGATTAACTCTGAACATGAAAGGAAAATTAATCCATATTAATAGTGTCATTTCGCCGTTTCAAGTAACTGCAATAAAGCTTTATCAAAATTTTATCGCCTAGCAATGAAGTACAAATCAGGAATCAAATGACGTATAACTGCAGAAAACGAAAAAGAACATCATAACGAAAGAAATTAACAAAAATGATTGAGATGGTGTTTTACTCCCTTGCAACGCTACATAGTTAATCTAAAGGTCATGAACATGAAAAGGATGATAAAATGAATATGAAATGATGATGATTTATGAAAGATGGGGATGGGGTGGGAAACAAAGAAACAGTAAATTTCAAAGAACCACAGGAAAAAGGGAGAGGTGGGTAGGGGCGGAAATTTAGCCTAAATGGTGCGCTTCTTGGCGTGAAAAGGAGCCCTTTTACGTATATGAGGCGTGGCACTCCAAACACGTTGGCGCACTATGGTTAGAGGTCATGTTTTGCGTACTAACCAGAAACGCCAAATATGAATTTTCTGTTTTAGTGGTAATGCCAAGGCAAATGATTGTTTCTGTTTGTTGTCTGACTAAAAGTAATATCAATTGAGTTATGACATTGAATATATGATTTTTAAAAATAATACTGAAATTAGATAGAATACATCTGAATCTTGCAATAGCCAATAGCTAAGGGTAAAAATAAATGACCCCATTTGTATATATATACAACTTCTTGGTATTTTATCACTCTTTTATCATTATATGTGTAGTGTCATTTCGTACGACAATTCTGTTTGCAAATAGTTGATTTTAACACATGGTAACAATTATCTCCCTTTATTATCATTTATACAATTAAAAATAATCTGAACGTTTGATTTTTTAATTGTAAATAAATAAAGACGTCATGGACAAATGATTCAAAATAATGTAAGAATTTTTTTATTCGAAGCAACCTGATCTTGTTAGAATGTTTGCATAATTTGTAGTAGCCTTATACCATTTATATTCTAATGACATTTTTTTCTAATATTGAAATAAACTATTTAGATTCATTCCTGTACAATTATGTAGCTCCATTGACATATTTGAAACGGCGGAGCTACAATGCGGTCCCATTGCTCGTAACGAAGCTAAAATATTGCTTATAGTATTTTTATGACGAAAGAAGTTCAAATTTAACGACATTAAATGGAATTTAAAAGATGTTCGTGAAAGTATCAACTTTTGAAGTATCTTGATCCTGAACTTTATAATAAAGTTCAGGATCAGAATATTGAAAATATGGGGTTTCTTACAATACTAAAGTCACCTTTGGCTTTAACCAAATTTATTATTGAAGACATATTATTTAGAGATACATTTGTAATTTCGAACAATCTTCAAGCTTTATTAGAGTTTGAGAAAGAAATTGTATTTGCTCAATTACGAGTAATGGGACTGCATTGTAGCTCCGCAAAATCAAATATGTCAAAGGAGCTTCATTATTGTAGCTATTGTCTTCTATGCTCAGCAGGATTTTTAGTCCGAAGTTTTGTTACAAAAACGATAACAGAGTGTATCCATAATGGAACTACAGAGAAGAAATATGTTCTTCCAACAATAATTAAAAAAAACCATTTACTCTTGGCTTGAGTTTTTCTTATCAAATGATTTGAAATAATAACCGCACAATTCACGTTCGGGACCCGGGTGGCGAATACCCCCCCCCACCAGCAGAGCCTAGCTTGTCATAAGAGGATACTAAGGGTCTTGGGAACCCTAGGAGGCTGCATAGGTTAGCCCTCGTCAGCGGGTGTTGTCAGGTACATAATATGGAAACCCTGACCGTTGACCATAGTGGGCCCTCATGTGTGGAGAGTGGCACGCTTCATACATGTATAAGACCCCTTAGTGGACTGCCAAGTTGTGCACTGCATAGATTAAATTTTCTGCCCCTACCCATCTCTCCCTTTTTCCTGAGGTTCTTTAAAATTTACTATCCTTTGTGTCCAACCCTATCCCCATATATTTCATTTATCACCATCATTTCATGTTCATTTTATCCTTTTCATGTTCATCGCGTTTAAATAACCTATAAAGCGTTGGAAGGGCGTAAAACACCAACTCGTTCAGTCATATATACCCACTAAAAATGTTACGTAACCTTTTTATTTTATAGCAATTTAGCTTAAATAAACAAGTAAATGTAAATCACGAATCAAACATGAAATGGCGTAAATCTGAAAAAAACATAACGAAAGACATTAACAAATAAAATTTCAAGTATAAAAGCGAACTCACAATGAGAAATAAAACCTAAATATCCTATAAAGATGTTTATCAGTTTTCCATGTGATGTGAGCAATGATGGCATTAAACACCTACCTTGACTGATTTAGTTTTACATAATTCTACAAAGTTCCTGCATTTATCAAGTAAGTTGTTTAGTTTTGTTAGCCATTTCTTTCTAGATGTATAGTAGTATATGAAAATCCCCATGTGAACTTAAAAATGGGATTCATATCTTGTACAGTTC
This sequence comes from Arcuatula senhousia, assembly GCA_963971305.1. Classification (NCBI taxonomy): domain Eukaryota; kingdom Metazoa; phylum Mollusca; class Bivalvia; order Mytilida; family Mytilidae; genus Arcuatula; species Arcuatula senhousia. The sequence continues at coordinate 68,684,834 of OZ020307.1, read as the reverse complement.
AGAAATCTCTTCAAACTGTTTGAAACTGTACTAATGTTGCTCTTATAAAATTGAACATAATTATAATATCAACAGAATGTCTCTAAAACAATAAAAAAGTACGAAAATTGCATAATTACTCTCAACATACACAAATTACTGAGCATTGTAAAACCATTTAAACATAACAGATGAATAAAAAAATTGTAAACCTGTCTCCGTGAAAGACCTTAGCAATTGTTTACGAAACAATTGTCCTCCTAGTTATTATTATTCTTCTTCCGCCAAAAAAAATTTTTTTTTGTTTCGCGACATATCATTTCAATACTTAAGGTAGTATACCGGTCATGAAAAACCAATTTAAAAATGAGTCCGCTTAGCGAAACTTTTTATAGTTACGGAGTTATCTCCCCTAACACCGTAAAGTTTCTAACCGCATCTCCTCCTAAACTACAATAAAAACACAAAAACTAAAGCATGCAATGTGATAAGGAATTAATAAAGATGTGAATAGGACAATTTCATAAATTTCAGACTACTTCCTGATGAGAAAATTAAGAGTCGAAAAGTGTCGCGACATAATAAATTGCTCAAAATGCAATTTTAAGAATAACTACATATTTTGAACCCTTTTTTACATAATTTTCCATATTTGAGTCAGGCTTTTTATGTGCTAAACAGTTGTCCAATGTCTATTCTACATATTTAAATAAAAAAATGACCAAAAATTGCTAAAATATTTGACACGAATGGAATTTTAAGAAATTGACACCGGTCGCAGGTATGGAGTAACCGTATGACCTTGACTGACTTTTCAAGGTCAAATCAACTTAATGACACTATTCCAACACATTTTGACCATTTAAGGGTTTCAGATATAAAAAATAAAAAAAATGAAATTTATCCCCCCTTTTTTCCAAAAATATGAAATTTGACATTTTTGCACTAAAAGTGGTCAAAATATGTTAAATATACTACTTTTAATCATATTTAGTCAAAATCAGATGAAAAAATGTCGACCGGTCCTTATTAAGGTCTTTCACGACTACGGTCGTAAAGACCTTCTAGCAATTCTTCTGATTATTATTATTATTCTTCTTCCGCCAAAAAAAATTTTTTTTTGTTTCGCGACATATCATTTCAATACTTAAGGTAGTATACCGGTCATGAAAAACCAATTTAAAAATGAGTCCGCTTAGCGAAACTTTTTATAGTTACGGAGTTATCTCCCCTAACACCGTAAAGTTTCTAACCGCATCTCCTCCTAAACTACAATAAAAACACAAAAACTAAAGCATGCAATGTGATAAGGAATTAATAAAGATGTGAATAGGACAATTTCATAAATTTCAGACTACTTCCTGATGAGAAAATTAAGAGTCGAAAAGTGTCGCGACATAATAAATTGCTCAAAATGCAATTTTAAGAATAACTACATATTTTGAACCCTTTTTTACATAATTTTCCATATTTGAGTCAGGCTTTTTATGTGCTAAACAGTTGTCCAATGTCTATTCTACATATTTAAATAAAAAAATGACCAAAAATTGCTAAAATATTTGACACGAATGGAATTTTAAGAAATTGACACCGGTCGCAGGTATGGAGTAACCGTATGACCTTGACTGACTTTTCAAGGTCAAATCAACTTAATGACACTATTCCAACACATTTTGACCATTTAAGGGTTTCAGATATAAAAAATAAAAAAAATGAAATTTATCCCCCCTTTTTTCCAAAAATATGAAATTTGACATTTTTGCACTAAAAGTGGTCAAAATATGTTAAATATACTACTTTTAATCATATTTAGTCAAAATCAGATGAAAAAATGTCGACCGGTCCTTATTAAGGTCTTTCACGACTACGGTCGTAAAGACCTTCTAGCAATTCTTCTGATTATTATTATTATTCTTCTTCCGCCAAAAAAAATTTTTTTTTGTTTCGCGACATATCATTTCAATACTTAAGGTAGTATACCGGTCATGAAAAACCAATTTAAAAATGAGTCCGCTTAGCGAAACTTTTTATAGTTACGGAGTTATCTCCCCTAACACCGTAAAGTTTCTAACCGCATCTCCTCCTAAACTACAATAAAAACACAAAAACTAAAGCATGCAATGTGATAAGGAATTAATAAAGATGTGAATAGGACAATTTCATAAATTTCAGACTACTTCCTGATGAGAAAATTAAGAGTCGAAAAGTGTCGCGACATAATAAATTGCTCAAAATGCAATTTTAAGAATAACTACATATTTTGAACCCTTTTTTACATAATTTTCCATATTTGAGTCAGGCTTTTTATGTGCTAAACAGTTGTCCAATGTCTATTCTACATATTTAAATAAAAAAATGACCAAAAATTGCTAAAATATTTGACACGAATGGAATTTTAAGAAATTGACACCGGTCGCAGGTATGGAGTAACCGTATGACCTTGACTGACTTTTCAAGGTCAAATCAACTTAATGACACTATTCCAACACATTTTGACCATTTAAGGGTTTCAGATATAAAAAATAAAAAAAATGAAATTTATCCCCCCTTTTTTCCAAAAATATGAAATTTGACATTTTTGCACTAAAAGTGGTCAAAATATGTTAAATATACTACTTTTAATCATATTTAGTCAAAATCAGATGAAAAAATGTCGACCGGTCCTTATTAAGGTCTTTCACGACTACGGTCGTAAAGACCTTCTAGCAATTCTTCTGATTATTATTATTATTCTTCTTCCGCCAAAAAAAATTTTTTTTTGTTTCGCGACATATCATTTCAATACTTAAGGTAGTATACCGGTCATGAAAAACCAATTTAAAAATGAGTCCGCTTAGCGAAACTTTTTATAGTTACGGAGTTATCTCCCCTAACACCGTAAAGTTTCTAACCGCATCTCCTCCTAAACTACAATAAAAACACAAAAACTAAAGCATGCAATGTGATAAGGAATTAATAAAGATGTGAATAGGACAATTTCATAAATTTCAGACTACTTCCTGATGAGAAAATTAAGAGTCGAAAAGTGTCGCGACATAATAAATTGCTCAAAATGCAATTTTAAGAATAACTACATATTTTGAACCCTTTTTTACATAATTTTCCATATTTGAGTCAGGCTTTTTATGTGCTAAACAGTTGTCCAATGTCTATTCTACATATTTAAATAAAAAAATGACCAAAAATTGCTAAAATATTTGACACGAATGGAATTTTAAGAAATTGACACCGGTCGCAGGTATGGAGTAACCGTATGACCTTGACTGACTTTTCAAGGTCAAATCAACTTAATGACACTATTCCAACACATTTTGACCATTTAAGGGTTTCAGATATAAAAAATAAAAAAAATGAAATTTATCCCCCCTTTTTTCCAAAAATATGAAATTTGACATTTTTGCACTAAAAGTGGTCAAAATATGTTAAATATACTACTTTTAATCATATTTAGTCAAAATCAGATGAAAAAATGTCGACCGGTCCTTATTAAGGTCTTTCACGACTACGGTCGTAAAGACCTTCTAGCAATTCTTCTGATTATTATTATTATTCTTCTTCCGCCAAAAAAAATTTTTTTTTGTTTCGCGACATATCATTTCAATACTTAAGGTAGTATACCGGTCATGAAAAACCAATTTAAAAATGAGTCCGCTTAGCGAAACTTTTTATAGTTACGGAGTTATCTCCCCTAACACCGTAAAGTTTCTAACCGCATCTCCTCCTAAACTACAATAAAAACACAAAAACTAAAGCATGCAATGTGATAAGGAATTAATAAAGATGTGAATAGGACAATTTCATAAATTTCAGACTACTTCCTGATGAGAAAATTAAGAGTCGAAAAGTGTCGCGACATAATAAATTGCTCAAAATGCAATTTTAAGAATAACTACATATTTTGAACCCTTTTTTACATAATTTTCCATATTTGAGTCAGGCTTTTTATGTGCTAAACAGTTGTCCAATGTCTATTCTACATATTTAAATAAAAAAATGACCAAAAATTGCTAAAATATTTGACACGAATGGAATTTTAAGAAATTGACACCGGTCGCAGGTATGGAGTAACCGTATGACCTTGACTGACTTTTCAAGGTCAAATCAACTTAATGACACTATTCCAACACATTTTGACCATTTAAGGGTTTCAGATATAAAAAATAAAAAAAATGAAATTTATCCCCCCTTTTTTCCAAAAATATGAAATTTGACATTTTTGCACTAAAAGTGGTCAAAATATGTTAAATATACTACTTTTAATCATATTTAGTCAAAATCAGATGAAAAAATGTCGACCGGTCCTTATTACCCAGACCAAATGCTAGCGACGCTTATTTAATTAGCGTCGCTAAAACTATGCTAGATTTTGTGCTAAATAACGCTGTAAATATTTTAGCATGTTCTAGCAGTTAAAGATTTTGTGCTAAAATTGTGCTATTATTTCAGCAGGAAATTAGTAAGGCTAGAATCCCGCTAATGTTTCCACTGAAATCCACTAACTGCACTAGCGTGTTTTAGCAGGATATTTGATTTTTTGGCTAAATCACGCTAGATTATGATAGACATATATTGATAACCAGCTAAAACACGCTGGTTCATGATATATAAAATTAATCATGTGCTAAAACACGCTAATAAATGATACAAAGGTTTGATGCATCTGCTAAAACATGCTAATAAATGATTGAAATATTTGAAGTGTTTGCCAAAACACGCTAGAATATGACAGACAAAATTGATAATCTGCTAAAACATGCTAGTAACTAATAGAAAATATGATGCTCTGCTAAAACATGCTAATAAATGATATGAAAAATTGATGGTATGCTACAACACGCTAATAAATGATAGAAAGATTTGAGGAATCTGCTCAAACATGCTTGTAATAAAAAAATTATCAAAACTGATTTTCTTGTTAAACATCATATCAGATACATTTAATTGTTTTTTGAAGAAACCAGAGCCAGTGGAAAAGAACCTTTATATACTAAGAAATATGATGAAATATTCCGAAAGATCTTAAACACCCTAGATGTGTACAAGTCTGCCAATTCCTTGTTATGTAACAAGTTCATTTTAAAAATCACTCATTTATGATTGCAAATTAATAAAATTCATATAACATTAATATTTATTTGGTAATTCTATCATATGCAAAATAACATACCAGGATAACAAATTAAACAACAAATTCAGAGACTTCAACTTTCAACTACATGAATATGCATGTATATCACTAACACATCAATAAAACAATAATAAATATAACAATCAAACATTTATAAAAAAAATATTTAAAACAATCTTTTGTATTTTTGAAAGGATTTTTTTTTTAAACCGGGAAAGCTTTAGTGATCTTTAATTGATTTTAGAAAAGAACACTAGTATTATTATGGATTCCTGTGCTACATTTTGTTTTCATATATATTTTTTTTTTGGAGGGGGCGGGAAGGACTTTGTAGTAGCTTTTTGAAAAATAAAGACCAAAAACTGTGAAAAGTAATAAAGCCAATATAAAATGTAGAAAAATAAAATGAAATTAATATAGCTTTGAATTATAAATGAAAATAACAAAAGCTGGACAATTTTAAATTTTGGCATTTTGGATTCAAAATTTACTAGTTTCAAAGATTGTCTTATTATAATTTAATATAAAACATCAGACCATCTTTTCTTAAAAAGTTTTACAGATCTGCCGACTCCATTTTTTTTTCTGTAAAGTCATCATTATTGCATTAGATGCCCATTGTCATATATAAACTATTAAAAGTCAGCAACAAAGTTCAATTTACTCTCGTTCCACTATGTTTGGTGAACGTGCAACAAATCCACATGGCTGGTTGCCAAAGTTCATAAAGACGCACAGCTCCTTAATAGATTCCACAGGTATAGCAACAACAGTCGGAGTTCTTGTGACAGGAGTTATGTGTTCAACATCATCCACAACTGTTCCTGAAAATAAATTATTGATGTGGTATTGTTTTGTTAATCTTAGGCATTAAATAAAACTTTGTTTCCTGCTTCCCTTCTTCTCTTTTATAGCCGAGTCCCAATGAAGTTAGTTGAAGATTACTGCAATAAGTTTAATTTTCGGACAATAACCTTAAAAGTAGTATTACTTTGGCACTTACAATGTAAAAGGATCCTACTTATTTTGTAAAGAATTAGTGAAAGCTCAAGGTAACAGTGTGGTTTTTGTCAACTTGTACATTTTCAACTACATGTATTTGATCTCAATAACTGTTAAAGCCTTAGCCAAATTTCTTGTTCATTATCTTATTTCACATTAAAAAAAATATATTTGCCTACCTATTGACCCCATCTTAATGTTTCATGAAGCAGGAAACAAAACAAGAAAATAACAAAGAATAAAAAATTCATGAAATTGTGTACTATTAATATAACTTTTTTGTTTGTCTTGGAGATGCAAAAATAAATAAGTGTTTTCATGGTTATAGTGGTTCAACAAAGCAATTACAATAGAATATTATGAAATATGATCATGCCTATAAAACTGGTGCAGTCTTCCGTTGTTGATTTTTTAAAAATTTACAGATATGTTATGTACATGTAGGTTGTGTCATGTACACTTATTCCACATCTCATTATGGTCTATTGATTTTTTTGTCTATATCATTTTTTTTTACATTCATGACATTTATCCAATATCTTAACATGAAGGCACTTATTTTTTTTTTTTTAGTTTTACAAACCCTCCTACCCTATAAATTTTGCCCCGTAATTGACAAATTGTTTTTTTTTCAATTTTTTCCCTTACCTTACAGATATTTGACTTATCATGCTTAATATTGAATAAATTTCCTATCATTTTGACACAAAATACTATCTTTTATGCCTGACCTAAATTTTTCTGGAAATATATATATTTTTTTTCTTTCTTCCTAAAAACCAACATAACATAATGGTTTGTAAAACTTGAAATAAAAAAAAAACCAGCGGCCTTCACTTTGTAACTACTATCAAAATGTACCTGTTGTGACTGGTTTCAGGTTGTTCATCAAGGCAATGTACTTGGCTTCTCCATTTTCCAGTATAACTTTCACAAACACTTTCACCACTCCAATCTGCTGATTGTCTCCATAAACAACAGTAAAACTGTTTCGGCGAGTTACTTGCAAGTAGTCTTCGCAAAAAATTACATATTTTGCCATAGCCAGTCTGTAAAAAACAAAGGCTCCAACAACTCTTTGTCCAACTTCATTTTCTACAACAGTTCTCTTTTCATCAGATAGGGTTGCTCTAATCATTCGTCCAACAACATGTAGTTGACTATCAATTTCTTCACTTCGGTTTAGGTGTCTTTTATGTATTAAATTGTCATAAAATGTTTGTGCCTGGATGTTTGAATCTAATTCCTTTTGAAAGTCTGGCAATTGCTGGTTTAATGAAACTGCAAACATAATTTGATTCTGTACATTGTTAGTTCCATGGAAAAGAGATCGGAGATCCCCATTCAAGTCCTCAAAAAAGAAGCAAGAGTGGCTCCACATTGGCCCTAAGTCTTCCACCTTCTCTGTTAAATGCAATAGGCAATGGACATTAAACGTCAAATAGCGATCCTCATAAAGCTGTTCCATTGACAAGCAAAACTTCTTTAGCAAAGCTTTTGCCTTCTTCAAGTCTGTCTGGCTAATAGAGTTTTTTAACAGTCGAAAAATGGCTCTTTGGAGAAGTGAAAAATGTAGAAGATATTCTGCTGGAAGAATGTTAGCTAAAACTGGAGTTGAATAAAAAAGCAAAAAAGATCGCAGTTCTGATGCCTTCCATTGACTCAGATCTTCTAACGATTGTGGTACTCTGTTGACAAAGTTTGGAGGTTTTATAGCAAGAAGTCTGTTGTTGATCTTGTTCATGCTTGAACGAATGGACCAGGGTTTCGTTCGATGGCTGACATCAAACCATAGGGTGAGCATCATCTTCATGACTCCAAGTAATACACAATGCATGTAGTCAATTGTGGTACCTCTAATAATATCTAGACCAGGTGCTTTCAATAGTGATGTTTCGCCTTTTACTCCCATGACTGGTTCTGGAATTGCTCTGCGACTGTTCTTATAATTCTCTGAAGCTTGTTTTGCAAATCTGAGTGTTGAATTGTGTGTTCTCTTTTCTGCATGACCTGTTTCACTATTAACATCATATCTGTATATTCTTGAGTGTCCATTTTCACCAATAGCGTGGCTCTCTCCAGTAGAAAGGCAGCAGGGACAACCATAGTTTCCATTGTACTGCATCATATGAAGCATCAGACACCGAGCAGGAGCATCAGCAACGACAGAGAGGATTATGGAACGCACAGTTTTAAGTCCTTCAGACAGTTCTATTTGCACACCTGAAAAAAAACCACAACTTTATAATAACTAGTAAGAAACAAATACTGTGAAGAAAAGAGCCTATTTGAAGTTGCAATATTCAATTGATCATATAATGATATAGTGTACATTTTTTTTTGTACTAAAACTTTATACCTCCGCATCTAGTTTAAAAAAAATATGGCCGAATAATCAATATGAATAAACAAGTTATATGGCAAATAATTTTATTTCAATTAATATATGGCAAAAATGGGTCAAGGACAGAAATGGCTGGATTTCCTTTAACCCTTAAGTAGCTGAGTAATGGACCTGAAATTGAATCCCACAGTATGGGACCTCATGTTCATGCTGCATCCTACACATCAGAAGGCTGTGATAAATAGCTTCAAGAAAATTTTCCATTTTCAACCATTAGTGTAAAAAATTAAGTAAGTTTGAAAACAGGAAATAGATGAGCAACAGAACTGAAATTGAATCCCACGGTATGGGACCTTATTGTTTATGATGCATATCAAATTTCAGAAGGCTGTGATAAGAGCATCTTAGTTCACTCTTGTTGAGACTTGAGTTCATGTAGCTGATTTTTGTCAAGTTTTATCTTTTAAATTTGTGTGTTTCTTTGTGCTGTTTTCTTCCTGTAAATGTGTGTTTTGCTTTTGATATTTCTGACTTTTCTTATTCCAATGCTCCTTTGGTATCTCATTGCTAATAAATTCTACCGAAAATATTTTCATAGCCTTCTCACCATTTTATAAACCTGGATTTTTACATGAAATCCCATTAGAGTGCTTTTACTTTTCTTAAATAAGCATATATTTGAGGTATGTCTAAAACTTGCACAAATGGACTCATATTGATTGATCATTCAAGCTCGGTAGTTTTGTCATTACCTTTATTTATTTCAAACATTTACCTATTTTAGAATAGTTATATTTACCTGTTCTAAATAAATATCTACTTTCATCCATAAATGGTTTGAGGAACATGTTCATGGCAGGTTTACACTTTCCAAACCATAGACCCATAAAAATTCTGTTTTCACGACTAAATCTGAAAATAAAGCAAAAACTTGTAAATATATGTTTGTATGTGCATCTCAAACCTTTAATAATTATAATAATATGTTAAGATGAAATTTTAAAAAGGGGGACAAACTGACTGGCTAAGGTGGGGCCCAACTGGTCATGCTTCAAAGATTTCCTATATAGTAATTCCATACCCACCTATGAAATGTATCAGTTTTAGCATCCCAGTGTTCATTAATAACAAATCTCAAAAATTGGTAAGGGATATATTCACGTTCAACTAGAAGTTGATGAGCAACTGACATGCAATCGAATCACATGGTATGGGAGCTCATGCTGATGATGCATACCAAATATCAGAAGGCTGTGATAAGTACTTGCTGAGAAAACTGTTTCAAAAATTGTCTTTCATTAAACATTAATTCAAAAATTGATGAAGTCGGTAAACTTGAACATGTTGAAATAGATGTGTGACAGACCTGAATAAAAAATGTCAGAATAGTAATTTACCTTGCTGTTGGGTTGAGTTCATTTATCACTGCATATAAAGGCCAAACACTAAAACTTGAACTTTTAAATATGGCAACTCCATCTGTATTCAACTGCAAGGAAATATGTGCTTCACTGGCTTTCTGCTCTGTACTGCTGTCATGAAAAAATCCATCTTCACCGAAATGCTGCTTATACAAATTGCCATCGTACACATCTTCAATGTTTGCTGCTTTCTCCTTCTTTCTTATTTGACTATAGTTAAGACTTTTACCTTAAAATATAAATTGGTTAATTGCAAAACAAAACATTGTCTCCCAATTTTATCTTTCCAAAAAATGAGAAATGTCAAGTAAATGAGTAAAATGGATGAGTAAAGATGTGGGTTTGTCATAGAGTTTTGTGTTGTTCTCCTGTGATTTGACACACAGAATTGATCATTGGCAATGTGACCAGTGTGTTGCAACAGGCCGAAACTTCTTACTCTTCTTGAGCACCTGAGTTCAATCCCGTTACGACTTTTTGATGTTTTCTTGTGTGTTATGTGTTTTCTGTGTGTTTTTTAAGTTTAAATTAAAGTAAATGACACAATAAATAGTTTTCATGTAAAACAAATAAAAGACATCAGCTCAGAAAACTTAATTATACTTGGAAAAAGACATCAGCTCATAATATTAATTATAGTTGGTGTAAACATTTGTGTTATGGTTTCATGTTATTTCACTCCATATCCATTTCAGAACTGAGAAGGTGAGCTAACAAAACTTATCCTGCATTCATACCTTTTAATATATTTAACAGCTGATTTTCTAGTGGAAGAGAGAGGAAGTAGGAAGTGTCTTTACTGTTGCAATTCGTGCATATATCAGCTTCCACTGTTCCAAAAAATTTAGTACAGTAAGCACAATAATAGTTCCGTCTGACTGGCTCTTTACTGTTAGTGAAGTACTCTTTAAACATAGGAAGGGTTCCTTTGAAGTTGTTTTCAGCTGGGCAAAACATTTCCAATAAGGTAAGCAAGTCACCAAAGAACTGCCCAGAGGCACCATGTCTCATTACTAAAGATATGGTCAAAAACATACTGGTGGCTAAAGTCAACCTTGCGCCTGTATACAATTTATCACTGTCACACTCAGCAGGTTCATATGGCTCAGAGTCCATGTTTATATCTACATGAATGTCGTCATCAGCATGATTTGTGTAAGGTTCCTTTGCACATTCTTGATATTCTACACAATAAAAAAAATATATTAACATGATTAAAGTCCTAATTTTTGTTAGGCAAATGAAAACATAGATTACATTGACCTAACTCCAACTGGATGTTGGCCTTCCACTACTGATGCATCGATATACTTTTTATATAAGTTTGATGATACTACTATATATAGTTGCTGATATATGAACTAAGATGTAAACTTGAATGTAAGACACTCAAGCCGAAAATATAGGTCACAGTGACCTTGATTCTGTCTGGATGCAGGCCTACCATCCCTGATTCAACTATATACCAAGTATGATGATTCTAACATATATGGTTTTATAAAGTTTCTAAGATGTGAACTCAGACTTAACCTTGAATGTGGACACGAAAACAGATGAGACGCCAATAGTTCTTACTCAACTTCAATGAGGCAAACTAAAAATGTATGACCAAAATAATTTTGGTTAAAATTAAATGATATACATCAACATTATACGCTCCCGAAGGGAGCGATAATGGTAGAAATGTCAATATTTTAGTTGTACTATGAGCTGAATTTTCCTTCAACGTCCGGTATAGCACGCGCTTGTTTTCCCAAACTTTCGGCGTCTTTTTAACGTTTTTATCTTTGAAAATTTCAGACGTCATTAAACGCTCACGTAACCCACAAGAAAAGCTAGTTTGTTTATATTTTCGAACCAAAAAAAAAAAATAATTGAAGCCTCGGGAGCGTAACAGGTTTTACCTGCCTCATATTATCATAAAAAAAAAAGCTTCTACAATGTAGCATGAAATCTATAATTTTTTTAAAAATCAATTTAAACATGTTAAAGATTGAATTAAAATTCTTAAACTAAGTCTTTAAATTGATTGAAATAAGCATTAAGTTGATATGTACCTTCTGAAAAACCAATATTGGAACCAGCGTAAGTTGGCAAATCTTCATGAACACTGTCAGAGATACCAATATCCATATCTCCTTGGCAGTCACTGTCAACCATGTCAACGGTGAATTCTAAAAAAAAAATATATGTATATATTAAATACGGATGAAATGATTCACCAAAGCGATTCAATGGCTGTCGAGAATTAAATAAAGTTTAAAGATTTTGATTTTTGCATTTTGTTTTGAAATTGTGTCATTTAATTTTTTTAAAAACTTTGATACACATTTTGTTGTGAGATGAGCGGAAGTTCTTATGTCGGTTTTAAAAGCTCATTAGAGCTTGTGTTATTTGTTTTGTAACTGTACCGACTTTGTAAATAAATATTACTTGACTTGACTATTCTGGCCCCTTTTGGTCTTTTATTTCATAACAGGAATTTAATTTTTTTTCAATTTTGCCCATTAGGCATTGTACATGTATGTTTGACTTGTATACAAAATGGAAGTTTTCAAAGGAAAGGACTCAGTTAACATCAACAGTCTTCACGCTATAAATTTTGGTCCACAGGCCCGACAACTTATTATAGAAAAATTTTGTATAGACAACATTGGCTTGTTGTTGCCATTTCTACAGGCCCTCAAGCATTTTCACTAGCCATGGCTTGTGGCCAATTTCGAAGACTGCATCAATTTTACACAATCAAATAAACTAAAGTTTTAAAAGTTGGTCTGATGTTATTGTTTAAAGGTAGGTTTGCACTCCCATCAAATCATGAGTTTCGTTGTTTTTTTTTGTTTTTTGGGCCAAAAATTAAATTAGGTGAAGGATATTGTTCAATTTATGGTGTTAAAAAACTACATAAAATCTGATAAAACTAAAATGGAACTTTGTTTTGAGTACTTAGCATGGATTGACAGTTTAAACAAATGGCATTTGGAGGGTAAGATGCGTATATTTAGGGATCAGCGTAGCTGCGTTGTACAAATGCTTTAAAAATAAAATGTGTATCGTATGACCTGTGTCACCTTTTGTTTCATTTACGAAGGCTTCAGGATTTACTGTATTTGCTGATTGTTCAGATCGCTTCTGTCTCCATAATGTGGTTCTTGACGATTGACTGCTTTCATATTTCGTCCTATAAGGACCTCGGCGTTTTGACTTGTTTGCTGACAAAAATAGCGTCACTCTATCCGCCATTTTTTTTACATTGTTGATATTTACATACGGGTATTTTTTTTAATTTTAAAATCGTTGTCGGTAACAGATAGGGAAAATTATTCACTTAAAAATATAAATTTATTTAATTTGCATTATTTGCTTGACTATTTCTTCTTTTTTTTAAGATAAAGTTAAAATAATAAATATAAATCTCGCGTTATCGTAGCCGATCGCACTCGAAAGCTCGATTTTGATTGGTCGGATATTACTCAAAATGTTACCCGCATTCTCATTGGTTAAGCCGCGAGGGGCGGTCTTATTTTAAATGGTTGTTTTGATAACACCGATTTTCAAAATAAATACTCCGATTATGACTGACTCGATTTACTTATGTTGCCAAGATGGAGAAAGTGTATGTTCTTATTCAGTGGGAGGATATGGTAATCAGCATTATAGATGCAGAAAACATTGTTCAGCCAAGGAAAGCATTAGGAGACTACCAACCAGGAGACTACATCAAGGCCCGTTTCAAAGGTGTCATGTACGAGGCTGTGATCAGTGAAATTAGTGGTAAGACGTTAATTTATGTATTTTATGAGAGTGTATGGAGAAAATGAACATGAGACCATAACATTGAATATGGTTTATGAAAGATTTCAGACATATATCTACATGTTTTCTACACCACATACTAACCGTAACTGCTAAGTAATACAGAAGTAAAAACCTTAAATAAGCCAACCTACTGTGTAGTTTCTAAGATCATGAGTTGTGTCCCCTATAATTTTTTTCATATTTTTTGCTAATTTCAGTCTCAGTGTTTTTTTTTTAAAAAGACACACATAATATGTATTACAAGAAAACGAACTATTATTTTGTGAAGCATTGTCTTATGTTATGTTAATATTATATTTTAACGTTTCCCATTCATCATTATATATCATTATATTCACATATTAGACTAAAGTGATGAAAAATGTTTTTATTATTGTTTTCTAGGTGACAAAGTTGAGTTAGAGAGAAAGAAGAAACAGCCTCTGCAGCATCAGTTTAAGAATAAACAAGCTTCCAATGGTAAGTTAAAAAGTTTTGCTTAGCTCATAAAAGTAGTTAATTTTTTATTTGCAAGTGACTTATTACAGTACTTCTATTGCCACTTCAACATGGTGTTTGATTTTCAAGTGAAATAGAGAATAAGTAAAAAAATCTATCTATATCACAATAGTACACAATGGGTCAATTAATGCATTACCATAATATTTGTCAATGTACAAAACATGTATCAATGTTAGCAGGAAAACAAAATTACTGAGTATAAATCTACAATATTATCTCCCTAGGCCCATACACATGTTCCACAGTGCTATCTTCATGATCATTTATAATACAATATGTTAAGACAACCGTCACAACAGTGCTATCATTTTTCACAAAACCATGTTTTTACTGATTTCCACAGTGCTATTGAAAATTTCTAGGGAGGGCACTAGTTAATACACACTTATAATTGTATCAACGTTCTTCTTAGTTGCCTGTCTTCTATAGATTGTCGTCAACAATATTTTTTGTTTTAACAGTACAAACAGCTCCAGCTAACAGACAAAGTGACAAGACCAACAAGACCAGAAAGGTGAAGAAAAGGTATCAACATTGTATATATATCTTATAAATGAGTTTATTCAAGAATACTTAAATGTTAAAAAATGATACACCATCGGAAGCACAACCTTGTATGCCTATCAAAATGTAACACGCTCAGCGTTAAACCATTGTACTACCTTTAATATGTTTTTGTGAAAGCATATGTGTATATATTATAGTGAACAGTACTTCAATCTTATCAGCTTTAAATGCTTGTACCGTGTATGTAGCTTAAACAGTACAACTGCTGACATTCGTGACTGTATGTAAAATATCCTCTTGTTATTCACATGCTAATGCAAAAACTATGCTGTTAGCCAAAATCAATGTTATTACAAGTCTTTTTAACAAATTCATCAACTGTAGATTCAATCTATGACACAAAACGTTCAAATCCAAGCTATACAACAATATATTATATTATAGATTTTGTTTTGTTTTTTCAGGTCAGCTGAAGTACCAACAGAAAAGGTGCCTGTAGCAAAGAAAGCAAAAAAAGGTATATTATTGGCCAGAAGTTTGCTTTTTATTGAGATGAATGTCATGAACATATTTTACACAAATAATAAAATTTGTCATTTTCTTTTATATCGTGTTTAGTCATGAAAGTGTCATTGACATACATTTATTTATATTCAATATATATAAAGCATTTGAAGCTTTTCTATAATTCTGTTAAAAAATATATATAAGTAAGTATTGATAATGAACATTGCATACAGTATTTTAACTGCACAAGAAGAACCTTCAGCTTTATAATTAATACAATTCAGCTTTATAATTAATACAATTTACAATATTTTTTTTTCCTTTTTAGATATTCCAGTCCAAGTTAAAGCAGCAAGGGCACAGGCTGTTAAGAGAGCTCTGATGGAGTTGACATCAGACAGCTCAGACTCAGAAGAGAATTCTTTTCCTCTGTAAGTGTAAAGACTATTGAAATTTTGCAATATTGCTTGTTGAAAAAAAAAGCTTACGCTTTATTGACATTACATGAATTATATCATGTATATACATGTAGGGTAAAACTTCTGATGAGTTAAAATTAAAAAAAAATCACCAGTTCCAACAAAAACATTCTTTTTTATGTTTGCATAGTTTATTATATTAGAATAATGTAATTATTATTAGTCTATAAGCATGTTAAGACACAAAACTATTTTCTCACATTTTTCAGTTGTTATTTTATGTTTCACATGACAAATGAAACTACATGTACTAAAAGGTATTTAACCTCCATTCCTGATTAACAGACAGTTGGTCCAGATATGTTTAAAGTCATGTTTGACTGTCTGCTATTTTTACTGTTTTTTTTCTATTTGTTCAACATGATTCACAGTAGCAAATATTATACATGTAGTTGAGGTTTAATTGCTAAAATCCATATTGTAATGTTTATTGTAATATTAGACAAAAAAGAACACTTTTTCTTGTGGTCTTGATCATTAAATGTTTATTTTATTTTTTAGATTCCAAGATAGCAGCAGCAGTCCAGAAAAAGACAAGGTACAGGAAAGGGTAAATTATATTATAAAAATATGCCAGTATGCTGAAAAAAATGTTCTAATCATTTTTTAAGGTTAATTTTTACTCCATAAATATTGATATGTTTTTAATGAAGTACATATAAGTTTAGTGAAAGCATATTTTATTGATAGTATTAAACATATGTACAAATAATTAGAACAAAATACAAAAAAAAAAGATTCAGAAACAAGCAATTAGCTTTAATTAATCTGTCTCCAAATTATTACGAACATGTAATTTCATTCTACATAATTTAGCAATTTTTGTTATATTGTTCTTTGTTTTTATGAACATGATGAATATTTAGTAGAATTAGGTTTCTCTTTCAAAATGACAAAAATAAAATCAATGTACAAATAAGCCTTTTTAGTAATTTTCTGTTCTTTTTTCTTTTTTAGAATGCTAAAGGTTTTCAATCCACAGCAACAAAGGAGCCCAGGAAAGGACCACTCTTTACCTCAACACCAATAACACCAGAAGCCAGAGTTAGACCGACAACAGCAGGAAAGGTTCCTAGGCGGATTCATTTTGAGGTAACTTATATATATAAAAACATAAGGCGCAAAAAAAATTAGACATGTTCCATTTTTGCAAAATAGACAGGTTCATTAAGAAAATAATTTTAGCCCAGAAATATTACAAGACTTTCAAATTGTATCTAGTTAATTTAATATGGACATGAAGTCTCTTAAAACATGTGCAACTTTTTCTTTGAATAATAAAGTTTTCATGTCTTTCCAACTTTAGTTGAGGTGTGTATAGTTTTTGGTCTGTCCAATATTCAATGTCAAATATTTGCCAGAAAAACTGAAATAAATTATTTTAAAAGGGAGATAATTCAATTAGCAATTTATTTATCTCAATTGGAGTTATTTTTTAATTCCCAGTTTAATTGTTTATTAAGACCTATCAGCATAAAACAAACATTTGTTTTATTTGACTGTGATTTGACTATTTGCAAAACAATAAAAATAAAATCAAATTGTATTTATTTTTATTTTTTTTAGATTCCCTCAAGTGAAGCAGAACCAGCAACTCCTCTGACTGAACCAGCAACTCCTCTGGCTATCCCATACAGCCACCCTGAACCAGCAACTGCTGCTGTTGTCCACCATGAGACCATGACGGTAACTTTAGTTAATGTAGACATAAAGAATAAATTTTACATTATAACAGATTCTACTGAGGAAGCCTCTACTTACACTGCCCTTTCATCCAATATTTTAACAAAAAATAATCAACTAGAAGTACAGCTTTAAGATTTAATACAAATATGAAGATTTGTAAAGATGTGAAATAATTTTTGGGAAAAAAACTGTTAAAATAACAGCTTTGAAGTTTTATATAGTTGTTGTATGCATGTAAAAATTCATGCAAATCTGTGGCGGGGTATAAAAACATTCATTTAATGCATTGGTAAACTTAATCTATTATATAATGAATTTTATTTTTAAGCTTTTCTCTTACTCTTTTAGTGCCTCAACTGTAACGTTCTGGAAGCCAGGGTTAAGTTTCTGGAGACCAGAGTCAAAGAACTGGAAGCAGAAAAAAACAAAGGTATGATGATTCAATAAAGAAGAGAGTGGCCTTTTTGTCGAATAAATCGTTTCAATAAAAAATGATTTATTGTCTACAAAATGTTGATATATTTCATTTAATATATTAATGAAAATAATGTTGTCTAAAAACGCAGTAACTTGTTTCATCTTGAGCAATATCATCCACTGTCCATCTTTTTTTCTGTTATCAGATGACTAAGCATCACTTATACATTAAGCACATCAGAAAAAAAGCAAGAAAAAATTACAAAAAAGTATTTGATTAATAGCTTATGCTTTGAAAAATGATTGATTTGTAATTGTTAGTGTTGTTTTTTATTAGGGCAAGGTCAACTGCTAGCATTGGCTAGGCCAGGAGTGTATGCACCAGAGGAAGCAGCAAAGCACAAGGTATATTAGTTTTTATAGAGCACATTGTTGGTTTTTTTTCACAATCTGATTTTTCCTTTTTCGGCATGTATTGTCAATCTTTTTTTTGTTTAGTTCACAAGGAAAACTGAAGCCCACTATTAATAAAAATAAAAAAATATGTAATAAAAGATAAATTTCTGCATCATTAAGTTTTTGGTGAAAATAAAGATTCACATATAATACAGGATAAACTGTCTTTGCAAATTATTCTACTTATTTTTGTAAACTACATTTTTATTGTTTTCAGATGGTGAAACTGGTAGACAACTGGAACGTATACGTTTATTCGCACCAGAGACAGCAGGCACTATCAAAGGGAACAGACCCCAAACTGCCTCATAAGGATGGAAGGAAGATGGCACGCTTCCTTATGAATGTGCTGTTCACTAAAGGTACAAATCAAGAAACATATTTGACATTTAATGTAAATTGATGCAAAAATTTATTTTTGTGTTTGGTTAGCTAAACTTATATCTTCTTATTTTTTGAGTTGCAAATTTACCAAGATTTCAGTATTACATGTATTAAACTGTAACTTAAAATCAGTTTTACAATGCTACTTCCATACTCAAGCTTTGAAGAAGAAGGGGGATACTGTTTAATCTGTGCCCAAAAGTAGTCATGTCACATTTTATATTGTTGATATCATTAGTAAGCATTGGTTCAAAGATTTCTTGCGTTTGGTCAATGATATATATGAAAAGCTGATTATAAAGTCTTAATGTATATATTTGATGTTGTTTTTTTTACAGAGGAAAGATTAGCTGGGGTGTTAAACACCAATGACAAATTCATTAGACTGAGCCCTGCAGTGGAAGGAGCCATAATTGGTAAGCATTTTTCAAGGTAACACAAAAAAGTCTGAATTCACTAAATACATGTATATATCTAAGAAACTGAATAATGCAAAATATGTACATGTAGCACGTATGTCAATTATAGGCCAATCAAGGGCAATTCAGCCTTAAGGTTGTAAATCTCAAAATAACAGCATCTAACTGCTACTAATCTTTTAAATAGCAATATGTGCCTTATATTACTGATAAGAAGCAATGACAATTGATTTTTATCATTATAACTTCACAAAATATTTTGAAAACGCCCACTACCCACCATGTATATAATAGAAGTTCCTCGCTCCCCCCCCCCAACATTTAATTCTGGAACGTAACTACAGTGAACTAATGTTCTCCAGAAAGAGTAAGCGGTTCCTGTCTTCTATTTTTAAACCATGATAGCACACCTGTTCATAACCTGATTTCATAAATTGGAAGTTTTTTAAATTGATTTTTTTTAATTAATGGAAATGTTATGTACATCTGTTGATCCTCATCAAATTGAGGATTCAATTTTAATTTCCATTACATGCAAAATGTTTTTGTACATGTATTTTATTATACCTTACTTTCAAATAATAACATAGTAACTTTTCAATTTCAGATTTTTGTGTGAGCAACAGTTGCCATTCCCGTGGACAAGTTCGCGACGCAATGTCCTCTCAGCTAACCGCGGGAAGAGCACATGCAAGAAAGAAGAAGACTGTAGTAGTCTAGAAATCAGAGCCAGCCAAGAAACACATCATCAAATATATTTTATAAATTTAGTGCTGTAAATAATAAAATGATACATATAAATTAGTGCTATTTACATTTAATATGATTAATGATTTTCTAAAATAGTGCTGTAAATATTTAAAATGATTAATAGTGCTGTAAATATTTAAACTGCTTAATAGCTTTCTAAAAAAAAATGATACTGTATATTTATGATATATTTTTATTATTAAATGATACCAGATTAAAGTCTTTATTTTTTGTTTGACAGCGAACAGATCATATGAATTAGATGCAATGACGAATACTAAGGTTGGTTAGATTTGCAGTGCAACTTTACAAATAAAAAATACAACAAAGTTCCAGACACTATTTTGATATGCCTGACAAACTTTCATTTATTAAAGACTCATCAGTGGCGCTTTACCCCCAAAAAGAACACATGAATATTTCACTTACACATACTAGAAAATTGGCTAAAACATGCTAGAAAATCAGCTAGAACATGCTAGAAAGTCTGCTAAAACATGCTAGAAAGTCTGCTAAAACATGCTAGAAAGTCCGCTAGACCATGCTAGATATACCATTACGACATCCTAAAAAAATCCACTAAAACACACTAAATTACATACTAAAACATACTAGATAATCCGCTAGAACATGCTAGAACATTGATCCAATACAAATCTCACCCACTAAATCATACTAGAAACATACTATATAATGCTAGCAATATGCAAATTATTACACTAAACCATGCTAATCAACAGGCTAAAACATGCTAACTTAATTTGCATAATTGTGCTAGAAGGTGCTAGTTTATCCTACTAAATTACGCTGTAAACTAATTTACATAATTGAAACGCTAAAATCACACTAAAAAGCATGCTAGAAACACGCTAATAGAAAAAAGTGTCCTTGATTGGTTAAACAATATGCAAATAAGGTAAAACCCTAGCAGGATCTAGCGTTGTAATTGTTTTGATATTAGTGTAATTTAGTATTGCTAAAATCCGCTAATTTTTCCGCTAATAATATACTAGAACAATGCTAGGTGAGTTTTTAAATTGACGCTAAAATCCTACTCAATCCATGCTTATTTTATGCTAATATTTGGTCTGGGTAAGGTCTTTCACGACTACGGTCGTAAAGACCTTCTAGCAATTCTTCTGATTATTATTATTATTCTTCTTCCGCCAAAAAAAATTTTTTTTTGTTTCGCGACATATCATTTCAATACTTAAGGTAGTATACCGGTCATGAAAAACCAATTTAAAAATGAGTCCGCTTAGCGAAACTTTTTATAGTTACGGAGTTATCTCCCCTAACACCGTAAAGTTTCTAACCGCATCTCCTCCTAAACTACAATAAAAACACAAAAACTAAAGCATGCAATGTGATAAGGAATTAATAAAGATGTGAATAGGACAATTTCATAAATTTCAGACTACTTCCTGATGAGAAAATTAAGAGTCGAAAAGTGTCGCGACATAATAAATTGCTCAAAATGCAATTTTAAGAATAACTACATATTTTGAACCCTTTTTTACATAATTTTCCATATTTGAGTCAGGCTTTTTATGTGCTAAACAGTTGTCCAATGTCTATTCTACATATTTAAATAAAAAAATGACCAAAAATTGCTAAAATATTTGACACGAATGGAATTTTAAGAAATTGACACCGGTCGCAGGTATGGAGTAACCGTATGACCTTGACTGACTTTTCAAGGTCAAATCAACTTAATGACACTATTCCAACACATTTTGACCATTTAAGGGTTTCAGATATAAAAAATAAAAAAAATGAAATTTATCCCCCCTTTTTTCCAAAAATATGAAATTTGACATTTTTGCACTAAAAGTGGTCAAAATATGTTAAATATACTACTTTTAATCATATTTAGTCAAAATCAGATGAAAAAATGTCGACCGGTCCTTATTAAGGTCTTTCACGACTACGGTCGTAAAGACCTTCTAGCAATTCTTCTGATTATTATTATTATTCTTCTTCCGCCAAAAAAAATTTTTTTTTGTTTCGCGACATATCATTTCAATACTTAAGGTAGTATACCGGTCATGAAAAACCAATTTAAAAATGAGTCCGCTTAGCGAAACTTTTTATAGTTACGGAGTTATCTCCCCTAACACCGTAAAGTTTCTAACCGCATCTCCTCCTAAACTACAATAAAAACACAAAAACTAAAGCATGCAATGTGATAAGGAATTAATAAAGATGTGAATAGGACAATTTCATAAATTTCAGACTACTTCCTGATGAGAAAATTAAGAGTCGAAAAGTGTCGCGACATAATAAATTGCTCAAAATGCAATTTTAAGAATAACTACATATTTTGAACCCTTTTTTACATAATTTTCCATATTTGAGTCAGGCTTTTTATGTGCTAAACAGTTGTCCAATGTCTATTCTACATATTTAAATAAAAAAATGACCAAAAATTGCTAAAATATTTGACACGAATGGAATTTTAAGAAATTGACACCGGTCGCAGGTATGGAGTAACCGTATGACCTTGACTGACTTTTCAAGGTCAAATCAACTTAATGACACTATTCCAACACATTTTGACCATTTAAGGGTTTCAGATATAAAAAATAAAAAAAATGAAATTTATCCCCCCTTTTTTCCAAAAATATGAAATTTGACATTTTTGCACTAAAAGTGGTCAAAATATGTTAAATATACTACTTTTAATCATATTTAGTCAAAATCAGATGAAAAAATGTCGACCGGTCCTTATTAAGGTCTTTCACGACTACGGTCGTAAAGACCTTCTAGCAATTCTTCTGATTATTATTATTATTCTTCTTCCGCCAAAAAAAATTTTTTTTTGTTTCGCGACATATCATTTCAATACTTAAGGTAGTATACCGGTCATGAAAAACCAATTTAAAAATGAGTCCGCTTAGCGAAACTTTTTATAGTTACGGAGTTATCTCCCCTAACACCGTAAAGTTTCTAACCGCATCTCCTCCTAAACTACAATAAAAACACAAAAACTAAAGCATGCAATGTGATAAGGAATTAATAAAGATGTGAATAGGACAATTTCATAAATTTCAGACTACTTCCTGATGAGAAAATTAAGAGTCGAAAAGTGTCGCGACATAATAAATTGCTCAAAATGCAATTTTAAGAATAACTACATATTTTGAACCCTTTTTTACATAATTTTCCATATTTGAGTCAGGCTTTTTATGTGCTAAACAGTTGTCCAATGTCTATTCTACATATTTAAATAAAAAAATGACCAAAAATTGCTAAAATATTTGACACGAATGGAATTTTAAGAAATTGACACCGGTCGCAGGTATGGAGTAACCGTATGACCTTGACTGACTTTTCAAGGTCAAATCAACTTAATGACACTATTCCAACACATTTTGACCATTTAAGGGTTTCAGATATAAAAAATAAAAAAAATGAAATTTATCCCCCCTTTTTTCCAAAAATATGAAATTGACATTTTTGCACTAAAAGTGGTCAAAATATGTTAAATATACTACTTTTAATCATATTTAGTCAAAATCAGATGAAAAAATGTCGACCGGTCCTTATTAAGGTCTTTCACGACTACGGTCGTAAAGACCTTCTAGCAATTCTTCTGATTATTATTATTATTCTTCTTCCGCCAAAAAAAATTTTTTTTTGTTTCGCGACATATCATTTCAATACTTAAGGTAGTATACCGGTCATGAAAAACCAATTTAAAAATGAGTCCGCTTAGCGAAACTTTTTATAGTTACGGAGTTATCTCCCCTAACACCGTAAAGTTTCTAACCGCATCTCCTCCTAAACTACAATAAAAACACAAAAACTAAAGCATGCAATGTGATAAGGAATTAATAAAGATGTGAATAGGACAATTTCATAAATTTCAGACTACTTCCTGATGAGAAAATTAAGAGTCGAAAAGTGTCGCGACATAATAAATTGCTCAAAATGCAATTTTAAGAATAACTACATATTTTGAACCCTTTTTTACATAATTTTCCATATTTGAGTCAGGCTTTTTATGTGCTAAACAGTTGTCCAATGTCTATTCTACATATTTAAATAAAAAAATGACCAAAAATTGCTAAAATATTTGACACGAATGGAATTTTAAGAAATTGACACCGGTCGCAGGTATGGAGTAACCGTATGACCTTGACTGACTTTTCAAGGTCAAATCAACTTAATGACACTATTCCAACACATTTTGACCATTTAAGGGTTTCAGATATAAAAAATAAAAAAAATGAAATTTATCCCCCCTTTTTTCCAAAAATATGAAATTTGACATTTTTGCACTAAAAGTGGTCAAAATATGTTAAATATACTACTTTTAATCATATTTAGTCAAAATCAGATGAAAAAATGTCGACCGGTCCTTATTAAGGTCTTTCACGACTACGGTCGTAAAGACCTTCTAGCAATTCTTCTGATTATTATTATTATTCTTCTTCCGCCAAAAAAAATTTTTTTTTGTTTCGCGACATATCATTTCAATACTTAAGGTAGTATACCGGTCATGAAAAACCAATTTAAAAATGAGTCCGCTTAGCGAAACTTTTTATAGTTACGGAGTTATCTCCCCTAACACCGTAAAGTTTCTAACCGCATCTCCTCCTAAACTACAATAAAAACACAAAAACTAAAGCATGCAATGTGATAAGGAATTAATAAAGATGTGAATAGGACAATTTCATAAATTTCAGACTACTTCCTGATGAGAAAATTAAGAGTCGAAAAGTGTCGCGACATAATAAATTGCTCAAAATGCAATTTTAAGAATAACTACATATTTTGAACCCTTTTTTACATAATTTTCCATATTTGAGTCAGGCTTTTTATGTGCTAAACAGTTGTCCAATGTCTATTCTACATATTTAAATAAAAAAATGACCAAAAATTGCTAAAATATTTGACACGAATGGAATTTTAAGAAATTGACACCGGTCGCAGGTATGGAGTAACCGTATGACCTTGACTGACTTTTCAAGGTCAAATCAACTTAATGACACTATTCCAACACATTTTGACCATTTAAGGGTTTCAGATATAAAAAATAAAAAAAATGAAATTTATCCCCCCTTTTTTCCAAAAATATGAAATTTGACATTTTTGCACTAAAAGTGGTCAAAATATGTTAAATATACTACTTTTAATCATATTTAGTCAAAATCAGATGAAAAAATGTCGACCGGTCCTTATTAAGGTCTTTCACGACTACGGTCGTAAAGACCTTCTAGCAATTCTTCTGATTATTATTATTATTCTTCTTCCGCCAAAAAAAATTTTTTTTTGTTTCGCGACATATCATTTCAATACTTAAGGTAGTATACCGGTCATGAAAAACCAATTTAAAAATGAGTCCGCTTAGCGAAACTTTTTATAGTTACGGAGTTATCTCCCCTAACACCGTAAAGTTTCTAACCGCATCTCCTCCTAAACTACAATAAAAACACAAAAACTAAAGCATGCAATGTGATAAGGAATTAATAAAGATGTGAATAGGACAATTTCATAAATTTCAGACTACTTCCTGATGAGAAAATTAAGAGTCGAAAAGTGTCGTGACATAATAAATTGCTCAAAATGCAATTTTAAGAATAACTACATATTTTGAACCCTTTTTTACATAATTTTCCATATTTGAGTCAGGCTTTTTATGTGCTAAACAGTTGTCCAATGTCTATTCTACATATTTAAATAAAAAAATGACCAAAAATTGCTAAAATATTTGACACGAATGGAATTTTAAGAAATTGACACCGGTCGCAGGTATGGAGTAACCGTATGACCTTGACTGACTTTTCAAGGTCAAATCAACTTAATGACACTATTCCAACACATTTTGACCATTTAAGGGTTTCAGATATAAAAAATAAAAAAAATGAAATTTATCCCCCCTTTTTTCCAAAAATATGAAATTTGACATTTTTGCACTAAAAGTGGTCAAAATATGTTAAATATACTACTTTTAATCATATTTAGTCAAAATCAGATGAAAAAATGTCGACCGGTCCTTATTAAGGTCTTTCACGACTACGGTCGTAAAGACCTTCTAGCAATTCTTCTGATTATTATTATTATTCTTCTTCCGCCAAAAAAAATTTTTTTTTGTTTCGCGACATATCATTTCAATACTTAAGGTAGTATACCGGTCATGAAAAACCAATTTAAAAATGAGTCCGCTTAGCGAAACTTTTTATAGTTACGGAGTTATCTCCCCTAACACCGTAAAGTTTCTAACCGCATCTCCTCCTAAACTACAATAAAAACACAAAAACTAAAGCATGCAATGTGATAAGGAATTAATAAAGATGTGAATAGGACAATTTCATAAATTTCAGACTACTTCCTGATGAGAAAATTAAGAGTCGAAAAGTGTCGCGACATAATAAATTGCTCAAAATGCAATTTTAAGAATAACTACATATTTTGAACCCTTTTTTACATAATTTTCCATATTTGAGTCAGGCTTTTTATGTGCTAAACAGTTGTCCAATGTCTATTCTACATATTTAAATAAAAAAATGACCAAAAATTGCTAAAATATTTGACACGAATGGAATTTTAAGAAATTGACACCGGTCGCAGGTATGGAGTAACCGTATGACCTTGACTGACTTTTCAAGGTCAAATCAACTTAATGACACTATTCCAACACATTTTGACCATTTAAGGGTTTCAGATATAAAAAATAAAAAAAATGAAATTTATCCCCCCTTTTTTCCAAAAATATGAAATTTGACATTTTTGCACTAAAAGTGGTCAAAATATGTTAAATATACTACTTTTAATCATATTTAGTCAAAATCAGATGAAAAAATGTCGACCGGTCCTTATTAAGGTCTTTCACGACTACGGTCGTAAAGACCTTCTAGCAATTCTTCTGATTATTATTATTATTCTTCTTCCGCCAAAAAAAATTTTTTTTTGTTTCGCGACATATCATTTCAATACTTAAGGTAGTATACCGGTCATGAAAAACCAATTTAAAAATGAGTCCGCTTAGCGAAACTTTTTATAGTTACGGAGTTATCTCCCCTAACACCGTAAAGTTTCTAACCGCATCTCCTCCTAAACTACAATAAAAACACAAAAACTAAAGCATGCAATGTGATAAGGAATTAATAAAGATGTGAATAGGACAATTTCATAAATTTCAGACTACTTCCTGATGAGAAAATTAAGAGTCGAAAAGTGTCGCGACATAATAAATTGCTCAAAATGCAATTTTAAGAATAACTACATATTTTGAACCCTTTTTTACATAATTTTCCATATTTGAGTCAGGCTTTTTATGTGCTAAACAGTTGTCCAATGTCTATTCTACATATTTAAATAAAAAAATGACCAAAAATTGCTAAAATATTTGACACGAATGGAATTTTAAGAAATTGACACCGGTCGCAGGTATGGAGTAACCGTATGACCTTGACTGACTTTTCAAGGTCAAATCAACTTAATGACACTATTCCAACACATTTTGACCATTTAAGGGTTTCAGATATAAAAAATAAAAAAAATGAAATTTATCCCCCCTTTTTTCCAAAAATATGAAATTTTGACATTTTTGCACTAAAAGTGGTCAAAATATGTTAAATATACTACTTTTAATCATATTTAGTCAAAATCAGATGAAAAAATGTCGACCGGTCCTTATTAAGGTCTTTCACGACTACGGTCGTAAAGACCTTCTAGCAATTCTTCTGATTATTATTATTATTCTTCTTCCGCCAAAAAAAATTTTTTTTTGTTTCGCGACATATCATTTCAATACTTAAGGTAGTATACCGGTCATGAAAAACCAATTTAAAAATGAGTCCGCTTAGCGAAACTTTTTATAGTTACGGAGTTATCTCCCCTAACACCGTAAAGTTTCTAACCGCATCTCCTCCTAAACTACAATAAAAACACAAAAACTAAAGCATGCAATGTGATAAGGAATTAATAAAGATGTGAATAGGACAATTTCATAAATTTCAGACTACTTCCTGATGAGAAAATTAAGAGTCGAAAAGTGTCGCGACATAATAAATTGCTCAAAATGCAATTTTAAGAATAACTACATATTTTGAACCCTTTTTTACATAATTTTCCATATTTGAGTCAGGCTTTTTATGTGCTAAACAGTTGTCCAATGTCTATTCTACATATTTAAATAAAAAAATGACCAAAAATTGCTAAAATATTTGACACGAATGGAATTTTAAGAAATTGACACCGGTCGCAGGTATGGAGTAACCGTATGACCTTGACTGACTTTTCAAGGTCAAATCAACTTAATGACACTATTCCAACACATTTTGACCATTTAAGGGTTTCAGATATAAAAAATAAAAAAAATGAAATTTATCCCCCCTTTTTTCCAAAAATATGAAATTTGACATTTTTGCACTAAAAGTGGTCAAAATATGTTAAATATACTACTTTTAATCATATTTAGTCAAAATCAGATGAAAAAATGTCGACCGGTCCTTATTAAGGTCTTTCACGACTACGGTCGTAAAGACCTTCTAGCAATTCTTCTGATTATTATTATTATTCTTCTTCCGCCAAAAAAAATTTTTTTTTGTTTCGCGACATATCATTTCAATACTTAAGGTAGTATACCGGTCATGAAAAACCAATTTAAAAATGAGTCCGCTTAGCGAAACTTTTTATAGTTACGGAGTTATCTCCCCTAACACCGTAAAGTTTCTAACCGCATCTCCTCCTAAACTACAATAAAAACACAAAAACTAAAGCATGCAATGTGATAAGGAATTAATAAAGATGTGAATAGGACAATTTCATAAATTTCAGACTACTTCCTGATGAGAAAATTAAGAGTCGAAAAGTGTCGCGACATAATAAATTGCTCAAAATGCAATTTTAAGAATAACTACATATTTTGAACCCTTTTTTACATAATTTTCCATATTTGAGTCAGGCTTTTTATGTGCTAAACAGTTGTCCAATGTCTATTCTACATATTTAAATAAAAAAATGACCAAAAATTGCTAAAATATTTGACACGAATGGAATTTTAAGAAATTGACACCGGTCGCAGGTATGGAGTAACCGTATGACCTTGACTGACTTTTCAAGGTCAAATCAACTTAATGACACTATTCCAACACATTTTGACCATTTAAGGGTTTCAGATATAAAAAATAAAAAAAATGAAATTTATCCCCCCTTTTTTCCAAAAATATGAAATTTGACATTTTTGCACTAAAAGTGGTCAAAATATGTTAAATATACTACTTTTAATCATATTTAGTCAAAATCAGATGAAAAAATGTCGACCGGTCCTTATTAAGGTCTTTCACGACTACGGTCGTAAAGACCTTCTAGCAATTCTTCTGATTATTATTATTATTCTTCTTCCGCCAAAAAAAATTTTTTTTTGTTTCGCGACATATCATTTCAATACTTAAGGTAGTATACCGGTCATGAAAAACCAATTTAAAAATGAGTCCGCTTAGCGAAACTTTTTATAGTTACGGAGTTATCTCCCCTAACACCGTAAAGTTTCTAACCGCATCTCCTCCTAAACTACAATAAAAACACAAAAACTAAAGCATGCAATGTGATAAGGAATTAATAAAGATGTGAATAGGACAATTTCATAAATTTCAGACTACTTCCTGATGAGAAAATTAAGAGTCGAAAAGTGTCGCGACATAATAAATTGCTCAAAATGCAATTTTAAGAATAACTACATATTTTGAACCCTTTTTTACATAATTTTCCATATTTGAGTCAGGCTTTTTATGTGCTAAACAGTTGTCCAATGTCTATTCTACATATTTAAATAAAAAAATGACCAAAAATTGCTAAAATATTTGACACGAATGGAATTTTAAGAAATTGACACCGGTCGCAGGTATGGAGTAACCGTATGACCTTGACTGACTTTTCAAGGTCAAATCAACTTAATGACACTATTCCAACACATTTTGACCATTTAAGGGTTTCAGATATAAAAAATAAAAAAAATGAAATTTATCCCCCCTTTTTTCCAAAAATATGAAATTTGACATTTTTGCACTAAAAGTGGTCAAAATATGTTAAATATACTACTTTTAATCATATTTAGTCAAAATCAGATGAAAAAATGTCGACCGGTCCTTATTAAGGTCTTTCACGACTACGG
Organism: Arcuatula senhousia; assembly: GCA_963971305.1. Taxonomy (NCBI): domain Eukaryota; kingdom Metazoa; phylum Mollusca; class Bivalvia; order Mytilida; family Mytilidae; genus Arcuatula; species Arcuatula senhousia. The sequence continues at coordinate 68,654,912 of OZ020307.1, read as the reverse complement.
TCGTAAAGACCTTCTAGCAATTCTTCTGATTATTATTATTATTCTTCTTCCGCCAAAAAAAATTTTTTTTTGTTTCGCGACATATCATTTCAATACTTAAGGTAGTATACCGGTCATGAAAAACCAATTTAAAAATGAGTCCGCTTAGCGAAACTTTTTATAGTTACGGAGTTATCTCCCCTAACACCGTAAAGTTTCTAACCGCATCTCCTCCTAAACTACAATAAAAACACAAAAACTAAAGCATGCAATGTGATAAGGAATTAATAAAGATGTGAATAGGACAATTTCATAAATTTCAGACTACTTCCTGATGAGAAAATTAAGAGTCGAAAAGTGTCGCGACATAATAAATTGCTCAAAATGCAATTTTAAGAATAACTACATATTTTGAACCCTTTTTTACATAATTTTCCATATTTGAGTCAGGCTTTTTATGTGCTAAACAGTTGTCCAATGTCTATTCTACATATTTAAATAAAAAAATGACCAAAAATTGCTAAAATATTTGACACGAATGGAATTTTAAGAAATTGACACCGGTCGCAGGTATGGAGTAACCGTATGACCTTGACTGACTTTTCAAGGTCAAATCAACTTAATGACACTATTCCAACACATTTTGACCATTTAAGGGTTTCAGATATAAAAAATAAAAAAAATGAAATTTATCCCCCCTTTTTTCCAAAAATATGAAATTTGACATTTTTGCACTAAAAGTGGTCAAAATATGTTAAATATACTACTTTTAATCATATTTAGTCAAAATCAGATGAAAAAATGTCGACCGGTCCTTATTAAGGTCTTTCACGACTACGGTCGTAAAGACCTTCTAGCAATTCTTCTGATTATTATTATTATTCTTCTTCCGCCAAAAAAAATTTTTTTTTGTTTCGCGACATATCATTTCAATACTTAAGGTAGTATACCGGTCATGAAAAACCAATTTAAAAATGAGTCCGCTTAGCGAAACTTTTTATAGTTACGGAGTTATCTCCCCTAACACCGTAAAGTTTCTAACCGCATCTCCTCCTAAACTACAATAAAAACACAAAAACTAAAGCATGCAATGTGATAAGGAATTAATAAAGATGTGAATAGGACAATTTCATAAATTTCAGACTACTTCCTGATGAGAAAATTAAGAGTCGAAAAGTGTCGCGACATAATAAATTGCTCAAAATGCAATTTTAAGAATAACTACATATTTTGAACCCTTTTTTACATAATTTTCCATATTTGAGTCAGGCTTTTTATGTGCTAAACAGTTGTCCAATGTCTATTCTACATATTTAAATAAAAAAATGACCAAAAATTGCTAAAATATTTGACACGAATGGAATTTTAAGAAATTGACACCGGTCGCAGGTATGGAGTAACCGTATGACCTTGACTGACTTTTCAAGGTCAAATCAACTTAATGACACTATTCCAACACATTTTGACCATTTAAGGGTTTCAGATATAAAAAATAAAAAAAATGAAATTTATCCCCCCTTTTTTCCAAAAATATGAAATTTGACATTTTTGCACTAAAAGTGGTCAAAATATGTTAAATATACTACTTTTAATCATATTTAGTCAAAATCAGATGAAAAAATGTCGACCGGTCCTTATTAAGGTCTTTCACGACTACGGTCGTAAAGACCTTCTAGCAATTCTTCTGATTATTATTATTATTCTTCTTCCGCCAAAAAAAATTTTTTTTTGTTTCGCGACATATCATTTCAATACTTAAGGTAGTATACCGGTCATGAAAAACCAATTTAAAAATGAGTCCGCTTAGCGAAACTTTTTATAGTTACGGAGTTATCTCCCCTAACACCGTAAAGTTTCTAACCGCATCTCCTCCTAAACTACAATAAAAACACAAAAACTAAAGCATGCAATGTGATAAGGAATTAATAAAGATGTGAATAGGACAATTTCATAAATTTCAGACTACTTCCTGATGAGAAAATTAAGAGTCGAAAAGTGTCGCGACATAATAAATTGCTCAAAATGCAATTTTAAGAATAACTACATATTTTGAACCCTTTTTTACATAATTTTCCATATTTGAGTCAGGCTTTTTATGTGCTAAACAGTTGTCCAATGTCTATTCTACATATTTAAATAAAAAAATGACCAAAAATTGCTAAAATATTTGACACGAATGGAATTTTAAGAAATTGACACCGGTCGCAGGTATGGAGTAACCGTATGACCTTGACTGACTTTTCAAGGTCAAATCAACTTAATGACACTATTCCAACACATTTTGACCATTTAAGGGTTTCAGATATAAAAAATAAAAAAAATGAAATTTATCCCCCCTTTTTTCCAAAAATATGAAATTTGACATTTTTGCACTAAAAGTGGTCAAAATATGTTAAATATACTACTTTTAATCATATTTAGTCAAAATCAGATGAAAAAATGTCGACCGGTCCTTATTAAGGTCTTTCACGACTACGGTCGTAAAGACCTTCTAGCAATTCTTCTGATTATTATTATTATTCTTCTTCCGCCAAAAAAAATTTTTTTTTGTTTCGCGACATATCATTTCAATACTTAAGGTAGTATACCGGTCATGAAAAACCAATTTAAAAATGAGTCCGCTTAGCGAAACTTTTTATAGTTACGGAGTTATCTCCCCTAACACCGTAAAGTTTCTAACCGCATCTCCTCCTAAACTACAATAAAAACACAAAAACTAAAGCATGCAATGTGATAAGGAATTAATAAAGATGTGAATAGGACAATTTCATAAATTTCAGACTACTTCCTGATGAGAAAATTAAGAGTCGAAAAGTGTCGCGACATAATAAATTGCTCAAAATGCAATTTTAAGAATAACTACATATTTTGAACCCTTTTTTACATAATTTTCCATATTTGAGTCAGGCTTTTTATGTGCTAAACAGTTGTCCAATGTCTATTCTACATATTTAAATAAAAAAATGACCAAAAATTGCTAAAATATTTGACACGAATGGAATTTTAAGAAATTGACACCGGTCGCAGGTATGGAGTAACCGTATGACCTTGACTGACTTTTCAAGGTCAAATCAACTTAATGACACTATTCCAACACATTTTGACCATTTAAGGGTTTCAGATATAAAAAATAAAAAAAATGAAATTTATCCCCCCTTTTTTCCAAAAATATGAAATTTGACATTTTTGCACTAAAAGTGGTCAAAATATGTTAAATATACTACTTTTAATCATATTTAGTCAAAATCAGATGAAAAAATGTCGACCGGTCCTTATTAAGGTCTTTCACGACTACGGTCGTAAAGACCTTCTAGCAATTCTTCTGATTATTATTATTATTCTTCTTCCGCCAAAAAAAATTTTTTTTTGTTTCGCGACATATCATTTCAATACTTAAGGTAGTATACCGGTCATGAAAAACCAATTTAAAAATGAGTCCGCTTAGCGAAACTTTTTATAGTTACGGAGTTATCTCCCCTAACACCGTAAAGTTTCTAACCGCATCTCCTCCTAAACTACAATAAAAACACAAAAACTAAAGCATGCAATGTGATAAGGAATTAATAAAGATGTGAATAGGACAATTTCATAAATTTCAGACTACTTCCTGATGAGAAAATTAAGAGTCGAAAAGTGTCGCGACATAATAAATTGCTCAAAATGCAATTTTAAGAATAACTACATATTTTGAACCCTTTTTTACATAATTTTCCATATTTGAGTCAGGCTTTTTATGTGCTAAACAGTTGTCCAATGTCTATTCTACATATTTAAATAAAAAAATGACCAAAAATTGCTAAAATATTTGACACGAATGGAATTTTAAGAAATTGACACCGGTCGCAGGTATGGAGTAACCGTATGACCTTGACTGACTTTTCAAGGTCAAATCAACTTAATGACACTATTCCAACACATTTTGACCATTTAAGGGTTTCAGATATAAAAAATAAAAAAAATGAAATTTATCCCCCCTTTTTTCCAAAAATATGAAATTTGACATTTTTGCACTAAAAGTGGTCAAAATATGTTAAATATACTACTTTTAATCATATTTAGTCAAAATCAGATGAAAAAATGTCGACCGGTCCTTATTAAGGTCTTTCACGACTACGGTCGTAAAGACCTTCTAGCAATTCTTCTGATTATTATTATTATTCTTCTTCCGCCAAAAAAAATTTTTTTTTGTTTCGCGACATATCATTTCAATACTTAAGGTAGTATACCGGTCATGAAAAACCAATTTAAAAATGAGTCCGCTTAGCGAAACTTTTTATAGTTACGGAGTTATCTCCCCTAACACCGTAAAGTTTCTAACCGCATCTCCTCCTAAACTACAATAAAAACACAAAAACTAAAGCATGCAATGTGATAAGGAATTAATAAAGATGTGAATAGGACAATTTCATAAATTTCAGACTACTTCCTGATGAGAAAATTAAGAGTCGAAAAGTGTCGCGACATAATAAATTGCTCAAAATGCAATTTTAAGAATAACTACATATTTTGAACCCTTTTTTACATAATTTTCCATATTTGAGTCAGGCTTTTTATGTGCTAAACAGTTGTCCAATGTCTATTCTACATATTTAAATAAAAAAATGACCAAAAATTGCTAAAATATTTGACACGAATGGAATTTTAAGAAATTGACACCGGTCGCAGGTATGGAGTAACCGTATGACCTTGACTGACTTTTCAAGGTCAAATCAACTTAATGACACTATTCCAACACATTTTGACCATTTAAGGGTTTCAGATATAAAAAATAAAAAAAATGAAATTTATCCCCCCTTTTTTCCAAAAATATGAAATTTGACATTTTTGCACTAAAAGTGGTCAAAATATGTTAAATATACTACTTTTAATCATATTTAGTCAAAATCAGATGAAAAAATGTCGACCGGTCCTTATTAAGGTCTTTCACGACTACGGTCGTAAAGACCTTCTAGCAATTCTTCTGATTATTATTATTATTCTTCTTCCGCCAAAAAAAATTTTTTTTTGTTTCGCGACATATCATTTCAATACTTAAGGTAGTATACCGGTCATGAAAAACCAATTTAAAAATGAGTCCGCTTAGCGAAACTTTTTATAGTTACGGAGTTATCTCCCCTAACACCGTAAAGTTTCTAACCGCATCTCCTCCTAAACTACAATAAAAACACAAAAACTAAAGCATGCAATGTGATAAGGAATTAATAAAGATGTGAATAGGACAATTTCATAAATTTCAGACTACTTCCTGATGAGAAAATTAAGAGTCGAAAAGTGTCGCGACATAATAAATTGCTCAAAATGCAATTTTAAGAATAACTACATATTTTGAACCCTTTTTTACATAATTTTCCATATTTGAGTCAGGCTTTTTATGTGCTAAACAGTTGTCCAATGTCTATTCTACATATTTAAATAAAAAAATGACCAAAAATTGCTAAAATATTTGACACGAATGGAATTTTAAGAAATTGACACCGGTCGCAGGTATGGAGTAACCGTATGACCTTGACTGACTTTTCAAGGTCAAATCAACTTAATGACACTATTCCAACACATTTTGACCATTTAAGGGTTTCAGATATAAAAAATAAAAAAAATGAAATTTATCCCCCCTTTTTTCCAAAAATATGAAATTTGACATTTTTGCACTAAAAGTGGTCAAAATATGTTAAATATACTACTTTTAATCATATTTAGTCAAAATCAGATGAAAAAATGTCGACCGGTCCTTATTAAGGTCTTTCACGACTACGGTCGTAAAGACCTTCTAGCAATTCTTCTGATTATTATTATTATTCTTCTTCCGCCAAAAAAAATTTTTTTTTGTTTCGCGACATATCATTTCAATACTTAAGGTAGTATACCGGTCATGAAAAACCAATTTAAAAATGAGTCCGCTTAGCGAAACTTTTTATAGTTACGGAGTTATCTCCCCTAACACCGTAAAGTTTCTAACCGCATCTCCTCCTAAACTACAATAAAAACACAAAAACTAAAGCATGCAATGTGATAAGGAATTAATAAAGATGTGAATAGGACAATTTCATAAATTTCAGACTACTTCCTGATGAGAAAATTAAGAGTCGAAAAGTGTCGCGACATAATAAATTGCTCAAAATGCAATTTTAAGAATAACTACATATTTTGAACCCTTTTTTACATAATTTTCCATATTTGAGTCAGGCTTTTTATGTGCTAAACAGTTGTCCAATGTCTATTCTACATATTTAAATAAAAAAATGACCAAAAATTGCTAAAATATTTGACACGAATGGAATTTTAAGAAATTGACACCGGTCGCAGGTATGGAGTAACCGTATGACCTTGACTGACTTTTCAAGGTCAAATCAACTTAATGACACTATTCCAACACATTTTGACCATTTAAGGGTTTCAGATATAAAAAATAAAAAAAATGAAATTTATCCCCCCTTTTTTCCAAAAATATGAAATTTGACATTTTTGCACTAAAAGTGGTCAAAATATGTTAAATATACTACTTTTAATCATATTTAGTCAAAATCAGATGAAAAAATGTCGACCGGTCCTTATTAAGGTCTTTCACGACTACGGTCGTAAAGACCTTCTAGCAATTCTTCTGATTAAGGTCTTTCCCTTCCACAGAAGGAAAGACCTTACTGTATTTCTTATGATTATTATTATTATTATTTTTTTTTTTCCGCCACAAAAAAAAAAGAAGAAATACTTAACGTAACATTACGAAACTTCATACCATTAACCGACACTATAAGGGCATGACTTGAGTAACCCTGCGAAACCGATCTATTTTTAGTAACGGAGTTATCTGCCCGTAACCCAAAAACCTTGTTTGCAGATTAACTCAAAAACCGTAACCGTTATCAAAAATCTGAAGCAGGGAAAATGTTGCTAGACTCATGGTCATGATTCGTCACTCAAAAAAAAATTTTTCGATCAACTTCCTGGTTACGCGTTTTTGACTCGAAAAGTGTCGCGACTTGTCGAAATTTTTTTTCTTCAAAACGGTTAGTCCTAGAGACTTGGGACCTTCACCAATCATCCTAAGTGACATATGTTACATCTAAAAATGTCAAGGTCAAAGGTCAAATCTCAAGGTCAGAGGTCATGGCACACCTTGTTTGCAGTATAGCTCAAAAACCATACAAAATTGAAGCAGACATGTAATGGGAAAAATACTCGTCTCATTTAGACCTTTATTTGATATAAAGGGTCGAACACTGTGCGACAAACCGTTTTCAAGTTATGGCCCTTAATGCGTTTCGGCTATACCGTTTTTGGCTTATAACTTGAAAACGGTTTGAGATAACATAGTAAACATATGGGTTATTTGAGACCGTAAACTTATGCCCTCCAATATAAAACCAAAGTTGCATGGATACGGACAGCCATTTTCAAAATGGCCGCCATCAGAAATTGTTTTTTGAGTGTAACACAAAAACTGTAAAAAATTTAAGCGGACAATACATGGAAAAAATGTTCGCCACATCGAAAGCTACAAAAAATGTTTCATGTGCGAAAGCGTAAAACTTGTCGTTTTTAAGTTACGGCCCTTGATTCGTAATTTGAAAATGGTTTTTCATTATTATTATTATTCTTCTTCCGCCAAAAAAAATTTTTTTTTGTTTCGCGACATATCATTTCAATACTTAAGGTAGTATACCGGTCATGAAAAACCAATTTAAAAATGAGTCCGCTTAGCGAAACTTTTTATAGTTACGGAGTTATCTCCCCTAACACCGTAAAGTTTCTAACCGCATCTCCTCCTAAACTACAATAAAAACACAAAAACTAAAGCATGCAATGTGATAAGGAATTAATAAAGATGTGAATAGGACAATTTCATAAATTTCAGACTACTTCCTGATGAGAAAATTAAGAGTCGAAAAGTGTCGCGACATAATAAATTGCTCAAAATGCAATTTTAAGAATAACTACATATTTTGAACCCTTTTTTACATAATTTTCCATATTTGAGTCAGGCTTTTTATGTGCTAAACAGTTGTCCAATGTCTATTCTACATATTTAAATAAAAAAATGACCAAAAATTGCTAAAATATTTGACACGAATGGAATTTTAAGAAATTGACACCGGTCGCAGGTATGGAGTAACCGTATGACCTTGACTGACTTTTCAAGGTCAAATCAACTTAATGACACTATTCCAACACATTTTGACCATTTAAGGGTTTCAGATATAAAAAATAAAAAAAATGAAATTTATCCCCCCTTTTTTCCAAAAATATGAAATTTGACATTTTTGCACTAAAAGTGGTCAAAATATGTTAAATATACTACTTTTAATCATATTTAGTCAAAATCAGATGAAAAAATGTCGACCGGTCCTTATTAAGGTCTTTCACGACTACGGTCGTAAAGACCTTCTAGCAATTCTTCTGATTATTATTATTATTCTTCTTCCGCCAAAAAAAATTTTTTTTTGTTTCGCGACATATCATTTCAATACTTAAGGTAGTATACCGGTCATGAAAAACCAATTTAAAAATGAGTCCGCTTAGCGAAACTTTTTATAGTTACGGAGTTATCTCCCCTAACACCGTAAAGTTTCTAACCGCATCTCCTCCTAAACTACAATAAAAACACAAAAACTAAAGCATGCAATGTGATAAGGAATTAATAAAGATGTGAATAGGACAATTTCATAAATTTCAGACTACTTCCTGATGAGAAAATTAAGAGTCGAAAAGTGTCGCGACATAATAAATTGCTCAAAATGCAATTTTAAGAATAACTACATATTTTGAACCCTTTTTTACATAATTTTCCATATTTGAGTCAGGCTTTTTATGTGCTAAACAGTTGTCCAATGTCTATTCTACATATTTAAATAAAAAAATGACCAAAAATTGCTAAAATATTTGACACGAATGGAATTTTAAGAAATTGACACCGGTCGCAGGTATGGAGTAACCGTATGACCTTGACTGACTTTTCAAGGTCAAATCAACTTAATGACACTATTCCAACACATTTTGACCATTTAAGGGTTTCAGATATAAAAAATAAAAAAAATGAAATTTATCCCCCCTTTTTTCCAAAAATATGAAATTTGACATTTTTGCACTAAAAGTGGTCAAAATATGTTAAATATACTACTTTTAATCATATTTAGTCAAAATCAGATGAAAAAATGTCGACCGGTCCTTATTAAGGTCTTTCACGACTACGGTCGTAAAGACCTTCTAGCAATTCTTCTGATTATTATTATTATTCTTCTTCCGCCAAAAAAAATTTTTTTTTGTTTCGCGACATATCATTTCAATACTTAAGGTAGTATACCGGTCATGAAAAACCAATTTAAAAATGAGTCCGCTTAGCGAAACTTTTTATAGTTACGGAGTTATCTCCCCTAACACCGTAAAGTTTCTAACCGCATCTCCTCCTAAACTACAATAAAAACACAAAAACTAAAGCATGCAATGTGATAAGGAATTAATAAAGATGTGAATAGGACAATTTCATAAATTTCAGACTACTTCCTGATGAGAAAATTAAGAGTCGAAAAGTGTCGCGACATAATAAATTGCTCAAAATGCAATTTTAAGAATAACTACATATTTTGAACCCTTTTTTACATAATTTTCCATATTTGAGTCAGGCTTTTTATGTGCTAAACAGTTGTCCAATGTCTATTCTACATATTTAAATAAAAAAATGACCAAAAATTGCTAAAATATTTGACACGAATGGAATTTTAAGAAATTGACACCGGTCGCAGGTATGGAGTAACCGTATGACCTTGACTGACTTTTCAAGGTCAAATCAACTTAATGACACTATTCCAACACATTTTGACCATTTAAGGGTTTCAGATATAAAAAATAAAAAAAATGAAATTTATCCCCCCTTTTTTCCAAAAATATGAAATTTGACATTTTTGCACTAAAAGTGGTCAAAATATGTTAAATATACTACTTTTAATCATATTTAGTCAAAATCAGATGAAAAAATGTCGACCGGTCCTTATTAAGGTCTTTCACGACTACGGTCGTAAAGACCTTCTAGCAATTCTTCTGATTATTATTATTATTCTTCTTCCGCCAAAAAAAATTTTTTTTTGTTTCGCGACATATCATTTCAATACTTAAGGTAGTATACCGGTCATGAAAAACCAATTTAAAAATGAGTCCGCTTAGCGAAACTTTTTATAGTTACGGAGTTATCTCCCCTAACACCGTAAAGTTTCTAACCGCATCTCCTCCTAAACTACAATAAAAACACAAAAACTAAAGCATGCAATGTGATAAGGAATTAATAAAGATGTGAATAGGACAATTTCATAAATTTCAGACTACTTCCTGATGAGAAAATTAAGAGTCGAAAAGTGTCGCGACATAATAAATTGCTCAAAATGCAATTTTAAGAATAACTACATATTTTGAACCCTTTTTTACATAATTTTCCATATTTGAGTCAGGCTTTTTATGTGCTAAACAGTTGTCCAATGTCTATTCTACATATTTAAATAAAAAAATGACCAAAAATTGCTAAAATATTTGACACGAATGGAATTTTAAGAAATTGACACCGGTCGCAGGTATGGAGTAACCGTATGACCTTGACTGACTTTTCAAGGTCAAATCAACTTAATGACACTATTCCAACACATTTTGACCATTTAAGGGTTTCAGATATAAAAAATAAAAAAAATGAAATTTATCCCCCCTTTTTTCCAAAAATATGAAATTTGACATTTTTGCACTAAAAGTGGTCAAAATATGTTAAATATACTACTTTTAATCATATTTAGTCAAAATCAGATGAAAAAATGTCGACCGGTCCTTATTAAGGTCTTTCACGACTACGGTCGTAAAGACCTTCTAGCAATTCTTCTGATTATTATTATTATTCTTCTTCCGCCAAAAAAAATTTTTTTTTGTTTCGCGACATATCATTTCAATACTTAAGGTAGTATACCGGTCATGAAAAACCAATTTAAAAATGAGTCCGCTTAGCGAAACTTTTTATAGTTACGGAGTTATCTCCCCTAACACCGTAAAGTTTCTAACCGCATCTCCTCCTAAACTACAATAAAAACACAAAAACTAAAGCATGCAATGTGATAAGGAATTAATAAAGATGTGAATAGGACAATTTCATAAATTTCAGACTACTTCCTGATGAGAAAATTAAGAGTCGAAAAGTGTCGCGACATAATAAATTGCTCAAAATGCAATTTTAAGAATAACTACATATTTTGAACCCTTTTTTACATAATTTTCCATATTTGAGTCAGGCTTTTTATGTGCTAAACAGTTGTCCAATGTCTATTCTACATATTTAAATAAAAAAATGACCAAAAATTGCTAAAATATTTGACACGAATGGAATTTTAAGAAATTGACACCGGTCGCAGGTATGGAGTAACCGTATGACCTTGACTGACTTTTCAAGGTCAAATCAACTTAATGACACTATTCCAACACATTTTGACCATTTAAGGGTTTCAGATATAAAAAATAAAAAAAATGAAATTTATCCCCCCTTTTTTCCAAAAATATGAAATTTGACATTTTTGCACTAAAAGTGGTCAAAATATGTTAAATATACTACTTTTAATCATATTTAGTCAAAATCAGATGAAAAAATGTCGACCGGTCCTTATTAAGGTCTTTCACGACTACGGTCGTAAAGACCTTCTAGCAATTCTTCTGATTATTATTATTATTCTTCTTCCGCCAAAAAAAATTTTTTTTTGTTTCGCGACATATCATTTCAATACTTAAGGTAGTATACCGGTCATGAAAAACCAATTTAAAAATGAGTCCGCTTAGCGAAACTTTTTATAGTTACGGAGTTATCTCCCCTAACACCGTAAAGTTTCTAACCGCATCTCCTCCTAAACTACAATAAAAACACAAAAACTAAAGCATGCAATGTGATAAGGAATTAATAAAGATGTGAATAGGACAATTTCATAAATTTCAGACTACTTCCTGATGAGAAAATTAAGAGTCGAAAAGTGTCGCGACATAATAAATTGCTCAAAATGCAATTTTAAGAATAACTACATATTTTGAACCCTTTTTTACATAATTTTCCATATTTGAGTCAGGCTTTTTATGTGCTAAACAGTTGTCCAATGTCTATTCTACATATTTAAATAAAAAAATGACCAAAAATTGCTAAAATATTTGACACGAATGGAATTTTAAGAAATTGACACCGGTCGCAGGTATGGAGTAACCGTATGACCTTGACTGACTTTTCAAGGTCAAATCAACTTAATGACACTATTCCAACACATTTTGACCATTTAAGGGTTTCAGATATAAAAAATAAAAAAAATGAAATTTATCCCCCCTTTTTTCCAAAAATATGAAATTTGACATTTTTGCACTAAAAGTGGTCAAAATATGTTAAATATACTACTTTTAATCATATTTAGTCAAAATCAGATGAAAAAATGTCGACCGGTCCTTATTAAGGTCTTTCACGACTACGGTCGTAAAGACCTTCTAGCAATTCTTCTGATTATTATTATTATTCTTCTTCCGCCAAAAAAAATTTTTTTTTGTTTCGCGACATATCATTTCAATACTTAAGGTAGTATACCGGTCATGAAAAACCAATTTAAAAATGAGTCCGCTTAGCGAAACTTTTTATAGTTACGGAGTTATCTCCCCTAACACCGTAAAGTTTCTAACCGCATCTCCTCCTAAACTACAATAAAAACACAAAAACTAAAGCATGCAATGTGATAAGGAATTAATAAAGATGTGAATAGGACAATTTCATAAATTTCAGACTACTTCCTGATGAGAAAATTAAGAGTCGAAAAGTGTCGCGACATAATAAATTGCTCAAAATGCAATTTTAAGAATAACTACATATTTTGAACCCTTTTTTACATAATTTTCCATATTTGAGTCAGGCTTTTTATGTGCTAAACAGTTGTCCAATGTCTATTCTACATATTTAAATAAAAAAATGACCAAAAATTGCTAAAATATTTGACACGAATGGAATTTTAAGAAATTGACACCGGTCGCAGGTATGGAGTAACCGTATGACCTTGACTGACTTTTCAAGGTCAAATCAACTTAATGACACTATTCCAACACATTTTGACCATTTAAGGGTTTCAGATATAAAAAATAAAAAAAATGAAATTTATCCCCCCTTTTTTCCAAAAATATGAAATTTGACATTTTTGCACTAAAAGTGGTCAAAATATGTTAAATATACTACTTTTAATCATATTTAGTCAAAATCAGATGAAAAAATGTCGACCGGTCCTTATTAAGGTCTTTCACGACTACGGTCGTAAAGACCTTCTAGCAATTCTTCTGATTATTAAGGTCTTTCCCTTTCCAAGGGAAGACCTTATTGTATTTCTTCTGATTATTATTATTATTATTATTATTATTTTCTTTCTTCCGCCGTTTCGCCAAATTTCAACTTTGAGAAGTACGCGACATGTCGCAATGATACTTGGTATACTTTATCGGTCTATGTTTGTTGTTTCAGAAAAAACACTTGGGTACCGTACCATTTTACGTATAAGAGTTATGCCCCTTTTAGCTAAAAAGTTTGTTCCCCCTTCTCCTCCTAAGCCATAAGAGGTACCAAGTTCATTCTTTTTGCATTCAGAAGAGTAACTCTTGAAGTTGTGCTGGGTCATTTTTCATATTGCTATATTAACCAATACAGGAGTTATTCCCCTTGAAACTTTGACTTTTTTAGTATTAAAATTCTAAAATCAACAATTCTTAAGATATTTCAATGAAACTTGGTATACAGGGTCATTGACCCCTAAGGATCAAAAAAAGGTCAAGGTCAAAGGTCAAGGTCATCGTTTGTTGATTTATGAAAAATTAACATTTTTTGATTGCGAAATAAGTCCAACAAGGAGAAACATTTTTCAGTACGTTTTTTACTTTAAATGGTGTGTTTATGTTCTGTCTCCTAAACACAGAAAAAAATTTGGAAAAAAGTGAAAAAATGTTGTCGCGACATGGATTTTTGTGATTTTTACACCGTATCACTGTATTTAGCCATGGTATGACCTTGAAGGTTTTTTCAAGGTCAAACCACCTTACCTTTACTATTCCAACCTATTTCAGTCATTAAAAGTCACCAGATGTCAAAAATAAGAAAGTTGACTTTTGCCCCCCCTTTTTTTGAAAATTTGGAAATTTGCCATTTTTGACCAAAAAATGTTATTTTTGGGTAAATACACCTTACTTGACCATAATTAGATGATATCAACTCTAAAAACCCAGAAAAAGCACCATTTGCCCTCTTTTTTAAGGTCTTTCCCTTTCCAAGGGAAGACCTTATTGTATTTCTTCTGATTATTATTATTATTATTATTATTATTTTCTTTCTTCCGCCGTTTCGCCAAATTTCAACTTTGAGAAGTACGCGACATGTCGCAATGATACTTGGTATACTTTATCGGTCTATGTTTGTTGTTTCAGAAAAAACACTTGGGTACCGTACCATTTTACGTATAAGAGTTATGCCCCTTTTAGCTAAAAAGTTTGTTCCCCCTTCTCCTCCTAAGCCATAAGAGGTACCAAGTTCATTCTTTTTGCATTCAGAAGAGTAACTCTTGAAGTTGTGCTGGGTCATTTTTCATATTGCTATATTAACCAATACAGGAGTTATTCCCCTTGAAACTTTGACTTTTTTAGTATTAAAATTCTAAAATCAACAATTCTTAAGATATTTCAATGAAACTTGGTATACAGGGTCATTGACCCCTAAGGATCAAAAAAAGGTCAAGGTCAAAGGTCAAGGTCATCGTTTGTTGATTTATGAAAAATTAACATTTTTTGATTGCGAAATAAGTCCAACAAGGAGAAACATTTTTCAGTACGTTTTTTACTTTAAATGGTGTGTTTATGTTCTGTCTCCTAAACACAGAAAAAAATTTGGAAAAAAGTGAAAAAATGTTGTCGCGACATGGATTTTTGTGATTTTTACACCGTATCACTGTATTTAGCCATGGTATGACCTTGAAGGTTTTTTCAAGGTCAAACCACCTTACCTTTACTATTCCAACCTATTTCAGTCATTAAAAGTCACCAGATGTCAAAAATAAGAAAGTTGACTTTTGCCCCCCCTTTTTTTGAAAATTTGGAAATTTGCCATTTTTGACCAAAAAATGTTATTTTTGGGTAAATACACCTTACTTGACCATAATTAGATGATATCAACTCTAAAAACCCAGAAAAAGCACCATTTGCCCTCTTTTTTAAGGTCTTTCCCTTTCCAAGGGAAGACCTTATTGTATTTCTTCTGATTATTATTATTATTATTATTATTATTTTCTTTCTTCCGCCGTTTCGCCAAATTTCAACTTTGAGAAGTACGCGACATGTCGCAATGATACTTGGTATACTTTATCGGTCTATGTTTGTTGTTTCAGAAAAAACACTTGGGTACCGTACCATTTTACGTATAAGAGTTATGCCCCTTTTAGCTAAAAAGTTTGTTCCCCCTTCTCCTCCTAAGCCATAAGAGGTACCAAGTTCATTCTTTTTGCATTCAGAAGAGTAACTCTTGAAGTTGTGCTGGGTCATTTTTCATATTGCTATATTAACCAATACAGGAGTTATTCCCCTTGAAACTTTGACTTTTTTAGTATTAAAATTCTAAAATCAACAATTCTTAAGATATTTCAATGAAACTTGGTATACAGGGTCATTGACCCCTAAGGATCAAAAAAAGGTCAAGGTCAAAGGTCAAGGTCATCGTTTGTTGATTTATGAAAAATTAACATTTTTTGATTGCGAAATAAGTCCAACAAGGAGAAACATTTTTCAGTACGTTTTTTACTTTAAATGGTGTGTTTATGTTCTGTCTCCTAAACACAGAAAAAAATTTGGAAAAAAGTGAAAAAATGTTGTCGCGACATGGATTTTTGTGATTTTTACACCGTATCACTGTATTTAGCCATGGTATGACCTTGAAGGTTTTTTCAAGGTCAAACCACCTTACCTTTACTATTCCAACCTATTTCAGTCATTAAAAGTCACCAGATGTCAAAAATAAGAAAGTTGACTTTTGCCCCCCCTTTTTTTGAAAATTTGGAAATTTGCCATTTTTGACCAAAAAATGTTATTTTTGGGTAAATACACCTTACTTGACCATAATTAGATGATATCAACTCTAAAAACCCAGAAAAAGCACCATTTGCCCTCTTTTTTAAGGTCTTTCCCTTTCCAAGGGAAGACCTTATTGTATTTCTTCTGATTATTATTATTATTATTATTATTATTTTCTTTCTTCCGCCGTTTCGCCAAATTTCAACTTTGAGAAGTACGCGACATGTCGCAATGATACTTGGTATACTTTATCGGTCTATGTTTGTTGTTTCAGAAAAAACACTTGGGTACCGTACCATTTTACGTATAAGAGTTATGCCCCTTTTAGCTAAAAAGTTTGTTCCCCCTTCTCCTCCTAAGCCATAAGAGGTACCAAGTTCATTCTTTTTGCATTCAGAAGAGTAACTCTTGAAGTTGTGCTGGGTCATTTTTCATATTGCTATATTAACCAATACAGGAGTTATTCCCCTTGAAACTTTGACTTTTTTAGTATTAAAATTCTAAAATCAACAATTCTTAAGATATTTCAATGAAACTTGGTATACAGGGTCATTGACCCCTAAGGATCAAAAAAAGGTCAAGGTCAAAGGTCAAGGTCATCGTTTGTTGATTTATGAAAAATTAACATTTTTTGATTGCGAAATAAGTCCAACAAGGAGAAACATTTTTCAGTACGTTTTTTACTTTAAATGGTGTGTTTATGTTCTGTCTCCTAAACACAGAAAAAAATTTGGAAAAAAGTGAAAAAATGTTGTCGCGACATGGATTTTTGTGATTTTTACACCGTATCACTGTATTTAGCCATGGTATGACCTTGAAGGTTTTTTCAAGGTCAAACCACCTTACCTTTACTATTCCAACCTATTTCAGTCATTAAAAGTCACCAGATGTCAAAAATAAGAAAGTTGACTTTTGCCCCCCCTTTTTTTGAAAATTTGGAAATTTGCCATTTTTGACCAAAAAATGTTATTTTTGGGTAAATACACCTTACTTGACCATAATTAGATGATATCAACTCTAAAAACCCAGAAAAAGCACCATTTGCCCTCTTTTTTAAGGTCTTTCCCTTTCCAAGGGAAGACCTTATTGTATTTCTTCTGATTATTATTATTATTATTATTATTATTTTCTTTCTTCCGCCGTTTCGCCAAATTTCAACTTTGAGAAGTACGCGACATGTCGCAATGATACTTGGTATACTTTATCGGTCTATGTTTGTTGTTTCAGAAAAAACACTTGGGTACCGTACCATTTTACGTATAAGAGTTATGCCCCTTTTAGCTAAAAAGTTTGTTCCCCCTTCTCCTCCTAAGCCATAAGAGGTACCAAGTTCATTCTTTTTGCATTCAGAAGAGTAACTCTTGAAGTTGTGCTGGGTCATTTTTCATATTGCTATATTAACCAATACAGGAGTTATTCCCCTTGAAACTTTGACTTTTTTAGTATTAAAATTCTAAAATCAACAATTCTTAAGATATTTCAATGAAACTTGGTATACAGGGTCATTGACCCCTAAGGATCAAAAAAAGGTCAAGGTCAAAGGTCAAGGTCATCGTTTGTTGATTTATGAAAAATTAACATTTTTTGATTGCGAAATAAGTCCAACAAGGAGAAACATTTTTCAGTACGTTTTTTACTTTAAATGGTGTGTTTATGTTCTGTCTCCTAAACACAGAAAAAAATTTGGAAAAAAGTGAAAAAATGTTGTCGCGACATGGATTTTTGTGATTTTTACACCGTATCACTGTATTTAGCCATGGTATGACCTTGAAGGTTTTTTCAAGGTCAAACCACCTTACCTTTACTATTCCAACCTATTTCAGTCATTAAAAGTCACCAGATGTCAAAAATAAGAAAGTTGACTTTTGCCCCCCCTTTTTTTGAAAATTTGGAAATTTGCCATTTTTGACCAAAAAATGTTATTTTTGGGTAAATACACCTTACTTGACCATAATTAGATGATATCAACTCTAAAAACCCAGAAAAAGCACCATTTGCCCTCTTTTTTAAGGTCTTTCCCTTTCCAAGGGAAGACCTTATTGTATTTCTTCTGATTATTATTATTATTATTATTATTATTTTCTTTCTTCCGCCGTTTCGCCAAATTTCAACTTTGAGAAGTACGCGACATGTCGCAATGATACTTGGTATACTTTATCGGTCTATGTTTGTTGTTTCAGAAAAAACACTTGGGTACCGTACCATTTTACGTATAAGAGTTATGCCCCTTTTAGCTAAAAAGTTTGTTCCCCCTTCTCCTCCTAAGCCATAAGAGGTACCAAGTTCATTCTTTTTGCATTCAGAAGAGTAACTCTTGAAGTTGTGCTGGGTCATTTTTCATATTGCTATATTAACCAATACAGGAGTTATTCCCCTTGAAACTTTGACTTTTTTAGTATTAAAATTCTAAAATCAACAATTCTTAAGATATTTCAATGAAACTTGGTATACAGGGTCATTGACCCCTAAGGATCAAAAAAAGGTCAAGGTCAAAGGTCAAGGTCATCGTTTGTTGATTTATGAAAAATTAACATTTTTTGATTGCGAAATAAGTCCAACAAGGAGAAACATTTTTCAGTACGTTTTTTACTTTAAATGGTGTGTTTATGTTCTGTCTCCTAAACACAGAAAAAAATTTGGAAAAAAGTGAAAAAATGTTGTCGCGACATGGATTTTTGTGATTTTTACACCGTATCACTGTATTTAGCCATGGTATGACCTTGAAGGTTTTTTCAAGGTCAAACCACCTTACCTTTACTATTCCAACCTATTTCAGTCATTAAAAGTCACCAGATGTCAAAAATAAGAAAGTTGACTTTTGCCCCCCCTTTTTTTGAAAATTTGGAAATTTGCCATTTTTGACCAAAAAATGTTATTTTTGGGTAAATACACCTTACTTGACCATAATTAGATGATATCAACTCTAAAAACCCAGAAAAAGCACCATTTGCCCTCTTTTTTAAGGTCTTTCCCTTTCCAAGGGAAGACCTTATTGTATTTCTTCTGATTATTATTATTATTATTATTATTATTTTCTTTCTTCCGCCGTTTCGCCAAATTTCAACTTTGAGAAGTACGCGACATGTCGCAATGATACTTGGTATACTTTATCGGTCTATGTTTGTTGTTTCAGAAAAAACACTTGGGTACCGTACCATTTTACGTATAAGAGTTATGCCCCTTTTAGCTAAAAAGTTTGTTCCCCCTTCTCCTCCTAAGCCATAAGAGGTACCAAGTTCATTCTTTTTGCATTCAGAAGAGTAACTCTTGAAGTTGTGCTGGGTCATTTTTCATATTGCTATATTAACCAATACAGGAGTTATTCCCCTTGAAACTTTGACTTTTTTAGTATTAAAATTCTAAAATCAACAATTCTTAAGATATTTCAATGAAACTTGGTATACAGGGTCATTGACCCCTAAGGATCAAAAAAAGGTCAAGGTCAAAGGTCAAGGTCATCGTTTGTTGATTTATGAAAAATTAACATTTTTTGATTGCGAAATAAGTCCAACAAGGAGAAACATTTTTCAGTACGTTTTTTACTTTAAATGGTGTGTTTATGTTCTGTCTCCTAAACACAGAAAAAAATTTGGAAAAAAGTGAAAAAATGTTGTCGCGACATGGATTTTTGTGATTTTTACACCGTATCACTGTATTTAGCCATGGTATGACCTTGAAGGTTTTTTCAAGGTCAAACCACCTTACCTTTACTATTCCAACCTATTTCAGTCATTAAAAGTCACCAGATGTCAAAAATAAGAAAGTTGACTTTTGCCCCCCCTTTTTTTGAAAATTTGGAAATTTGCCATTTTTGACCAAAAAATGTTATTTTTGGGTAAATACACCTTACTTGACCATAATTAGATGATATCAACTCTAAAAACCCAGAAAAAGCACCATTTGCCCTCTTTTTTAAGGTCTTTCCCTTTCCAAGGGAAGACCTTATTGTATTTCTTCTGATTATTATTATTATTATTATTATTATTTTCTTTCTTCCGCCGTTTCGCCAAATTTCAACTTTGAGAAGTACGCGACATGTCGCAATGATACTTGGTATACTTTATCGGTCTATGTTTGTTGTTTCAGAAAAAACACTTGGGTACCGTACCATTTTACGTATAAGAGTTATGCCCCTTTTAGCTAAAAAGTTTGTTCCCCCTTCTCCTCCTAAGCCATAAGAGGTACCAAGTTCATTCTTTTTGCATTCAGAAGAGTAACTCTTGAAGTTGTGCTGGGTCATTTTTCATATTGCTATATTAACCAATACAGGAGTTATTCCCCTTGAAACTTTGACTTTTTTAGTATTAAAATTCTAAAATCAACAATTCTTAAGATATTTCAATGAAACTTGGTATACAGGGTCATTGACCCCTAAGGATCAAAAAAAGGTCAAGGTCAAAGGTCAAGGTCATCGTTTGTTGATTTATGAAAAATTAACATTTTTTGATTGCGAAATAAGTCCAACAAGGAGAAACATTTTTCAGTACGTTTTTTACTTTAAATGGTGTGTTTATGTTCTGTCTCCTAAACACAGAAAAAAATTTGGAAAAAAGTGAAAAAATGTTGTCGCGACATGGATTTTTGTGATTTTTACACCGTATCACTGTATTTAGCCATGGTATGACCTTGAAGGTTTTTTCAAGGTCAAACCACCTTACCTTTACTATTCCAACCTATTTCAGTCATTAAAAGTCACCAGATGTCAAAAATAAGAAAGTTGACTTTTGCCCCCCCTTTTTTTGAAAATTTGGAAATTTGCCATTTTTGACCAAAAAATGTTATTTTTGGGTAAATACACCTTACTTGACCATAATTAGATGATATCAACTCTAAAAACCCAGAAAAAGCACCATTTGCCCTCTTTTTTAAGGTCTTTCCCTTTCCAAGGGAAGACCTTATTGTATTTCTTCTGATTATTATTATTATTATTATTATTATTTTCTTTCTTCCGCCGTTTCGCCAAATTTCAACTTTGAGAAGTACGCGACATGTCGCAATGATACTTGGTATACTTTATCGGTCTATGTTTGTTGTTTCAGAAAAAACACTTGGGTACCGTACCATTTTACGTATAAGAGTTATGCCCCTTTTAGCTAAAAAGTTTGTTCCCCCTTCTCCTCCTAAGCCATAAGAGGTACCAAGTTCATTCTTTTTGCATTCAGAAGAGTAACTCTTGAAGTTGTGCTGGGTCATTTTTCATATTGCTATATTAACCAATACAGGAGTTATTCCCCTTGAAACTTTGACTTTTTTAGTATTAAAATACCCGGTTCCCAAATTTCCCTTTTTTGCTTATATAAGCAAACACCTGAAAGGATACATTTTTCATCTTTTTATAAAAAGACAGCCCTCTCCATCCTCTAACTTTTTATTACCTGCGCTAAATGCTTTTAAAGAAAATATCGAGTCCTAGTCAAATTGTTGCCTAGTGGATGGAATTTTCATGCAAAAAACTAAAAAATTGTCTCATAGTTTGCACTGGTAAGAGAAAAGGATACTTTAGAAATCATTTTTAGGTTTCAATATTTACCTGAACTTATTTTGGTCTCATTTAAGGACGACATGCATAGATTTTTTTTTTCAACCTTACTTTTTCCATAAGTTTAAAGCAATAGGTAGATTTAAAGCTAACATAAATATTCTATTCACTACTCAAATAAGAACTCCCTATGAATGATTATCTATGAAAGAAATCTTTATTTCGGTGATTTCATCTACTGTGACCTTAAATCTTCTATTTAATAACAAATTAATTACATTTAGCTCAAAACGTATTTTGGCAACAAAACCGCCATAAGGAAATGTGATATCAATTCAGAAGTAATAAATACCGTTATGGTCAACATTTTAAAACGGCCGTTTAGATTTTTCGTTTAAAGACAGGAACTGGTGTTCCGAAATCCGACTAGAATTTCCACATTTTGGGACATGGTTCTGTCTCCAGTTATTTAGTAATTCAAACAGCTAGCTAGCTCTGGCACTTATGTGTCATTGGTTTGGCGATCTATGGTAAATAGATAGTATTTTTACGCAGCCTCTGCAGAAACTATATAGCCTATGATCACGACTATAATCACCCATTATCAGTAGTGGAACCAAGATTAAATTACCACGTTATTCTCTATTAAAACCAGAGGTTTGACACCATATTTTTGAGATAATTTACTTGACTTTCAGTACTAATCCAATCTTTTGGTACATGAAACGTAATGCAAATGGTTAGCAGAATAGGAAACAATTGTGCATGCTCTGGTATAACAGATCAGTTCTGATTTTTATATACTCATCATAAGAAGTTGTATAACTTTCAAGGTTACGAAAAAATATTTGATATTGCGTCTTTCTTAAGCAATTTCAAAACTTAGGAAAGGGAAAGACCTAACAATTCTTTCCGAAGAATTGTCCTTTAATTATTATTATTCTTCTTCCGCCAAAAAAAATTTTTTTTTGTTTCGCGACATATCATTTCAATACTTAAGGTAGTATACCGGTCATGAAAAACCAATTTAAAAATGAGTCCGCTTAGCGAAACTTTTTATAGTTACGGAGTTATCTCCCCTAACACCGTAAAGTTTCTAACCGCATCTCCTCCTAAACTACAATAAAAACACAAAAACTAAAGCATGCAATGTGATAAGGAATTAATAAAGATGTGAATAGGACAATTTCATAAATTTCAGACTACTTCCTGATGAGAAAATTAAGAGTCGAAAAGTGTCGCGACATAATAAATTGCTCAAAATGCAATTTTAAGAATAACTACATATTTTGAACCCTTTTTTACATAATTTTCCATATTTGAGTCAGGCTTTTTATGTGCTAAACAGTTGTCCAATGTCTATTCTACATATTTAAATAAAAAAATGACCAAAAATTGCTAAAATATTTGACACGAATGGAATTTTAAGAAATTGACACCGGTCGCAGGTATGGAGTAACCGTATGACCTTGACTGACTTTTCAAGGTCAAATCAACTTAATGACACTATTCCAACACATTTTGACCATTTAAGGGTTTCAGATATAAAAAATAAAAAAAATGAAATTTATCCCCCCTTTTTTCCAAAAATATGAAATTTGACATTTTTGCACTAAAAGTGGTCAAAATATGTTAAATATACTACTTTTAATCATATTTAGTCAAAATCAGATGAAAAAATGTCGACCGGTCCTTATTAAGGTCTTTCACGACTACGGTCGTAAAGACCTTCTAGCAATTCTTCTGATTATTATTATTATTCTTCTTCCGCCAAAAAAAATTTTTTTTTGTTTCGCGACATATCATTTCAATACTTAAGGTAGTATACCGGTCATGAAAAACCAATTTAAAAATGAGTCCGCTTAGCGAAACTTTTTATAGTTACGGAGTTATCTCCCCTAACACCGTAAAGTTTCTAACCGCATCTCCTCCTAAACTACAATAAAAACACAAAAACTAAAGCATGCAATGTGATAAGGAATTAATAAAGATGTGAATAGGACAATTTCATAAATTTCAGACTACTTCCTGATGAGAAAATTAAGAGTCGAAAAGTGTCGCGACATAATAAATTGCTCAAAATGCAATTTTAAGAATAACTACATATTTTGAACCCTTTTTTACATAATTTTCCATATTTGAGTCAGGCTTTTTATGTGCTAAACAGTTGTCCAATGTCTATTCTACATATTTAAATAAAAAAATGACCAAAAATTGCTAAAATATTTGACACGAATGGAATTTTAAGAAATTGACACCGGTCGCAGGTATGGAGTAACCGTATGACCTTGACTGACTTTTCAAGGTCAAATCAACTTAATGACACTATTCCAACACATTTTGACCATTTAAGGGTTTCAGATATAAAAAATAAAAAAAATGAAATTTATCCCCCCTTTTTTCCAAAAATATGAAATTTGACATTTTTGCACTAAAAGTGGTCAAAATATGTTAAATATACTACTTTTAATCATATTTAGTCAAAATCAGATGAAAAAATGTCGACCGGTCCTTATTAAGGTCTTTCACGACTACGGTCGTAAAGACCTTCTAGCAATTCTTCTGATTATTATTATTATTCTTCTTCCGCCAAAAAAAATTTTTTTTTGTTTCGCGACATATCATTTCAATACTTAAGGTAGTATACCGGTCATGAAAAACCAATTTAAAAATGAGTCCGCTTAGCGAAACTTTTTATAGTTACGGAGTTATCTCCCCTAACACCGTAAAGTTTCTAACCGCATCTCCTCCTAAACTACAATAAAAACACAAAAACTAAAGCATGCAATGTGATAAGGAATTAATAAAGATGTGAATAGGACAATTTCATAAATTTCAGACTACTTCCTGATGAGAAAATTAAGAGTCGAAAAGTGTCGCGACATAATAAATTGCTCAAAATGCAATTTTAAGAATAACTACATATTTTGAACCCTTTTTTACATAATTTTCCATATTTGAGTCAGGCTTTTTATGTGCTAAACAGTTGTCCAATGTCTATTCTACATATTTAAATAAAAAAATGACCAAAAATTGCTAAAATATTTGACACGAATGGAATTTTAAGAAATTGACACCGGTCGCAGGTATGGAGTAACCGTATGACCTTGACTGACTTTTCAAGGTCAAATCAACTTAATGACACTATTCCAACACATTTTGACCATTTAAGGGTTTCAGATATAAAAAATAAAAAAAATGAAATTTATCCCCCCTTTTTTCCAAAAATATGAAATTTGACATTTTTGCACTAAAAGTGGTCAAAATATGTTAAATATACTACTTTTAATCATATTTAGTCAAAATCAGATGAAAAAATGTCGACCGGTCCTTATTAAGGTCTTTCACGACTACGGTCGTAAAGACCTTCTAGCAATTCTTCTGATTATTATTATTATTCTTCTTCCGCCAAAAAAAATTTTTTTTTGTTTCGCGACATATCATTTCAATACTTAAGGTAGTATACCGGTCATGAAAAACCAATTTAAAAATGAGTCCGCTTAGCGAAACTTTTTATAGTTACGGAGTTATCTCCCCTAACACCGTAAAGTTTCTAACCGCATCTCCTCCTAAACTACAATAAAAACACAAAAACTAAAGCATGCAATGTGATAAGGAATTAATAAAGATGTGAATAGGACAATTTCATAAATTTCAGACTACTTCCTGATGAGAAAATTAAGAGTCGAAAAGTGTCGCGACATAATAAATTGCTCAAAATGCAATTTTAAGAATAACTACATATTTTGAACCCTTTTTTACATAATTTTCCATATTTGAGTCAGGCTTTTTATGTGCTAAACAGTTGTCCAATGTCTATTCTACATATTTAAATAAAAAAATGACCAAAAATTGCTAAAATATTTGACACGAATGGAATTTTAAGAAATTGACACCGGTCGCAGGTATGGAGTAACCGTATGACCTTGACTGACTTTTCAAGGTCAAATCAACTTAATGACACTATTCCAACACATTTTGACCATTTAAGGGTTTCAGATATAAAAAATAAAAAAAATGAAATTTATCCCCCCTTTTTTCCAAAAATATGAAATTTGACATTTTTGCACTAAAAGTGGTCAAAATATGTTAAATATACTACTTTTAATCATATTTAGTCAAAATCAGATGAAAAAATGTCGACCGGTCCTTATTAAGGTCTTTCACGACTACGGTCGTAAAGACCTTCTAGCAATTCTTCTGATTATTATTATTATTCTTCTTCCGCCAAAAAAAATTTTTTTTTGTTTCGCGACATATCATTTCAATACTTAAGGTAGTATACCGGTCATGAAAAACCAATTTAAAAATGAGTCCGCTTAGCGAAACTTTTTATAGTTACGGAGTTATCTCCCCTAACACCGTAAAGTTTCTAACCGCATCTCCTCCTAAACTACAATAAAAACACAAAAACTAAAGCATGCAATGTGATAAGGAATTAATAAAGATGTGAATAGGACAATTTCATAAATTTCAGACTACTTCCTGATGAGAAAATTAAGAGTCGAAAAGTGTCGCGACATAATAAATTGCTCAAAATGCAATTTTAAGAATAACTACATATTTTGAACCCTTTTTTACATAATTTTCCATATTTGAGTCAGGCTTTTTATGTGCTAAACAGTTGTCCAATGTCTATTCTACATATTTAAATAAAAAAATGACCAAAAATTGCTAAAATATTTGACACGAATGGAATTTTAAGAAATTGACACCGGTCGCAGGTATGGAGTAACCGTATGACCTTGACTGACTTTTCAAGGTCAAATCAACTTAATGACACTATTCCAACACATTTTGACCATTTAAGGGTTTCAGATATAAAAAATAAAAAAAATGAAATTTATCCCCCCTTTTTTCCAAAAATATGAAATTTGACATTTTTGCACTAAAAGTGGTCAAAATATGTTAAATATACTACTTTTAATCATATTTAGTCAAAATCAGATGAAAAAATGTCGACCGGTCCTTATTAAGGTCTTTCACGACTACGGTCGTAAAGACCTTCTAGCAATTCTTCTGATTATTATTATTATTCTTCTTCCGCCAAAAAAAATTTTTTTTTGTTTCGCGACATATCATTTCAATACTTAAGGTAGTATACCGGTCATGAAAAACCAATTTAAAAATGAGTCCGCTTAGCGAAACTTTTTATAGTTACGGAGTTATCTCCCCTAACACCGTAAAGTTTCTAACCGCATCTCCTCCTAAACTACAATAAAAACACAAAAACTAAAGCATGCAATGTGATAAGGAATTAATAAAGATGTGAATAGGACAATTTCATAAATTTCAGACTACTTCCTGATGAGAAAATTAAGAGTCGAAAAGTGTCGCGACATAATAAATTGCTCAAAATGCAATTTTAAGAATAACTACATATTTTGAACCCTTTTTTACATAATTTTCCATATTTGAGTCAGGCTTTTTATGTGCTAAACAGTTGTCCAATGTCTATTCTACATATTTAAATAAAAAAATGACCAAAAATTGCTAAAATATTTGACACGAATGGAATTTTAAGAAATTGACACCGGTCGCAGGTATGGAGTAACCGTATGACCTTGACTGACTTTTCAAGGTCAAATCAACTTAATGACACTATTCCAACACATTTTGACCATTTAAGGGTTTCAGATATAAAAAATAAAAAAAATGAAATTTATCCCCCCTTTTTTCCAAAAATATGAAATTTGACATTTTTGCACTAAAAGTGGTCAAAATATGTTAAATATACTACTTTTAATCATATTTAGTCAAAATCAGATGAAAAAATGTCGACCGGTCCTTATTAAGGTCTTTCACGACTACGGTCGTAAAGACCTTCTAGCAATTCTTCTGATTATTATTATTATTCTTCTTCCGCCAAAAAAAATTTTTTTTTGTTTCGCGACATATCATTTCAATACTTAAGGTAGTATACCGGTCATGAAAAACCAATTTAAAAATGAGTCCGCTTAGCGAAACTTTTTATAGTTACGGAGTTATCTCCCCTAACACCGTAAAGTTTCTAACCGCATCTCCTCCTAAACTACAATAAAAACACAAAAACTAAAGCATGCAATGTGATAAGGAATTAATAAAGATGTGAATAGGACAATTTCATAAATTTCAGACTACTTCCTGATGAGAAAATTAAGAGTCGAAAAGTGTCGCGACATAATAAATTGCTCAAAATGCAATTTTAAGAATAACTACATATTTTGAACCCTTTTTTACATAATTTTCCATATTTGAGTCAGGCTTTTTATGTGCTAAACAGTTGTCCAATGTCTATTCTACATATTTAAATAAAAAAATGACCAAAAATTGCTAAAATATTTGACACGAATGGAATTTTAAGAAATTGACACCGGTCGCAGGTATGGAGTAACCGTATGACCTTGACTGACTTTTCAAGGTCAAATCAACTTAATGACACTATTCCAACACATTTTGACCATTTAAGGGTTTCAGATATAAAAAATAAAAAAAATGAAATTTATCCCCCCTTTTTTCCAAAAATATGAAATTTGACATTTTTGCACTAAAAGTGGTCAAAATATGTTAAATATACTACTTTTAATCATATTTAGTCAAAATCAGATGAAAAAATGTCGACCGGTCCTTATTAAGGTCTTTCACGACTACGGTCGTAAAGACCTTCTAGCAATTCTTCTGATTATTATTATTATTCTTCTTCCGCCAAAAAAAATTTTTTTTTGTTTCGCGACATATCATTTCAATACTTAAGGTAGTATACCGGTCATGAAAAACCAATTTAAAAATGAGTCCGCTTAGCGAAACTTTTTATAGTTACGGAGTTATCTCCCCTAACACCGTAAAGTTTCTAACCGCATCTCCTCCTAAACTACAATAAAAACACAAAAACTAAAGCATGCAATGTGATAAGGAATTAATAAAGATGTGAATAGGACAATTTCATAAATTTCAGACTACTTCCTGATGAGAAAATTAAGAGTCGAAAAGTGTCGCGACATAATAAATTGCTCAAAATGCAATTTTAAGAATAACTACATATTTTGAACCCTTTTTTACATAATTTTCCATATTTGAGTCAGGCTTTTTATGTGCTAAACAGTTGTCCAATGTCTATTCTACATATTTAAATAAAAAAATGACCAAAAATTGCTAAAATATTTGACACGAATGGAATTTTAAGAAATTGACACCGGTCGCAGGTATGGAGTAACCGTATGACCTTGACTGACTTTTCAAGGTCAAATCAACTTAATGACACTATTCCAACACATTTTGACCATTTAAGGGTTTCAGATATAAAAAATAAAAAAAATGAAATTTATCCCCCCTTTTTTCCAAAAATATGAAATTTGACATTTTTGCACTAAAAGTGGTCAAAATATGTTAAATATACTACTTTTAATCATATTTAGTCAAAATCAGATGAAAAAATGTCGACCGGTCCTTATTAAGGTCTTTCACGACTACGGTCGTAAAGACCTTCTAGCAATTCTTCTGATTATTATTATTATTCTTCTTCCGCCAAAAAAAATTTTTTTTTGTTTCGCGACATATCATTTCAATACTTAAGGTAGTATACCGGTCATGAAAAACCAATTTAAAAATGAGTCCGCTTAGCGAAACTTTTTATAGTTACGGAGTTATCTCCCCTAACACCGTAAAGTTTCTAACCGCATCTCCTCCTAAACTACAATAAAAACACAAAAACTAAAGCATGCAATGTGATAAGGAATTAATAAAGATGTGAATAGGACAATTTCATAAATTTCAGACTACTTCCTGATGAGAAAATTAAGAGTCGAAAAGTGTCGCGACATAATAAATTGCTCAAAATGCAATTTTAAGAATAACTACATATTTTGAACCCTTTTTTACATAATTTTCCATATTTGAGTCAGGCTTTTTATGTGCTAAACAGTTGTCCAATGTCTATTCTACATATTTAAATAAAAAAATGACCAAAAATTGCTAAAATATTTGACACGAATGGAATTTTAAGAAATTGACACCGGTCGCAGGTATGGAGTAACCGTATGACCTTGACTGACTTTTCAAGGTCAAATCAACTTAATGACACTATTCCAACACATTTTGACCATTTAAGGGTTTCAGATATAAAAAATAAAAAAAATGAAATTTATCCCCCCTTTTTTCCAAAAATATGAAATTTGACATTTTTGCACTAAAAGTGGTCAAAATATGTTAAATATACTACTTTTAATCATATTTAGTCAAAATCAGATGAAAAAATGTCGACCGGTCCTTATTAAGGTCTTTCACGACTACGGTCGTAAAGACCTTCTAGCAATTCTTCTGATTATTATTATTATTCTTCTTCCGCCAAAAAAAATTTTTTTTTGTTTCGCGACATATCATTTCAATACTTAAGGTAGTATACCGGTCATGAAAAACCAATTTAAAAATGAGTCCGCTTAGCGAAACTTTTTATAGTTATGGAGTTATCTCCCCTAACACCGTAAAGTTTCTAACCGCATCTCCTCCTAAACTACAATAAAAACACAAAAACTAAAGCATGCAATGTGATAAGGAATTAATAAAGATGTGAATAGGACAATTTCATAAATTTCAGACTACTTCCTGATGAGAAAATTAAGAGTCGAAAAGTGTCGCGACATAATAAATTGCTCAAAATGCAATTTTAAGAATAACTACATATTTTGAACCCTTTTTTACATAATTTTCCATATTTGAGTCAGGCTTTTTATGTGCTAAACAGTTGTCCAATGTCTATTCTACATATTTAAATAAAAAAATGACCAAAAATTGCTAAAATATTTGACACGAATGGAATTTTAAGAAATTGACACCGGTCGCAGGTATGGAGTAACCGTATGACCTTGACTGACTTTTCAAGGTCAAATCAACTTAATGACACTATTCCAACACATTTTGACCATTTAAGGGTTTCAGATATAAAAAATAAAAAAAATGAAATTTATCCCCCCTTTTTTCCAAAAATATGAAATTTGACATTTTTGCACTAAAAGTGGTCAAAATATGTTAAATATACTACTTTTAATCATATTTAGTCAAAATCAGATGAAAAAATGTCGACCGGTCCTTATTAAGGTCTTTCACGACTACGGTCGTAAAGACCTTCTAGCAATTCTTCTGATTATTATTATTATTCTTCTTCCGCCAAAAAAAATTTTTTTTTGTTTCGCGACATATCATTTCAATACTTAAGGTAGTATACCGGTCATGAAAAACCAATTTAAAAATGAGTCCGCTTAGCGAAACTTTTTATAGTTACGGAGTTATCTCCCCTAACACCGTAAAGTTTCTAACCGCATCTCCTCCTAAACTACAATAAAAACACAAAAACTAAAGCATGCAATGTGATAAGGAATTAATAAAGATGTGAATAGGACAATTTCATAAATTTCAGACTACTTCCTGATGAGAAAATTAAGAGTCGAAAAGTGTCGCGACATAATAAATTGCTCAAAATGCAATTTTAAGAATAACTACATATTTTGAACCCTTTTTTACATAATTTTCCATATTTGAGTCAGGCTTTTTATGTGCTAAACAGTTGTCCAATGTCTATTCTACATATTTAAATAAAAAAATGACCAAAAATTGCTAAAATATTTGACACGAATGGAATTTTAAGAAATTGACACCGGTCGCAGGTATGGAGTAACCGTATGACCTTGACTGACTTTTCAAGGTCAAATCAACTTAATGACACTATTCCAACACATTTTGACCATTTAAGGGTTTCAGATATAAAAAATAAAAAAAATGAAATTTATCCCCCCTTTTTTCCAAAAATATGAAATTTGACATTTTTGCACTAAAAGTGGTCAAAATATGTTAAATATACTACTTTTAATCATATTTAGTCAAAATCAGATGAAAAAATGTCGACCGGTCCTTATTAAGGTCTTTCACGACTACGGTCGTAAAGACCTTCTAGCAATTCTTCTGATTATTATTATTATTCTTCTTCCGCCAAAAAAAATTTTTTTTTGTTTCGCGACATATCATTTCAATACTTAAGGTAGTATACCGGTCATGAAAAACCAATTTAAAAATGAGTCCGCTTAGCGAAACTTTTTATAGTTACGGAGTTATCTCCCCTAACACCGTAAAGTTTCTAACCGCATCTCCTCCTAAACTACAATAAAAACACAAAAACTAAAGCATGCAATGTGATAAGGAATTAATAAAGATGTGAATAGGACAATTTCATAAATTTCAGACTACTTCCTGATGAGAAAATTAAGAGTCGAAAAGTGTCGCGACATAATAAATTGCTCAAAATGCAATTTTAAGAATAACTACATATTTTGAACCCTTTTTTACATAATTTTCCATATTTGAGTCAGGCTTTTTATGTGCTAAACAGTTGTCCAATGTCTATTCTACATATTTAAATAAAAAAATGACCAAAAATTGCTAAAATATTTGACACGAATGGAATTTTAAGAAATTGACACCGGTCGCAGGTATGGAGTAACCGTATGACCTTGACTGACTTTTCAAGGTCAAATCAACTTAATGACACTATTCCAACACATTTTGACCATTTAAGGGTTTCAGATATAAAAAATAAAAAAAATGAAATTTATCCCCCCTTTTTTCCAAAAATATGAAATTTGACATTTTTGCACTAAAAGTGGTCAAAATATGTTAAATATACTACTTTTAATCATATTTAGTCAAAATCAGATGAAAAAATGTCGACCGGTCCTTATTAAGGTCTTTCACGACTACGGTCGTAAAGACCTTCTAGCAATTCTTCTGATTATTATTATTATTCTTCTTCCGCCAAAAAAAATTTTTTTTTGTTTCGCGACATATCATTTCAATACTTAAGGTAGTATACCGGTCATGAAAAACCAATTTAAAAATGAGTCCGCTTAGCGAAACTTTTTATAGTTACGGAGTTATCTCCCCTAACACCGTAAAGTTTCTAACCGCATCTCCTCCTAAACTACAATAAAAACACAAAAACTAAAGCATGCAATGTGATAAGGAATTAATAAAGATGTGAATAGGACAATTTCATAAATTTCAGACTACTTCCTGATGAGAAAATTAAGAGTCGAAAAGTGTCGCGACATAATAAATTGCTCAAAATGCAATTTTAAGAATAACTACATATTTTGAACCCTTTTTTACATAATTTTCCATATTTGAGTCAGGCTTTTTATGTGCTAAACAGTTGTCCAATGTCTATTCTACATATTTAAATAAAAAAATGACCAAAAATTGCTAAAATATTTGACACGAATGGAATTTTAAGAAATTGACACCGGTCGCAGGTATGGAGTAACCGTATGACCTTGACTGACTTTTCAAGGTCAAATCAACTTAATGACACTATTCCAACACATTTTGACCATTTAAGGGTTTCAGATATAAAAAATAAAAAAAATGAAATTTATCCCCCCTTTTTTCCAAAAATATGAAATTTGACATTTTTGCACTAAAAGTGGTCAAAATATGTTAAATATACTACTTTTAATCATATTTAGTCAAAATCAGATGAAAAAATGTCGACCGGTCCTTATTAAGGTCTTTCACGACTACGGTCGTAAAGACCTTCTAGCAATTCTTCTGATTATTATTATTATTCTTCTTCCGCCAAAAAAAATTTTTTTTTGTTTCGCGACATATCATTTCAATACTTAAGGTAGTATACCGGTCATGAAAAACCAATTTAAAAATGAGTCCGCTTAGCGAAACTTTTTATAGTTACGGAGTTATCTCCCCTAACACCGTAAAGTTTCTAACCGCATCTCCTCCTAAACTACAATAAAAACACAAAAACTAAAGCATGCAATGTGATAAGGAATTAATAAAGATGTGAATAGGACAATTTCATAAATTTCAGACTACTTCCTGATGAGAAAATTAAGAGTCGAAAAGTGTCGCGACATAATAAATTGCTCAAAATGCAATTTTAAGAATAACTACATATTTTGAACCCTTTTTTACATAATTTTCCATATTTGAGTCAGGCTTTTTATGTGCTAAACAGTTGTCCAATGTCTATTCTACATATTTAAATAAAAAAATGACCAAAAATTGCTAAAATATTTGACACGAATGGAATTTTAAGAAATTGACACCGGTCGCAGGTATGGAGTAACCGTATGACCTTGACTGACTTTTCAAGGTCAAATCAACTTAATGACACTATTCCAACACATTTTGACCATTTAAGGGTTTCAGATATAAAAAATAAAAAAAATGAAATTTATCCCCCCTTTTTTCCAAAAATATGAAATTTGACATTTTTGCACTAAAAGTGGTCAAAATATGTTAAATATACTACTTTTAATCATATTTAGTCAAAATCAGATGAAAAAATGTCGACCGGTCCTTATTAAGGTCTTTCACGACTACGGTCGTAAAGACCTTCTAGCAATTCTTCTGATTATTATTATTATTCTTCTTCCGCCAAAAAAAATTTTTTTTTGTTTCGCGACATATCATTTCAATACTTAAGGTAGTATACCGGTCATGAAAAACCAATTTAAAAATGAGTCCGCTTAGCGAAACTTTTTATAGTTACGGAGTTATCTCCCCTAACACCGTAAAGTTTCTAACCGCATCTCCTCCTAAACTACAATAAAAACACAAAAACTAAAGCATGCAATGTGATAAGGAATTAATAAAGATGTGAATAGGACAATTTCATAAATTTCAGACTACTTCCTGATGAGAAAATTAAGAGTCGAAAAGTGTCGCGACATAATAAATTGCTCAAAATGCAATTTTAAGAATAACTACATATTTTGAACCCTTTTTTACATAATTTTCCATATTTGAGTCAGGCTTTTTATGTGCTAAACAGTTGTCCAATGTCTATTCTACATATTTAAATAAAAAAATGACCAAAAATTGCTAAAATATTTGACACGAATGGAATTTTAAGAAATTGACACCGGTCGCAGGTATGGAGTAACCGTATGACCTTGACTGACTTTTCAAGGTCAAATCAACTTAATGACACTATTCCAACACATTTTGACCATTTAAGGGTTTCAGATATAAAAAATAAAAAAAATGAAATTTATCCCCCCTTTTTTCCAAAAATATGAAATTTGACATTTTTGCACTAAAAGTGGTCAAAATATGTTAAATATACTACTTTTAATCATATTTAGTCAAAATCAGATGAAAAAATGTCGACCGGTCCTTATTAAGGTCTTTCACGACTACGGTCGTAAAGACCTTCTAGCAATTCTTCTGATTATTATTATTATTCTTCTTCCGCCAAAAAAAATTTTTTTTTGTTTCGCGACATATCATTTCAATACTTAAGGTAGTATACCGGTCATGAAAAACCAATTTAAAAATGAGTCCGCTTAGCGAAACTTTTTATAGTTACGGAGTTATCTCCCCTAACACCGTAAAGTTTCTAACCGCATCTCCTCCTAAACTACAATAAAAACACAAAAACTAAAGCATGCAATGTGATAAGGAATTAATAAAGATGTGAATAGGACAATTTCATAAATTTCAGACTACTTCCTGATGAGAAAATTAAGAGTCGAAAAGTGTCGCGACATAATAAATTGCTCAAAATGCAATTTTAAGAATAACTACATATTTTGAACCCTTTTTTACATAATTTTCCATATTTGAGTCAGGCTTTTTATGTGCTAAACAGTTGTCCAATGTCTATTCTACATATTTAAATAAAAAAATGACCAAAAATTGCTAAAATATTTGACACGAATGGAATTTTAAGAAATTGACACCGGTCGCAGGTATGGAGTAACCGTATGACCTTGACTGACTTTTCAAGGTCAAATCAACTTAATGACACTATTCCAACACATTTTGACCATTTAAGGGTTTCAGATATAAAAAATAAAAAAAATGAAATTTATCCCCCCTTTTTTCCAAAAATATGAAATTTGACATTTTTGCACTAAAAGTGGTCAAAATATGTTAAATATACTACTTTTAATCATATTTAGTCAAAATCAGATGAAAAAATGTCGACCGGTCCTTATTAAGGTCTTTCACGACTACGGTCGTAAAGACCTTCTAGCAATTCTTCTGATTATTATTATTATTCTTCTTCCGCCAAAAAAAATTTTTTTTTGTTTCGCGACATATCATTTCAATACTTAAGGTAGTATACCGGTCATGAAAAACCAATTTAAAAATGAGTCCGCTTAGCGAAACTTTTTATAGTTACGGAGTTATCTCCCCTAACACCGTAAAGTTTCTAACCGCATCTCCTCCTAAACTACAATAAAAACACAAAAACTAAAGCATGCAATGTGATAAGGAATTAATAAAGATGTGAATAGGACAATTTCATAAATTTCAGACTACTTCCTGATGAGAAAATTAAGAGTCGAAAAGTGTCGCGACATAATAAATTGCTCAAAATGCAATTTTAAGAATAACTACATATTTTGAACCCTTTTTTACATAATTTTCCATATTTGAGTCAGGCTTTTTATGTGCTAAACAGTTGTCCAATGTCTATTCTACATATTTAAATAAAAAAATGACCAAAAATTGCTAAAATATTTGACACGAATGGAATTTTAAGAAATTGACACCGGTCGCAGGTATGGAGTAACCGTATGACCTTGACTGACTTTTCAAGGTCAAATCAACTTAATGACACTATTCCAACACATTTTGACCATTTAAGGGTTTCAGATATAAAAAATAAAAAAAATGAAATTTATCCCCCCTTTTTTCCAAAAATATGAAATTTGACATTTTTGCACTAAAAGTGGTCAAAATATGTTAAATATACTACTTTTAATCATATTTAGTCAAAATCAGATGAAAAAATGTCGACCGGTCCTTATTAAGGTCTTTCACGACTACGGTCGTAAAGACCTTCTAGCAATTCTTCTGATTATTATTATTATTCTTCTTCCGCCAAAAAAAATTTTTTTTTGTTTCGCGACATATCATTTCAATACTTAAGGTAGTATACCGGTCATGAAAAACCAATTTAAAAATGAGTCCGCTTAGCGAAACTTTTTATAGTTACGGAGTTATCTCCCCTAACACCGTAAAGTTTCTAACCGCATCTCCTCCTAAACTACAATAAAAACACAAAAACTAAAGCATGCAATGTGATAAGGAATTAATAAAGATGTGAATAGGACAATTTCATAAATTTCAGACTACTTCCTGATGAGAAAATTAAGAGTCGAAAAGTGTCGCGACATAATAAATTGCTCAAAATGCAATTTTAAGAATAACTACATATTTTGAACCCTTTTTTACATAATTTTCCATATTTGAGTCAGGCTTTTTATGTGCTAAACAGTTGTCCAATGTCTATTCTACATATTTAAATAAAAAAATGACCAAAAATTGCTAAAATATTTGACACGAATGGAATTTTAAGAAATTGACACCGGTCGCAGGTATGGAGTAACCGTATGACCTTGACTGACTTTTCAAGGTCAAATCAACTTAATGACACTATTCCAACACATTTTGACCATTTAAGGGTTTCAGATATAAAAAATAAAAAAAATGAAATTTATCCCCCCTTTTTTCCAAAAATATGAAATTTGACATTTTTGCACTAAAAGTGGTCAAAATATGTTAAATATACTACTTTTAATCATATTTAGTCAAAATCAGATGAAAAAATGTCGACCGGTCCTTATTAAGGTCTTTCACGACTACGGTCGTAAAGACCTTCTAGCAATTCTTCTGATTATTATTATTATTCTTCTTCCGCCAAAAAAAATTTTTTTTTGTTTCGCGACATATCATTTCAATACTTAAGGTAGTATACCGGTCATGAAAAACCAATTTAAAAATGAGTCCGCTTAGCGAAACTTTTTATAGTTACGGAGTTATCTCCCCTAACACCGTAAAGTTTCTAACCGCATCTCCTCCTAAACTACAATAAAAACACAAAAACTAAAGCATGCAATGTGATAAGGAATTAATAAAGATGTGAATAGGACAATTTCATAAATTTCAGACTACTTCCTGATGAGAAAATTAAGAGTCGAAAAGTGTCGCGACATAATAAATTGCTCAAAATGCAATTTTAAGAATAACTACATATTTTGAACCCTTTTTTACATAATTTTCCATATTTGAGTCAGGCTTTTTATGTGCTAAACAGTTGTCCAATGTCTATTCTACATATTTAAATAAAAAAATGACCAAAAATTGCTAAAATATTTGACACGAATGGAATTTTAAGAAATTGACACCGGTCGCAGGTATGGAGTAACCGTATGACCTTGACTGACTTTTCAAGGTCAAATCAACTTAATGACACTATTCCAACACATTTTGACCATTTAAGGGTTTCAGATATAAAAAATAAAAAAAATGAAATTTATCCCCCCTTTTTTCCAAAAATATGAAATTTGACATTTTTGCACTAAAAGTGGTCAAAATATGTTAAATATACTACTTTTAATCATATTTAGTCAAAATCAGATGAAAAAATGTCGACCGGTCCTTATTAAGGTCTTTCACGACTACGGTCGTAAAGACCTTCTAGCAATTCTTCTGATTATTATTATTATTCTTCTTCCGCCAAAAAAAATTTTTTTTTGTTTCGCGACATATCATTTCAATACTTAAGGTAGTATACCGGTCATGAAAAACCAATTTAAAAATGAGTCCGCTTAGCGAAACTTTTTATAGTTACGGAGTTATCTCCCCTAACACCGTAAAGTTTCTAACCGCATCTCCTCCTAAACTACAATAAAAACACAAAAACTAAAGCATGCAATGTGATAAGGAATTAATAAAGATGTGAATAGGACAATTTCATAAATTTCAGACTACTTCCTGATGAGAAAATTAAGAGTCGAAAAGTGTCGCGACATAATAAATTGCTCAAAATGCAATTTTAAGAATAACTACATATTTTGAACCCTTTTTTACATAATTTTCCATATTTGAGTCAGGCTTTTTATGTGCTAAACAGTTGTCCAATGTCTATTCTACATATTTAAATAAAAAAATGACCAAAAATTGCTAAAATATTTGACACGAATGGAATTTTAAGAAATTGACACCGGTCGCAGGTATGGAGTAACCGTATGACCTTGACTGACTTTTCAAGGTCAAATCAACTTAATGACACTATTCCAACACATTTTGACCATTTAAGGGTTTCAGATATAAAAAATAAAAAAAATGAAATTTATCCCCCCTTTTTTCCAAAAATATGAAATTTGACATTTTTGCACTAAAAGTGGTCAAAATATGTTAAATATACTACTTTTAATCATATTTAGTCAAAATCAGATGAAAAAATGTCGACCGGTCCTTATTAAGGTCTTTCACGACTACGGTCGTAAAGACCTTCTAGCAATTCTTCTGATTATTATTATTATTCTTCTTCCGCCAAAAAAAATTTTTTTTTGTTTCGCGACATATCATTTCAATACTTAAGGTAGTATACCGGTCATGAAAAACCAATTTAAAAATGAGTCCGCTTAGCGAAACTTTTTATAGTTACGGAGTTATCTCCCCTAACACCGTAAAGTTTCTAACCGCATCTCCTCCTAAACTACAATAAAAACACAAAAACTAAAGCATGCAATGTGATAAGGAATTAATAAAGATGTGAATAGGACAATTTCATAAATTTCAGACTACTTCCTGATGAGAAAATTAAGAGTCGAAAAGTGTCGCGACATAATAAATTGCTCAAAATGCAATTTTAAGAATAACTACATATTTTGAACCCTTTTTTACATAATTTTCCATATTTGAGTCAGGCTTTTTATGTGCTAAACAGTTGTCCAATGTCTATTCTACATATTTAAATAAAAAAATGACCAAAAATTGCTAAAATATTTGACACGAATGGAATTTTAAGAAATTGACACCGGTCGCAGGTATGGAGTAACCGTATGACCTTGACTGACTTTTCAAGGTCAAATCAACTTAATGACACTATTCCAACACATTTTGACCATTTAAGGGTTTCAGATATAAAAAATAAAAAAAATGAAATTTATCCCCCCTTTTTTCCAAAAATATGAAATTTGACATTTTTGCACTAAAAGTGGTCAAAATATGTTAAATATACTACTTTTAATCATATTTAGTCAAAATCAGATGAAAAAATGTCGACCGGTCCTTATTAAGGTCTTTCACGACTACGGTCGTAAAGACCTTCTAGCAATTCTTCTGATTATTATTATTATTCTTCTTCCGCCAAAAAAAATTTTTTTTTGTTTCGCGACATATCATTTCAATACTTAAGGTAGTATACCGGTCATGAAAAACCAATTTAAAAATGAGTCCGCTTAGCGAAACTTTTTATAGTTACGGAGTTATCTCCCCTAACACCGTAAAGTTTCTAACCGCATCTCCTCCTAAACTACAATAAAAACACAAAAACTAAAGCATGCAATGTGATAAGGAATTAATAAAGATGTGAATAGGACAATTTCATAAATTTCAGACTACTTCCTGATGAGAAAATTAAGAGTCGAAAAGTGTCGCGACATAATAAATTGCTCAAAATGCAATTTTAAGAATAACTACATATTTTGAACCCTTTTTTACATAATTTTCCATATTTGAGTCAGGCTTTTTATGTGCTAAACAGTTGTCCAATGTCTATTCTACATATTTAAATAAAAAAATGACCAAAAATTGCTAAAATATTTGACACGAATGGAATTTTAAGAAATTGACACCGGTCGCAGGTATGGAGTAACCGTATGACCTTGACTGACTTTTCAAGGTCAAATCAACTTAATGACACTATTCCAACACATTTTGACCATTTAAGGGTTTCAGATATAAAAAATAAAAAAAATGAAATTTATCCCCCCTTTTTTCCAAAAATATGAAATTTGACATTTTTGCACTAAAAGTGGTCAAAATATGTTAAATATACTACTTTTAATCATATTTAGTCAAAATCAGATGAAAAAATGTCGACCGGTCCTTATTAAGGTCTTTCACGACTACGGTCGTAAAGACCTTCTAGCAATTCTTCTGATTATTATTATTATTCTTCTTCCGCCAAAAAAAATTTTTTTTTGTTTCGCGACATATCATTTCAATACTTAAGGTAGTATACCGGTCATGAAAAACCAATTTAAAAATGAGTCCGCTTAGCGAAACTTTTTATAGTTACGGAGTTATCTCCCCTAACACCGTAAAGTTTCTAACCGCATCTCCTCCTAAACTACAATAAAAACACAAAAACTAAAGCATGCAATGTGATAAGGAATTAATAAAGATGTGAATAGGACAATTTCATAAATTTCAGACTACTTCCTGATGAGAAAATTAAGAGTCGAAAAGTGTCGCGACATAATAAATTGCTCAAAATGCAATTTTAAGAATAACTACATATTTTGAACCCTTTTTTACATAATTTTCCATATTTGAGTCAGGCTTTTTATGTGCTAAACAGTTGTCCAATGTCTATTCTACATATTTAAATAAAAAAATGACCAAAAATTGCTAAAATATTTGACACGAATGGAATTTTAAGAAATTGACACCGGTCGCAGGTATGGAGTAACCGTATGACCTTGACTGACTTTTCAAGGTCAAATCAACTTAATGACACTATTCCAACACATTTTGACCATTTAAGGGTTTCAGATATAAAAAATAAAAAAAATGAAATTTATCCCCCCTTTTTTCCAAAAATATGAAATTTGACATTTTTGCACTAAAAGTGGTCAAAATATGTTAAATATACTACTTTTAATCATATTTAGTCAAAATCAGATGAAAAAATGTCGACCGGTCCTTATTAAGGTCTTTCACGACTACGGTCGTAAAGACCTTCTAGCAATTCTTCTGATTATTATTATTATTCTTCTTCCGCCAAAAAAAATTTTTTTTTGTTTCGCGACATATCATTTCAATACTTAAGGTAGTATACCGGTCATGAAAAACCAATTTAAAAATGAGTCCGCTTAGCGAAACTTTTTATAGTTACGGAGTTATCTCCCCTAACACCGTAAAGTTTCTAACCGCATCTCCTCCTAAACTACAATAAAAACACAAAAACTAAAGCATGCAATGTGATAAGGAATTAATAAAGATGTGAATAGGACAATTTCATAAATTTCAGACTACTTCCTGATGAGAAAATTAAGAGTCGAAAAGTGTCGCGACATAATAAATTGCTCAAAATGCAATTTTAAGAATAACTACATATTTTGAACCCTTTTTTACATAATTTTCCATATTTGAGTCAGGCTTTTTATGTGCTAAACAGTTGTCCAATGTCTATTCTACATATTTAAATAAAAAAATGACCAAAAATTGCTAAAATATTTGACACGAATGGAATTTTAAGAAATTGACACCGGTCGCAGGTATGGAGTAACCGTATGACCTTGACTGACTTTTCAAGGTCAAATCAACTTAATGACACTATTCCAACACATTTTGACCATTTAAGGGTTTCAGATATAAAAAATAAAAAAAATGAAATTTATCCCCCCTTTTTTCCAAAAATATGAAATTTGACATTTTTGCACTAAAAGTGGTCAAAATATGTTAAATATACTACTTTTAATCATATTTAGTCAAAATCAGATGAAAAAATGTCGACCGGTCCTTATTAAGGTCTTTCACGACTACGGTCGTAAAGACCTTCTAGCAATTCTTCTGATTATTATTATTATTCTTCTTCCGCCAAAAAAAATTTTTTTTTGTTTCGCGACATATCATTTCAATACTTAAGGTAGTATACCGGTCATGAAAAACCAATTTAAAAATGAGTCCGCTTAGCGAAACTTTTTATAGTTACGGAGTTATCTCCCCTAACACCGTAAAGTTTCTAACCGCATCTCCTCCTAAACTACAATAAAAACACAAAAACTAAAGCATGCAATGTGATAAGGAATTAATAAAGATGTGAATAGGACAATTTCATAAATTTCAGACTACTTCCTGATGAGAAAATTAAGAGTCGAAAAGTGTCGCGACATAATAAATTGCTCAAAATGCAATTTTAAGAATAACTACATATTTTGAACCCTTTTTTACATAATTTTCCATATTTGAGTCAGGCTTTTTATGTGCTAAACAGTTGTCCAATGTCTATTCTACATATTTAAATAAAAAAATGACCAAAAATTGCTAAAATATTTGACACGAATGGAATTTTAAGAAATTGACACCGGTCGCAGGTATGGAGTAACCGTATGACCTTGACTGACTTTTCAAGGTCAAATCAACTTAATGACACTATTCCAACACATTTTGACCATTTAAGGGTTTCAGATATAAAAAATAAAAAAAATGAAATTTATCCCCCCTTTTTTCCAAAAATATGAAATTTGACATTTTTGCACTAAAAGTGGTCAAAATATGTTAAATATACTACTTTTAATCATATTTAGTCAAAATCAGATGAAAAAATGTCGACCGGTCCTTATTAAGGTCTTTCACGACTACGGTCGTAAAGACCTTCTAGCAATTCTTCTGATTATTATTATTATTCTTCTTCCGCCAAAAAAAATTTTTTTTTGTTTCGCGACATATCATTTCAATACTTAAGGTAGTATACCGGTCATGAAAAACCAATTTAAAAATGAGTCCGCTTAGCGAAACTTTTTATAGTTACGGAGTTATCTCCCCTAACACCGTAAAGTTTCTAACCGCATCTCCTCCTAAACTACAATAAAAACACAAAAACTAAAGCATGCAATGTGATAAGGAATTAATAAAGATGTGAATAGGACAATTTCATAAATTTCAGA
This sequence comes from Arcuatula senhousia, assembly GCA_963971305.1. Lineage (NCBI taxonomy): Eukaryota > Metazoa > Mollusca > Bivalvia > Mytilida > Mytilidae > Arcuatula > Arcuatula senhousia. Next base: position 68,611,703 of record OZ020307.1, on the reverse strand, counting down.
CTACTTCCTGATGAGAAAATTAAGAGTCGAAAAGTGTCGCGACATAATAAATTGCTCAAAATGCAATTTTAAGAATAACTACATATTTTGAACCCTTTTTTACATAATTTTCCATATTTGAGTCAGGCTTTTTATGTGCTAAACAGTTGTCCAATGTCTATTCTACATATTTAAATAAAAAAATGACCAAAAATTGCTAAAATATTTGACACGAATGGAATTTTAAGAAATTGACACCGGTCGCAGGTATGGAGTAACCGTATGACCTTGACTGACTTTTCAAGGTCAAATCAACTTAATGACACTATTCCAACACATTTTGACCATTTAAGGGTTTCAGATATAAAAAATAAAAAAAATGAAATTTATCCCCCCTTTTTTCCAAAAATATGAAATTTGACATTTTTGCACTAAAAGTGGTCAAAATATGTTAAATATACTACTTTTAATCATATTTAGTCAAAATCAGATGAAAAAATGTCGACCGGTCCTTATTAAGGTCTTTCACGACTACGGTCGTAAAGACCTTCTAGCAATTCTTCTGATTATTATTATTATTCTTCTTCCGCCAAAAAAAATTTTTTTTTGTTTCGCGACATATCATTTCAATACTTAAGGTAGTATACCGGTCATGAAAAACCAATTTAAAAATGAGTCCGCTTAGCGAAACTTTTTATAGTTACGGAGTTATCTCCCCTAACACCGTAAAGTTTCTAACCGCATCTCCTCCTAAACTACAATAAAAACACAAAAACTAAAGCATGCAATGTGATAAGGAATTAATAAAGATGTGAATAGGACAATTTCATAAATTTCAGACTACTTCCTGATGAGAAAATTAAGAGTCGAAAAGTGTCGCGACATAATAAATTGCTCAAAATGCAATTTTAAGAATAACTACATATTTTGAACCCTTTTTTACATAATTTTCCATATTTGAGTCAGGCTTTTTATGTGCTAAACAGTTGTCCAATGTCTATTCTACATATTTAAATAAAAAAATGACCAAAAATTGCTAAAATATTTGACACGAATGGAATTTTAAGAAATTGACACCGGTCGCAGGTATGGAGTAACCGTATGACCTTGACTGACTTTTCAAGGTCAAATCAACTTAATGACACTATTCCAACACATTTTGACCATTTAAGGGTTTCAGATATAAAAAATAAAAAAAATGAAATTTATCCCCCCTTTTTTCCAAAAATATGAAATTTGACATTTTTGCACTAAAAGTGGTCAAAATATGTTAAATATACTACTTTTAATCATATTTAGTCAAAATCAGATGAAAAAATGTCGACCGGTCCTTATTAAGGTCTTTCACGACTACGGTCGTAAAGACCTTCTAGCAATTCTTCTGATTATTATTATTATTCTTCTTCCGCCAAAAAAAATTTTTTTTTGTTTCGCGACATATCATTTCAATACTTAAGGTAGTATACCGGTCATGAAAAACCAATTTAAAAATGAGTCCGCTTAGCGAAACTTTTTATAGTTACGGAGTTATCTCCCCTAACACCGTAAAGTTTCTAACCGCATCTCCTCCTAAACTACAATAAAAACACAAAAACTAAAGCATGCAATGTGATAAGGAATTAATAAAGATGTGAATAGGACAATTTCATAAATTTCAGACTACTTCCTGATGAGAAAATTAAGAGTCGAAAAGTGTCGCGACATAATAAATTGCTCAAAATGCAATTTTAAGAATAACTACATATTTTGAACCCTTTTTTACATAATTTTCCATATTTGAGTCAGGCTTTTTATGTGCTAAACAGTTGTCCAATGTCTATTCTACATATTTAAATAAAAAAATGACCAAAAATTGCTAAAATATTTGACACGAATGGAATTTTAAGAAATTGACACCGGTCGCAGGTATGGAGTAACCGTATGACCTTGACTGACTTTTCAAGGTCAAATCAACTTAATGACACTATTCCAACACATTTTGACCATTTAAGGGTTTCAGATATAAAAAATAAAAAAAATGAAATTTATCCCCCCTTTTTTCCAAAAATATGAAATTTGACATTTTTGCACTAAAAGTGGTCAAAATATGTTAAATATACTACTTTTAATCATATTTAGTCAAAATCAGATGAAAAAATGTCGACCGGTCCTTATTAAGGTCTTTCACGACTACGGTCGTAAAGACCTTCTAGCAATTCTTCTGATTATTATTATTATTCTTCTTCCGCCAAAAAAAATTTTTTTTTGTTTCGCGACATATCATTTCAATACTTAAGGTAGTATACCGGTCATGAAAAACCAATTTAAAAATGAGTCCGCTTAGCGAAACTTTTTATAGTTACGGAGTTATCTCCCCTAACACCGTAAAGTTTCTAACCGCATCTCCTCCTAAACTACAATAAAAACACAAAAACTAAAGCATGCAATGTGATAAGGAATTAATAAAGATGTGAATAGGACAATTTCATAAATTTCAGACTACTTCCTGATGAGAAAATTAAGAGTCGAAAAGTGTCGCGACATAATAAATTGCTCAAAATGCAATTTTAAGAATAACTACATATTTTGAACCCTTTTTTACATAATTTTCCATATTTGAGTCAGGCTTTTTATGTGCTAAACAGTTGTCCAATGTCTATTCTACATATTTAAATAAAAAAATGACCAAAAATTGCTAAAATATTTGACACGAATGGAATTTTAAGAAATTGACACCGGTCGCAGGTATGGAGTAACCGTATGACCTTGACTGACTTTTCAAGGTCAAATCAACTTAATGACACTATTCCAACACATTTTGACCATTTAAGGGTTTCAGATATAAAAAATAAAAAAAATGAAATTTATCCCCCCTTTTTTCCAAAAATATGAAATTTGACATTTTTGCACTAAAAGTGGTCAAAATATGTTAAATATACTACTTTTAATCATATTTAGTCAAAATCAGATGAAAAAATGTCGACCGGTCCTTATTAAGGTCTTTCACGACTACGGTCGTAAAGACCTTCTAGCAATTCTTCTGATTATTATTATTATTCTTCTTCCGCCAAAAAAAATTTTTTTTTGTTTCGCGACATATCATTTCAATACTTAAGGTAGTATACCGGTCATGAAAAACCAATTTAAAAATGAGTCCGCTTAGCGAAACTTTTTATAGTTACGGAGTTATCTCCCCTAACACCGTAAAGTTTCTAACCGCATCTCCTCCTAAACTACAATAAAAACACAAAAACTAAAGCATGCAATGTGATAAGGAATTAATAAAGATGTGAATAGGACAATTTCATAAATTTCAGACTACTTCCTGATGAGAAAATTAAGAGTCGAAAAGTGTCGCGACATAATAAATTGCTCAAAATGCAATTTTAAGAATAACTACATATTTTGAACCCTTTTTTACATAATTTTCCATATTTGAGTCAGGCTTTTTATGTGCTAAACAGTTGTCCAATGTCTATTCTACATATTTAAATAAAAAAATGACCAAAAATTGCTAAAATATTTGACACGAATGGAATTTTAAGAAATTGACACCGGTCGCAGGTATGGAGTAACCGTATGACCTTGACTGACTTTTCAAGGTCAAATCAACTTAATGACACTATTCCAACACATTTTGACCATTTAAGGGTTTCAGATATAAAAAATAAAAAAAATGAAATTTATCCCCCCTTTTTTCCAAAAATATGAAATTTGACATTTTTGCACTAAAAGTGGTCAAAATATGTTAAATATACTACTTTTAATCATATTTAGTCAAAATCAGATGAAAAAATGTCGACCGGTCCTTATTAAGGTCTTTCACGACTACGGTCGTAAAGACCTTCTAGCAATTCTTCTGATTATTATTATTATTCTTCTTCCGCCAAAAAAAATTTTTTTTTGTTTCGCGACATATCATTTCAATACTTAAGGTAGTATACCGGTCATGAAAAACCAATTTAAAAATGAGTCCGCTTAGCGAAACTTTTTATAGTTACGGAGTTATCTCCCCTAACACCGTAAAGTTTCTAACCGCATCTCCTCCTAAACTACAATAAAAACACAAAAACTAAAGCATGCAATGTGATAAGGAATTAATAAAGATGTGAATAGGACAATTTCATAAATTTCAGACTACTTCCTGATGAGAAAATTAAGAGTCGAAAAGTGTCGCGACATAATAAATTGCTCAAAATGCAATTTTAAGAATAACTACATATTTTGAACCCTTTTTTACATAATTTTCCATATTTGAGTCAGGCTTTTTATGTGCTAAACAGTTGTCCAATGTCTATTCTACATATTTAAATAAAAAAATGACCAAAAATTGCTAAAATATTTGACACGAATGGAATTTTAAGAAATTGACACCGGTCGCAGGTATGGAGTAACCGTATGACCTTGACTGACTTTTCAAGGTCAAATCAACTTAATGACACTATTCCAACACATTTTGACCATTTAAGGGTTTCAGATATAAAAAATAAAAAAAATGAAATTTATCCCCCCTTTTTTCCAAAAATATGAAATTTGACATTTTTGCACTAAAAGTGGTCAAAATATGTTAAATATACTACTTTTAATCATATTTAGTCAAAATCAGATGAAAAAATGTCGACCGGTCCTTATTAAGGTCTTTCACGACTACGGTCGTAAAGACCTTCTAGCAATTCTTCTGATTATTATTATTATTCTTCTTCCGCCAAAAAAAATTTTTTTTTGTTTCGCGACATATCATTTCAATACTTAAGGTAGTATACCGGTCATGAAAAACCAATTTAAAAATGAGTCCGCTTAGCGAAACTTTTTATAGTTACGGAGTTATCTCCCCTAACACCGTAAAGTTTCTAACCGCATCTCCTCCTAAACTACAATAAAAACACAAAAACTAAAGCATGCAATGTGATAAGGAATTAATAAAGATGTGAATAGGACAATTTCATAAATTTCAGACTACTTCCTGATGAGAAAATTAAGAGTCGAAAAGTGTCGCGACATAATAAATTGCTCAAAATGCAATTTTAAGAATAACTACATATTTTGAACCCTTTTTTACATAATTTTCCATATTTGAGTCAGGCTTTTTATGTGCTAAACAGTTGTCCAATGTCTATTCTACATATTTAAATAAAAAAATGACCAAAAATTGCTAAAATATTTGACACGAATGGAATTTTAAGAAATTGACACCGGTCGCAGGTATGGAGTAACCGTATGACCTTGACTGACTTTTCAAGGTCAAATCAACTTAATGACACTATTCCAACACATTTTGACCATTTAAGGGTTTCAGATATAAAAAATAAAAAAAATGAAATTTATCCCCCCTTTTTTCCAAAAATATGAAATTTGACATTTTTGCACTAAAAGTGGTCAAAATATGTTAAATATACTACTTTTAATCATATTTAGTCAAAATCAGATGAAAAAATGTCGACCGGTCCTTATTAAGGTCTTTCACGACTACGGTCGTAAAGACCTTCTAGCAATTCTTCTGATTATTATTATTATTCTTCTTCCGCCAAAAAAAATTTTTTTTTGTTTCGCGACATATCATTTCAATACTTAAGGTAGTATACCGGTCATGAAAAACCAATTTAAAAATGAGTCCGCTTAGCGAAACTTTTTATAGTTACGGAGTTATCTCCCCTAACACCGTAAAGTTTCTAACCGCATCTCCTCCTAAACTACAATAAAAACACAAAAACTAAAGCATGCAATGTGATAAGGAATTAATAAAGATGTGAATAGGACAATTTCATAAATTTCAGACTACTTCCTGATGAGAAAATTAAGAGTCGAAAAGTGTCGCGACATAATAAATTGCTCAAAATGCAATTTTAAGAATAACTACATATTTTGAACCCTTTTTTACATAATTTTCCATATTTGAGTCAGGCTTTTTATGTGCTAAACAGTTGTCCAATGTCTATTCTACATATTTAAATAAAAAAATGACCAAAAATTGCTAAAATATTTGACACGAATGGAATTTTAAGAAATTGACACCGGTCGCAGGTATGGAGTAACCGTATGACCTTGACTGACTTTTCAAGGTCAAATCAACTTAATGACACTATTCCAACACATTTTGACCATTTAAGGGTTTCAGATATAAAAAATAAAAAAAATGAAATTTATCCCCCCTTTTTTCCAAAAATATGAAATTTGACATTTTTGCACTAAAAGTGGTCAAAATATGTTAAATATACTACTTTTAATCATATTTAGTCAAAATCAGATGAAAAAATGTCGACCGGTCCTTATTAAGGTCTTTCACGACTACGGTCGTAAAGACCTTCTAGCAATTCTTCTGATTATTAAGGTCTTTCACGACTACGGTCGTAAAGACCTTCTAGCAATTCTTCTGATTATTATTATTCTTCTTCCGCCAAAAAAATTTTTTTTTTGTTTCGCGACATATCATTTCAATACTTAAGGTAGTATACCGGTCATGAAAAACCAATTTAAAAATGAGTCCGCTTAGCGAAACTTTTTATAGTTACGGAGTTATCTCCCCTAACATCATAAAGTTTCTAACCGCATCTCCTCCTAAACTACAATAAAAACACAAAAACTAAGGCATGCAATGTGATAAGGAATTAATAAAGATGTGAATAGGACAATTTCATAAATTTCAGACTACTTCCTGATGAGAAAATTAAGAGTCGAAAAGTGTCGCGACATAATAAATTGCTCAAAATGCAATTTTAAGGATAACTACATATTTGAACCCTTTTTTACATAATTTTCCATATTTGAGTCAGGCCTTTTATGTGCTAAACAGTTGTCCAATGTCTATTCTACATATTTAAATAAAAAAATGACCAAAAATTGCTAAAATATTTGACACGAATGGAATTTTAAGAAATTGACACCGGTCGCAGGTATGGAGTAACCGTATGACCTTGACTGACTTTTCAAGGTCAAATCAACTTAATGACACTATTCCAACACATTTTGACCATTTAAGGGTTTCAGATATAAAAAATAAAAAAAATGAAATTTATCCCCCCTTTTTTCCAAAAATATGAAATTTGACATTTTTGCACTAAAAGTGGTCAAAACATGTTAAATATACTACTTTTAATCATATTTAGTCAAAATCAGATGAAAAAATGTCGACCGGTCCTTATTAAGGTCTTTCACGACTACGGTCGTAAAGACCTTCTAGCAATTCTTCTGATTATTATTATTCTTCTTCCGCCAAAAAAATTTTTTTTTTGTTTCGCGACATATCATTTCAATACTTAAGGTAGTATACCGGTCATGAAAAACCAATTTAAAAATGAGTCCGCTTAGCGAAACTTTTTATAGTTACGGAGTTATCTCCCCTAACATCATAAAGTTTCTAACCGCATCTCCTCCTAAACTACAATAAAAACACAAAAACTAAGGCATGCAATGTGATAAGGAATTAATAAAGATGTGAATAGGACAATTTCATAAATTTCAGACTACTTCCTGATGAGAAAATTAAGAGTCGAAAAGTGTCGCGACATAATAAATTGCTCAAAATGCAATTTTAAGGATAACTACATATTTGAACCCTTTTTTACATAATTTTCCATATTTGAGTCAGGCCTTTTATGTGCTAAACAGTTGTCCAATGTCTATTCTACATATTTAAATAAAAAAATGACCAAAAATTGCTAAAATATTTGACACGAATGGAATTTTAAGAAATTGACACCGGTCGCAGGTATGGAGTAACCGTATGACCTTGACTGACTTTTCAAGGTCAAATCAACTTAATGACACTATTCCAACACATTTTGACCATTTAAGGGTTTCAGATATAAAAAATAAAAAAAATGAAATTTATCCCCCCTTTTTTCCAAAAATATGAAATTTGACATTTTTGCACTAAAAGTGGTCAAAACATGTTAAATATACTACTTTTAATCATATTTAGTCAAAATCAGATGAAAAAATGTCGACCGGTCCTTATTAAGGTCTTTCACGACTACGGTCGTAAAGACCTTCTAGCAATTCTTCTGATTATTATTATTCTTCTTCCGCCAAAAAAATTTTTTTTTTGTTTCGCGACATATCATTTCAATACTTAAGGTAGTATACCGGTCATGAAAAACCAATTTAAAAATGAGTCCGCTTAGCGAAACTTTTTATAGTTACGGAGTTATCTCCCCTAACATCATAAAGTTTCTAACCGCATCTCCTCCTAAACTACAATAAAAACACAAAAACTAAGGCATGCAATGTGATAAGGAATTAATAAAGATGTGAATAGGACAATTTCATAAATTTCAGACTACTTCCTGATGAGAAAATTAAGAGTCGAAAAGTGTCGCGACATAATAAATTGCTCAAAATGCAATTTTAAGGATAACTACATATTTGAACCCTTTTTTACATAATTTTCCATATTTGAGTCAGGCCTTTTATGTGCTAAACAGTTGTCCAATGTCTATTCTACATATTTAAATAAAAAAATGACCAAAAATTGCTAAAATATTTGACACGAATGGAATTTTAAGAAATTGACACCGGTCGCAGGTATGGAGTAACCGTATGACCTTGACTGACTTTTCAAGGTCAAATCAACTTAATGACACTATTCCAACACATTTTGACCATTTAAGGGTTTCAGATATAAAAAATAAAAAAAATGAAATTTATCCCCCCTTTTTTCCAAAAATATGAAATTTGACATTTTTGCACTAAAAGTGGTCAAAACATGTTAAATATACTACTTTTAATCATATTTAGTCAAAATCAGATGAAAAAATGTCGACCGGTCCTTATTAAGGTCTTTCACGACTACGGTCGTAAAGACCTTCTAGCAATTCTTCTGATTATTATTATTCTTCTTCCGCCAAAAAAATTTTTTTTTTGTTTCGCGACATATCATTTCAATACTTAAGGTAGTATACCGGTCATGAAAAACCAATTTAAAAATGAGTCCGCTTAGCGAAACTTTTTATAGTTACGGAGTTATCTCCCCTAACATCATAAAGTTTCTAACCGCATCTCCTCCTAAACTACAATAAAAACACAAAAACTAAGGCATGCAATGTGATAAGGAATTAATAAAGATGTGAATAGGACAATTTCATAAATTTCAGACTACTTCCTGATGAGAAAATTAAGAGTCGAAAAGTGTCGCGACATAATAAATTGCTCAAAATGCAATTTTAAGGATAACTACATATTTGAACCCTTTTTTACATAATTTTCCATATTTGAGTCAGGCCTTTTATGTGCTAAACAGTTGTCCAATGTCTATTCTACATATTTAAATAAAAAAATGACCAAAAATTGCTAAAATATTTGACACGAATGGAATTTTAAGAAATTGACACCGGTCGCAGGTATGGAGTAACCGTATGACCTTGACTGACTTTTCAAGGTCAAATCAACTTAATGACACTATTCCAACACATTTTGACCATTTAAGGGTTTCAGATATAAAAAATAAAAAAAATGAAATTTATCCCCCCTTTTTTTCAAAAATATGAAATTTGACATTTTTGCACTAAAAGTGGTCAAAACATGTTAAATATACTACTTTTAATCATATTTAGTCAAAATCAGATGAAAAAATGTCGACCGGTCCTTATTAAGGTCTTTCACGACTACGGTCGTAAAGACCTTCTAGCAATTCTTCTGATTATTATTATTCTTCTTCCGCCAAAAACATTTTTTTTTTGTTTCGCGACATATCATTTCAATACTTAAGGTAGTATACCGGTCATGAAAAACCAATTTAAAAATGAGTCCGCTTAGCGAAACTTTTTATAGTTACGGAGTTATCTCCCCTAACATCATAAAGTTTCTAACCGCATCTCCTCCTAAACTACAATAAAAACACAAAAACTAAGGCATGCAATGTGATAAGGAATTAATAAAGATGTGAATAGGACAATTTCATAAATTTCAGACTACTTCCTGATGAGAAAATTAAGAGTCGAAAAGTGTCGCGACATAATAAATTGCTCAAAATGCAATTTTAAGGATAACTACATATTTGAACCCTTTTTTACATAATTTTCCATATTTGAGTCAGGCCTTTTATGTGCTAAACAGTTGTCCAATGTCTATTCTACATATTTAAATAAAAAAATGACCAAAAATTGCTAAAATATTTGACACGAATGGAATTTTAAGAAATTGACACCGGTCGCAGGTATGGAGTAACCGTATGACCTTGACTGACTTTTCAAGGTCAAATCAACTTAATGACACTATTCCAACACATTTTGACCATTTAAGGGTTTCAGATATAAAAAATAAAAAAAATGAAATTTATCCCCCCTTTTTTCCAAAAATATGAAATTTGACATTTTTGCACTAAAAGTGGTCAAAACATGTTAAATATACTACTTTTAATCATATTTAGTCAAAATCAGATGAAAAAATGTCGACCGGTCCTTATTAAGGTCTTTCACGACTACGGTCGTAAAGACCTTCTAGCAATTCTTCTGATTATTATTATTCTTCTTCCGCCAAAAAAATTTTTTTTTTGTTTCGCGACATATCATTTCAATACTTAAGGTAGTATACCGGTCATGAAAAACCAATTTAAAAATGAGTCCGCTTAGCGAAACTTTTTATAGTTACGGAGTTATCTCCCCTAACATCATAAAGTTTCTAACCGCATCTCCTCCTAAACTACAATAAAAACACAAAAACTAAGGCATGCAATGTGATAAGGAATTAATAAAGATGTGAATAGGACAATTTCATAAATTTCAGACTACTTCCTGATGAGAAAATTAAGAGTCGAAAAGTGTCGCGACATAATAAATTGCTCAAAATGCAATTTTAAGGATAACTACATATTTGAACCCTTTTTTACATAATTTTCCATATTTGAGTCAGGCCTTTTATGTGCTAAACAGTTGTCCAATGTCTATTCTACATATTTAAATAAAAAAATGACCAAAAATTGCTAAAATATTTGACACGAATGGAATTTTAAGAAATTGACACCGGTCGCAGGTATGGAGTAACCGTATGACCTTGACTGACTTTTCAAGGTCAAATCAACTTAATGACACTATTCCAACACATTTTGACCATTTAAGGGTTTCAGATATAAAAAATAAAAAAAATGAAATTTATCCCCCCTTTTTTCCAAAAATATGAAATTTGACATTTTTGCACTAAAAGTGGTCAAAACATGTTAAATATACTACTTTTAATCATATTTAGTCAAAATCAGATGAAAAAATGTCGACCGGTCCTTATTAAGGTCTTTCACGACTACGGTCGTAAAGACCTTCTAGCAATTCTTCTGATTATTATTATTCTTCTTCCGCCAAAAAAATTTTTTTTTTGTTTCGCGACATATCATTTCAATACTTAAGGTAGTATACCGGTCATGAAAAACCAATTTAAAAATGAGTCCGCTTAGCGAAACTTTTTATAGTTACGGAGTTATCTCCCCTAACATCATAAAGTTTCTAACCGCATCTCCTCCTAAACTACAATAAAAACACAAAAACTAAGGCATGCAATGTGATAAGGAATTAATAAAGATGTGAATAGGACAATTTCATAAATTTCAGACTACTTCCTGATGAGAAAATTAAGAGTCGAAAAGTGTCGCGACATAATAAATTGCTCAAAATGCAATTTTAAGGATAACTACATATTTGAACCCTTTTTTACATAATTTTCCATATTTGAGTCAGGCCTTTTATGTGCTAAACAGTTGTCCAATGTCTATTCTACATATTTAAATAAAAAAATGACCAAAAATTGCTAAAATATTTGACACGAATGGAATTTTAAGAAATTGACACCGGTCGCAGGTATGGAGTAACCGTATGACCTTGACTGACTTTTCAAGGTCAAATCAACTTAATGACACTATTCCAACACATTTTGACCATTTAAGGGTTTCAGATATAAAAAATAAAAAAAATGAAATTTATCCCCCCTTTTTTCCAAAAATATGAAATTTGACATTTTTGCACTAAAAGTGGTCAAAACATGTTAAATATACTACTTTTAATCATATTTAGTCAAAATCAGATGAAAAAATGTCGACCGGTCCTTATTAAGGTCTTTCACGACTACGGTCGTAAAGACCTTCTAGCAATTCTTCTGATTAAGGTCTTTCCCTTTCCAAGGGAAGACCTTATTGTATTTCTTCTGATTATTATTATTATTATTATTTTCTTTCTTCCGCCGTTTCGCCAAATTTCAACTTTGAGAAGTACGCGACATGTCGCAATGATACTTAGTATACTTTATCGGTCTATCTTTGTCGTTTCAGAAAAAACACTTGGGTACCGTACCATTTTACGTATAAGAGTTATGCCCCTTTTAGCTCTAAAGTTTGTGGAATCTTCTCCTCCTAAACCATAAGAGGTACCAACTTTATTCCTTTTGCATTCAGAAGAGTAACTCTTGAACTTGTGCAGGGTCAATTTTCATATTGGTATATTAACCAATACAGGAGTTATTCCCCTTTAAACTTTGACTTTTTTAGTATTAAAATACTAAAATCAACAAATCTTAAGATATTTCAATGAAACTTGGTATACCAGGTCAGTGACTCCTAAGGACCAAAATGAGGTCAAGGTCAAAGGTCAAGGTCATCATTTGTAAATTTTTAAAAAATGAGTCTTTTTTCATTGCGAAATAGCTCATATAAAATGTAACCTTTTCCAGATTTTTTTTTTCATTATATGATGTGATTATGTCTACTTAATTGAACACAAAAAAAATTTTGAAAAAATATGAAAAAATGGTGTCGCGACATGGATTTTTGTTAAAATTAGACCGTATCACTGTACTAAGTAATTGTATGACCTTGAAACATTTTTCAAGGTCAAATCAACTTACTTTTACTATTCCAACCAGTTTCAATGATTAAAACTGTTCAAATGTCAGAAATAAGAAAGTTGACATGCCACGCCCCCTTTTTTTCAAAATTTGGAAATTTGCCATTTTTGACAAAAAAATGTTATTTTTGGGTAAAAACACCTTATTTGACCATAATTAGATGATATCAACCCTAAAAACCTAGAAAAAGTCCCATCTGCCCTCTTTTTTAAGGTCTTTCCCTTTCCAAGGGAAGACCTTATTGTATTTCTTCTGATTATTATTATTATTATTATTTTCTTTCTTCCGCCGTTTCGCCAAATTTCAACTTTGAGAAGTACGCGACATGTCGCAATGATACTTAGTATACTTTATCGGTCTATCTTTGTCGTTTCAGAAAAAACACTTGGGTACCGTACCATTTTACGTATAAGAGTTATGCCCCTTTTAGCTCTAAAGTTTGTGGAATCTTCTCCTCCTAAACCATAAGAGGTACCAACTTTATTCCTTTTGCATTCAGAAGAGTAACTCTTGAACTTGTGCAGGGTCAATTTTCATATTGGTATATTAACCAATACAGGAGTTATTCCCCTTTAAACTTTGACTTTTTTAGTATTAAAATACTAAAATCAACAAATCTTAAGATATTTCAATGAAACTTGGTATACCAGGTCAGTGACTCCTAAGGACCAAAATGAGGTCAAGGTCAAAGGTCAAGGTCATCATTTGTAAATTTTTAAAAAATGAGTCTTTTTTCATTGCGAAATAGCTCATATAAAATGTAACCTTTTCCAGATTTTTTTTTTCATTATATGATGTGATTATGTCTACTTAATTGAACACAAAAAAAATTTTGAAAAAATATGAAAAAATGGTGTCGCGACATGGATTTTTGTTAAAATTAGACCGTATCACTGTACTAAGTAATTGTATGACCTTGAAACATTTTTCAAGGTCAAATCAACTTACTTTTACTATTCCAACCAGTTTCAATGATTAAAACTGTTCAAATGTCAGAAATAAGAAAGTTGACATGCCACGCCCCCTTTTTTTCAAAATTTGGAAATTTGCCATTTTTGACAAAAAAATGTTATTTTTGGGTAAAAACACCTTATTTGACCATAATTAGATGATATCAACCCTAAAAACCTAGAAAAAGTCCCATCTGCCCTCTTTTTTAAGGTCTTTCCCTTTCCAAGGGAAGACCTTATTGTATTTCTTCTGATTATTAAGGTCTTTCCCTTCCGTAGGAAAGACCTTATTGTATTCGTTAGGCCTATTATTATTATTATTATTATTCTTTTTTTTTCTGCCGCTCGTGAGCAAAAAGTTTCTTGACCGATCTTAATGAAATTTGGCACACTTATTCAGCACTACCAGGAATAGAAATGAGTATGCCTGTGAGCGCCAACTCTTATTAGTTTCGGCGCAATAGCGCAAAACGCTGTTTACCCTTGTTATCAGGTGAGCTCAGAAACGGTAATAGTTATCAAGATTCTGTTTAGTGAAAATGGTAGCTTACATCCTGGTGATGATTTATCATGAAAAAAGAATGCTGTAATTTACTTCCTGGTTGCGCGCGTATGGCGCAAACTTGGCGCAAAATGTAAAAGTTGTCCGATTTTGATGAAATTTGGTTTCCAGGTAGATGTGAGGGTCCTGATAACGAATCTGTGGTCAAAATTTTTTTTGCGTTTACCATTGCCAAAATGGCGGCCGTCAAACGGTTTTTTGCTTATAACTCGAAAACCGTTAGAGATAGTATAGACAATATATGAACAAAAAATGATTGTCTTGAAAAGACCTACAATTTGAGTCCAAACAGTGCATGATTCGGTTGAGCGGTTACGAAATGGTGGCCGAAACAGGTTTTCGCGAAATAGGTTTTTTGCCAATAACTTGAAAACCGTAAAAGATTGTATAATAGACATGTGTATAAAAAATGACCGTCTTGACAAGACCTATCATTTAAGCCCAAGAAATACATGAAACGGTTGACTGGTTTCAAAATGGCGGCCAAAAACATCATTCAATGCATTATTTACTTGTATATAACATTTAATCGGTTACAGATAATATAGTAAATATATATATATTTATTATCAGTAATTAAAGAGCTTGACTTTAAGACAAAGGTCAAAGGTCATAGGTCAATTTACGGGAAAGACCTCTCATTTGTTCTCTGAACAAATGGCACTTTAATTATTATTATTCTTCTTCCGCCAAAAAAAATTTTTTTTTGTTTCGCGACATATCATTTCAATACTTAAGGTAGTATACCGGTCATGAAAAACCAATTTAAAAATGAGTCCGCTTAGCGAAACTTTTTATAGTTACGGAGTTATCTCCCCTAACACCGTAAAGTTTCTAACCGCATCTCCTCCTAAACTACAATAAAAACACAAAAACTAAAGCATGCAATGTGATAAGGAATTAATAAAGATGTGAATAGGACAATTTCATAAATTTCAGACTACTTCCTGATGAGAAAATTAAGAGTCGAAAAGTGTCGCGACATAATAAATTGCTCAAAATGCAATTTTAAGAATAACTACATATTTTGAACCCTTTTTTACATAATTTTCCATATTTGAGTCAGGCTTTTTATGTGCTAAACAGTTGTCCAATGTCTATTCTACATATTTAAATAAAAAAATGACCAAAAATTGCTAAAATATTTGACACGAATGGAATTTTAAGAAATTGACACCGGTCGCAGGTATGGAGTAACCGTATGACCTTGACTGACTTTTCAAGGTCAAATCAACTTAATGACACTATTCCAACACATTTTGACCATTTAAGGGTTTCAGATATAAAAAATAAAAAAAATGAAATTTATCCCCCCTTTTTTCCAAAAATATGAAATTTGACATTTTTGCACTAAAAGTGGTCAAAATATGTTAAATATACTACTTTTAATCATATTTAGTCAAAATCAGATGAAAAAATGTCGACCGGTCCTTATTAAGGTCTTTCACGACTACGGTCGTAAAGACCTTCTAGCAATTCTTCTGATTATTATTATTATTCTTCTTCCGCCAAAAAAAATTTTTTTTTGTTTCGCGACATATCATTTCAATACTTAAGGTAGTATACCGGTCATGAAAAACCAATTTAAAAATGAGTCCGCTTAGCGAAACTTTTTATAGTTACGGAGTTATCTCCCCTAACACCGTAAAGTTTCTAACCGCATCTCCTCCTAAACTACAATAAAAACACAAAAACTAAAGCATGCAATGTGATAAGGAATTAATAAAGATGTGAATAGGACAATTTCATAAATTTCAGACTACTTCCTGATGAGAAAATTAAGAGTCGAAAAGTGTCGCGACATAATAAATTGCTCAAAATGCAATTTTAAGAATAACTACATATTTTGAACCCTTTTTTACATAATTTTCCATATTTGAGTCAGGCTTTTTATGTGCTAAACAGTTGTCCAATGTCTATTCTACATATTTAAATAAAAAAATGACCAAAAATTGCTAAAATATTTGACACGAATGGAATTTTAAGAAATTGACACCGGTCGCAGGTATGGAGTAACCGTATGACCTTGACTGACTTTTCAAGGTCAAATCAACTTAATGACACTATTCCAACACATTTTGACCATTTAAGGGTTTCAGATATAAAAAATAAAAAAAATGAAATTTATCCCCCCTTTTTTCCAAAAATATGAAATTTGACATTTTTGCACTAAAAGTGGTCAAAATATGTTAAATATACTACTTTTAATCATATTTAGTCAAAATCAGATGAAAAAATGTCGACCGGTCCTTATTAAGGTCTTTCACGACTACGGTCGTAAAGACCTTCTAGCAATTCTTCTGATTATTATTATTATTCTTCTTCCGCCAAAAAAAATTTTTTTTTGTTTCGCGACATATCATTTCAATACTTAAGGTAGTATACCGGTCATGAAAAACCAATTTAAAAATGAGTCCGCTTAGCGAAACTTTTTATAGTTACGGAGTTATCTCCCCTAACACCGTAAAGTTTCTAACCGCATCTCCTCCTAAACTACAATAAAAACACAAAAACTAAAGCATGCAATGTGATAAGGAATTAATAAAGATGTGAATAGGACAATTTCATAAATTTCAGACTACTTCCTGATGAGAAAATTAAGAGTCGAAAAGTGTCGCGACATAATAAATTGCTCAAAATGCAATTTTAAGAATAACTACATATTTTGAACCCTTTTTTACATAATTTTCCATATTTGAGTCAGGCTTTTTATGTGCTAAACAGTTGTCCAATGTCTATTCTACATATTTAAATAAAAAAATGACCAAAAATTGCTAAAATATTTGACACGAATGGAATTTTAAGAAATTGACACCGGTCGCAGGTATGGAGTAACCGTATGACCTTGACTGACTTTTCAAGGTCAAATCAACTTAATGACACTATTCCAACACATTTTGACCATTTAAGGGTTTCAGATATAAAAAATAAAAAAAATGAAATTTATCCCCCCTTTTTTCCAAAAATATGAAATTTGACATTTTTGCACTAAAAGTGGTCAAAATATGTTAAATATACTACTTTTAATCATATTTAGTCAAAATCAGATGAAAAAATGTCGACCGGTCCTTATTAAGGTCTTTCACGACTACGGTCGTAAAGACCTTCTAGCAATTCTTCTGATTATTATTATTATTCTTCTTCCGCCAAAAAAAATTTTTTTTTGTTTCGCGACATATCATTTCAATACTTAAGGTAGTATACCGGTCATGAAAAACCAATTTAAAAATGAGTCCGCTTAGCGAAACTTTTTATAGTTACGGAGTTATCTCCCCTAACACCGTAAAGTTTCTAACCGCATCTCCTCCTAAACTACAATAAAAACACAAAAACTAAAGCATGCAATGTGATAAGGAATTAATAAAGATGTGAATAGGACAATTTCATAAATTTCAGACTACTTCCTGATGAGAAAATTAAGAGTCGAAAAGTGTCGCGACATAATAAATTGCTCAAAATGCAATTTTAAGAATAACTACATATTTTGAACCCTTTTTTACATAATTTTCCATATTTGAGTCAGGCTTTTTATGTGCTAAACAGTTGTCCAATGTCTATTCTACATATTTAAATAAAAAAATGACCAAAAATTGCTAAAATATTTGACACGAATGGAATTTTAAGAAATTGACACCGGTCGCAGGTATGGAGTAACCGTATGACCTTGACTGACTTTTCAAGGTCAAATCAACTTAATGACACTATTCCAACACATTTTGACCATTTAAGGGTTTCAGATATAAAAAATAAAAAAAATGAAATTTATCCCCCCTTTTTTCCAAAAATATGAAATTTGACATTTTTGCACTAAAAGTGGTCAAAATATGTTAAATATAC
This sequence comes from Arcuatula senhousia, assembly GCA_963971305.1. Taxonomy (NCBI): domain Eukaryota; kingdom Metazoa; phylum Mollusca; class Bivalvia; order Mytilida; family Mytilidae; genus Arcuatula; species Arcuatula senhousia. Next base: position 68,593,577 of record OZ020307.1, on the reverse strand, counting down.
TACTTTTAATCATATTTAGTCAAAATCAGATGAAAAAATGTCGACCGGTCCTTATTAAGGTCTTTCACGACTACGGTCGTAAAGACCTTCTAGCAATTCTTCTGATTATTATTATTATTCTTCTTCCGCCAAAAAAAATTTTTTTTTGTTTCGCGACATATCATTTCAATACTTAAGGTAGTATACCGGTCATGAAAAACCAATTTAAAAATGAGTCCGCTTAGCGAAACTTTTTATAGTTACGGAGTTATCTCCCCTAACACCGTAAAGTTTCTAACCGCATCTCCTCCTAAACTACAATAAAAACACAAAAACTAAAGCATGCAATGTGATAAGGAATTAATAAAGATGTGAATAGGACAATTTCATAAATTTCAGACTACTTCCTGATGAGAAAATTAAGAGTCGAAAAGTGTCGCGACATAATAAATTGCTCAAAATGCAATTTTAAGAATAACTACATATTTTGAACCCTTTTTTACATAATTTTCCATATTTGAGTCAGGCTTTTTATGTGCTAAACAGTTGTCCAATGTCTATTCTACATATTTAAATAAAAAAATGACCAAAAATTGCTAAAATATTTGACACGAATGGAATTTTAAGAAATTGACACCGGTCGCAGGTATGGAGTAACCGTATGACCTTGACTGACTTTTCAAGGTCAAATCAACTTAATGACACTATTCCAACACATTTTGACCATTTAAGGGTTTCAGATATAAAAAATAAAAAAAATGAAATTTATCCCCCCTTTTTTCCAAAAATATGAAATTTGACATTTTTGCACTAAAAGTGGTCAAAATATGTTAAATATACTACTTTTAATCATATTTAGTCAAAATCAGATGAAAAAATGTCGACCGGTCCTTATTAAGGTCTTTCACGACTACGGTCGTAAAGACCTTCTAGCAATTCTTCTGATTATTATTATTATTCTTCTTCCGCCAAAAAAAATTTTTTTTTGTTTCGCGACATATCATTTCAATACTTAAGGTAGTATACCGGTCATGAAAAACCAATTTAAAAATGAGTCCGCTTAGCGAAACTTTTTATAGTTACGGAGTTATCTCCCCTAACACCGTAAAGTTTCTAACCGCATCTCCTCCTAAACTACAATAAAAACACAAAAACTAAAGCATGCAATGTGATAAGGAATTAATAAAGATGTGAATAGGACAATTTCATAAATTTCAGACTACTTCCTGATGAGAAAATTAAGAGTCGAAAAGTGTCGCGACATAATAAATTGCTCAAAATGCAATTTTAAGAATAACTACATATTTTGAACCCTTTTTTACATAATTTTCCATATTTGAGTCAGGCTTTTTATGTGCTAAACAGTTGTCCAATGTCTATTCTACATATTTAAATAAAAAAATGACCAAAAATTGCTAAAATATTTGACACGAATGGAATTTTAAGAAATTGACACCGGTCGCAGGTATGGAGTAACCGTATGACCTTGACTGACTTTTCAAGGTCAAATCAACTTAATGACACTATTCCAACACATTTTGACCATTTAAGGGTTTCAGATATAAAAAATAAAAAAAATGAAATTTATCCCCCCTTTTTTCCAAAAATATGAAATTTGACATTTTTGCACTAAAAGTGGTCAAAATATGTTAAATATACTACTTTTAATCATATTTAGTCAAAATCAGATGAAAAAATGTCGACCGGTCCTTATTAAGGTCTTTCACGACTACGGTCGTAAAGACCTTCTAGCAATTCTTCTGATTATTATTATTATTCTTCTTCCGCCAAAAAAAATTTTTTTTTGTTTCGCGACATATCATTTCAATACTTAAGGTAGTATACCGGTCATGAAAAACCAATTTAAAAATGAGTCCGCTTAGCGAAACTTTTTATAGTTACGGAGTTATCTCCCCTAACACCGTAAAGTTTCTAACCGCATCTCCTCCTAAACTACAATAAAAACACAAAAACTAAAGCATGCAATGTGATAAGGAATTAATAAAGATGTGAATAGGACAATTTCATAAATTTCAGACTACTTCCTGATGAGAAAATTAAGAGTCGAAAAGTGTCGCGACATAATAAATTGCTCAAAATGCAATTTTAAGAATAACTACATATTTTGAACCCTTTTTTACATAATTTTCCATATTTGAGTCAGGCTTTTTATGTGCTAAACAGTTGTCCAATGTCTATTCTACATATTTAAATAAAAAAATGACCAAAAATTGCTAAAATATTTGACACGAATGGAATTTTAAGAAATTGACACCGGTCGCAGGTATGGAGTAACCGTATGACCTTGACTGACTTTTCAAGGTCAAATCAACTTAATGACACTATTCCAACACATTTTGACCATTTAAGGGTTTCAGATATAAAAAATAAAAAAAATGAAATTTATCCCCCCTTTTTTCCAAAAATATGAAATTTGACATTTTTGCACTAAAAGTGGTCAAAATATGTTAAATATACTACTTTTAATCATATTTAGTCAAAATCAGATGAAAAAATGTCGACCGGTCCTTATTAAGGTCTTTCACGACTACGGTCGTAAAGACCTTCTAGCAATTCTTCTGATTATTATTATTATTCTTCTTCCGCCAAAAAAAATTTTTTTTTGTTTCGCGACATATCATTTCAATACTTAAGGTAGTATACCGGTCATGAAAAACCAATTTAAAAATGAGTCCGCTTAGCGAAACTTTTTATAGTTACGGAGTTATCTCCCCTAACACCGTAAAGTTTCTAACCGCATCTCCTCCTAAACTACAATAAAAACACAAAAACTAAAGCATGCAATGTGATAAGGAATTAATAAAGATGTGAATAGGACAATTTCATAAATTTCAGACTACTTCCTGATGAGAAAATTAAGAGTCGAAAAGTGTCGCGACATAATAAATTGCTCAAAATGCAATTTTAAGAATAACTACATATTTTGAACCCTTTTTTACATAATTTTCCATATTTGAGTCAGGCTTTTTATGTGCTAAACAGTTGTCCAATGTCTATTCTACATATTTAAATAAAAAAATGACCAAAAATTGCTAAAATATTTGACACGAATGGAATTTTAAGAAATTGACACCGGTCGCAGGTATGGAGTAACCGTATGACCTTGACTGACTTTTCAAGGTCAAATCAACTTAATGACACTATTCCAACACATTTTGACCATTTAAGGGTTTCAGATATAAAAAATAAAAAAAATGAAATTTATCCCCCCTTTTTTCCAAAAATATGAAATTTGACATTTTTGCACTAAAAGTGGTCAAAATATGTTAAATATACTACTTTTAATCATATTTAGTCAAAATCAGATGAAAAAATGTCGACCGGTCCTTATTAAGGTCTTTCACGACTACGGTCGTAAAGACCTTCTAGCAATTCTTCTGATTATTATTATTATTCTTCTTCCGCCAAAAAAAATTTTTTTTTGTTTCGCGACATATCATTTCAATACTTAAGGTAGTATACCGGTCATGAAAAACCAATTTAAAAATGAGTCCGCTTAGCGAAACTTTTTATAGTTACGGAGTTATCTCCCCTAACACCGTAAAGTTTCTAACCGCATCTCCTCCTAAACTACAATAAAAACACAAAAACTAAAGCATGCAATGTGATAAGGAATTAATAAAGATGTGAATAGGACAATTTCATAAATTTCAGACTACTTCCTGATGAGAAAATTAAGAGTCGAAAAGTGTCGCGACATAATAAATTGCTCAAAATGCAATTTTAAGAATAACTACATATTTTGAACCCTTTTTTACATAATTTTCCATATTTGAGTCAGGCTTTTTATGTGCTAAACAGTTGTCCAATGTCTATTCTACATATTTAAATAAAAAAATGACCAAAAATTGCTAAAATATTTGACACGAATGGAATTTTAAGAAATTGACACCGGTCGCAGGTATGGAGTAACCGTATGACCTTGACTGACTTTTCAAGGTCAAATCAACTTAATGACACTATTCCAACACATTTTGACCATTTAAGGGTTTCAGATATAAAAAATAAAAAAAATGAAATTTATCCCCCCTTTTTTCCAAAAATATGAAATTTGACATTTTTGCACTAAAAGTGGTCAAAATATGTTAAATATACTACTTTTAATCATATTTAGTCAAAATCAGATGAAAAAATGTCGACCGGTCCTTATTAAGGTCTTTCACGACTACGGTCGTAAAGACCTTCTAGCAATTCTTCTGATTATTATTATTATTCTTCTTCCGCCAAAAAAAATTTTTTTTTGTTTCGCGACATATCATTTCAATACTTAAGGTAGTATACCGGTCATGAAAAACCAATTTAAAAATGAGTCCGCTTAGCGAAACTTTTTATAGTTACGGAGTTATCTCCCCTAACACCGTAAAGTTTCTAACCGCATCTCCTCCTAAACTACAATAAAAACACAAAAACTAAAGCATGCAATGTGATAAGGAATTAATAAAGATGTGAATAGGACAATTTCATAAATTTCAGACTACTTCCTGATGAGAAAATTAAGAGTCGAAAAGTGTCGCGACATAATAAATTGCTCAAAATGCAATTTTAAGAATAACTACATATTTTGAACCCTTTTTTACATAATTTTCCATATTTGAGTCAGGCTTTTTATGTGCTAAACAGTTGTCCAATGTCTATTCTACATATTTAAATAAAAAAATGACCAAAAATTGCTAAAATATTTGACACGAATGGAATTTTAAGAAATTGACACCGGTCGCAGGTATGGAGTAACCGTATGACCTTGACTGACTTTTCAAGGTCAAATCAACTTAATGACACTATTCCAACACATTTTGACCATTTAAGGGTTTCAGATATAAAAAATAAAAAAAATGAAATTTATCCCCCCTTTTTTCCAAAAATATGAAATTTGACATTTTTGCACTAAAAGTGGTCAAAATATGTTAAATATACTACTTTTAATCATATTTAGTCAAAATCAGATGAAAAAATGTCGACCGGTCCTTATTAAGGTCTTTCACGACTACGGTCGTAAAGACCTTCTAGCAATTCTTCTGATTATTATTATTATTCTTCTTCCGCCAAAAAAAATTTTTTTTTGTTTCGCGACATATCATTTCAATACTTAAGGTAGTATACCGGTCATGAAAAACCAATTTAAAAATGAGTCCGCTTAGCGAAACTTTTTATAGTTACGGAGTTATCTCCCCTAACACCGTAAAGTTTCTAACCGCATCTCCTCCTAAACTACAATAAAAACACAAAAACTAAAGCATGCAATGTGATAAGGAATTAATAAAGATGTGAATAGGACAATTTCATAAATTTCAGACTACTTCCTGATGAGAAAATTAAGAGTCGAAAAGTGTCGCGACATAATAAATTGCTCAAAATGCAATTTTAAGAATAACTACATATTTTGAACCCTTTTTTACATAATTTTCCATATTTGAGTCAGGCTTTTTATGTGCTAAACAGTTGTCCAATGTCTATTCTACATATTTAAATAAAAAAATGACCAAAAATTGCTAAAATATTTGACACGAATGGAATTTTAAGAAATTGACACCGGTCGCAGGTATGGAGTAACCGTATGACCTTGACTGACTTTTCAAGGTCAAATCAACTTAATGACACTATTCCAACACATTTTGACCATTTAAGGGTTTCAGATATAAAAAATAAAAAAAATGAAATTTATCCCCCCTTTTTTCCAAAAATATGAAATTTGACATTTTTGCACTAAAAGTGGTCAAAATATGTTAAATATACTACTTTTAATCATATTTAGTCAAAATCAGATGAAAAAATGTCGACCGGTCCTTATTAAGGTCTTTCACGACTACGGTCGTAAAGACCTTCTAGCAATTCTTCTGATTATTATTATTATTCTTCTTCCGCCAAAAAAAATTTTTTTTTGTTTCGCGACATATCATTTCAATACTTAAGGTAGTATACCGGTCATGAAAAACCAATTTAAAAATGAGTCCGCTTAGCGAAACTTTTTATAGTTACGGAGTTATCTCCCCTAACACCGTAAAGTTTCTAACCGCATCTCCTCCTAAACTACAATAAAAACACAAAAACTAAAGCATGCAATGTGATAAGGAATTAATAAAGATGTGAATAGGACAATTTCATAAATTTCAGACTACTTCCTGATGAGAAAATTAAGAGTCGAAAAGTGTCGCGACATAATAAATTGCTCAAAATGCAATTTTAAGAATAACTACATATTTTGAACCCTTTTTTACATAATTTTCCATATTTGAGTCAGGCTTTTTATGTGCTAAACAGTTGTCCAATGTCTATTCTACATATTTAAATAAAAAAATGACCAAAAATTGCTAAAATATTTGACACGAATGGAATTTTAAGAAATTGACACCGGTCGCAGGTATGGAGTAACCGTATGACCTTGACTGACTTTTCAAGGTCAAATCAACTTAATGACACTATTCCAACACATTTTGACCATTTAAGGGTTTCAGATATAAAAAATAAAAAAAATGAAATTTATCCCCCCTTTTTTCCAAAAATATGAAATTTGACATTTTTGCACTAAAAGTGGTCAAAATATGTTAAATATACTACTTTTAATCATATTTAGTCAAAATCAGATGAAAAAATGTCGACCGGTCCTTATTAAGGTCTTTCACGACTACGGTCGTAAAGACCTTCTAGCAATTCTTCTGATTATTATTATTATTCTTCTTCCGCCAAAAAAAATTTTTTTTTGTTTCGCGACATATCATTTCAATACTTAAGGTAGTATACCGGTCATGAAAAACCAATTTAAAAATGAGTCCGCTTAGCGAAACTTTTTATAGTTACGGAGTTATCTCCCCTAACACCGTAAAGTTTCTAACCGCATCTCCTCCTAAACTACAATAAAAACACAAAAACTAAAGCATGCAATGTGATAAGGAATTAATAAAGATGTGAATAGGACAATTTCATAAATTTCAGACTACTTCCTGATGAGAAAATTAAGAGTCGAAAAGTGTCGCGACATAATAAATTGCTCAAAATGCAATTTTAAGAATAACTACATATTTTGAACCCTTTTTTACATAATTTTCCATATTTGAGTCAGGCTTTTTATGTGCTAAACAGTTGTCCAATGTCTATTCTACATATTTAAATAAAAAAATGACCAAAAATTGCTAAAATATTTGACACGAATGGAATTTTAAGAAATTGACACCGGTCGCAGGTATGGAGTAACCGTATGACCTTGACTGACTTTTCAAGGTCAAATCAACTTAATGACACTATTCCAACACATTTTGACCATTTAAGGGTTTCAGATATAAAAAATAAAAAAAATGAAATTTATCCCCCCTTTTTTCCAAAAATATGAAATTTGACATTTTTGCACTAAAAGTGGTCAAAATATGTTAAATATACTACTTTTAATCATATTTAGTCAAAATCAGATGAAAAAATGTCGACCGGTCCTTATTAAGGTCTTTCACGACTACGGTCGTAAAGACCTTCTAGCAATTCTTCTGATTATTATTATTATTCTTCTTCCGCCAAAAAAAATTTTTTTTTGTTTCGCGACATATCATTTCAATACTTAAGGTAGTATACCGGTCATGAAAAACCAATTTAAAAATGAGTCCGCTTAGCGAAACTTTTTATAGTTACGGAGTTATCTCCCCTAACACCGTAAAGTTTCTAACCGCATCTCCTCCTAAACTACAATAAAAACACAAAAACTAAAGCATGCAATGTGATAAGGAATTAATAAAGATGTGAATAGGACAATTTCATAAATTTCAGACTACTTCCTGATGAGAAAATTAAGAGTCGAAAAGTGTCGCGACATAATAAATTGCTCAAAATGCAATTTTAAGAATAACTACATATTTTGAACCCTTTTTTACATAATTTTCCATATTTGAGTCAGGCTTTTTATGTGCTAAACAGTTGTCCAATGTCTATTCTACATATTTAAATAAAAAAATGACCAAAAATTGCTAAAATATTTGACACGAATGGAATTTTAAGAAATTGACACCGGTCGCAGGTATGGAGTAACCGTATGACCTTGACTGACTTTTCAAGGTCAAATCAACTTAATGACACTATTCCAACACATTTTGACCATTTAAGGGTTTCAGATATAAAAAATAAAAAAAATGAAATTTATCCCCCCTTTTTTCCAAAAATATGAAATTTGACATTTTTGCACTAAAAGTGGTCAAAATATGTTAAATATACTACTTTTAATCATATTTAGTCAAAATCAGATGAAAAAATGTCGACCGGTCCTTATTAAGGTCTTTCACGACTACGGTCGTAAAGACCTTCTAGCAATTCTTCTGATTATTATTATTATTCTTCTTCCGCCAAAAAAAATTTTTTTTTGTTTCGCGACATATCATTTCAATACTTAAGGTAGTATACCGGTCATGAAAAACCAATTTAAAAATGAGTCCGCTTAGCGAAACTTTTTATAGTTACGGAGTTATCTCCCCTAACACCGTAAAGTTTCTAACCGCATCTCCTCCTAAACTACAATAAAAACACAAAAACTAAAGCATGCAATGTGATAAGGAATTAATAAAGATGTGAATAGGACAATTTCATAAATTTCAGACTACTTCCTGATGAGAAAATTAAGAGTCGAAAAGTGTCGCGACATAATAAATTGCTCAAAATGCAATTTTAAGAATAACTACATATTTTGAACCCTTTTTTACATAATTTTCCATATTTGAGTCAGGCTTTTTATGTGCTAAACAGTTGTCCAATGTCTATTCTACATATTTAAATAAAAAAATGACCAAAAATTGCTAAAATATTTGACACGAATGGAATTTTAAGAAATTGACACCGGTCGCAGGTATGGAGTAACCGTATGACCTTGACTGACTTTTCAAGGTCAAATCAACTTAATGACACTATTCCAACACATTTTGACCATTTAAGGGTTTCAGATATAAAAAATAAAAAAAATGAAATTTATCCCCCCTTTTTTCCAAAAATATGAAATTTGACATTTTTGCACTAAAAGTGGTCAAAATATGTTAAATATACTACTTTTAATCATATTTAGTCAAAATCAGATGAAAAAATGTCGACCGGTCCTTATTAAGGTCTTTCACGACTACGGTCGTAAAGACCTTCTAGCAATTCTTCTGATTATTATTATTATTCTTCTTCCGCCAAAAAAAATTTTTTTTTGTTTCGCGACATATCATTTCAATACTTAAGGTAGTATACCGGTCATGAAAAACCAATTTAAAAATGAGTCCGCTTAGCGAAACTTTTTATAGTTACGGAGTTATCTCCCCTAACACCGTAAAGTTTCTAACCGCATCTCCTCCTAAACTACAATAAAAACACAAAAACTAAAGCATGCAATGTGATAAGGAATTAATAAAGATGTGAATAGGACAATTTCATAAATTTCAGACTACTTCCTGATGAGAAAATTAAGAGTCGAAAAGTGTCGCGACATAATAAATTGCTCAAAATGCAATTTTAAGAATAACTACATATTTTGAACCCTTTTTTACATAATTTTCCATATTTGAGTCAGGCTTTTTATGTGCTAAACAGTTGTCCAATGTCTATTCTACATATTTAAATAAAAAAATGACCAAAAATTGCTAAAATATTTGACACGAATGGAATTTTAAGAAATTGACACCGGTCGCAGGTATGGAGTAACCGTATGACCTTGACTGACTTTTCAAGGTCAAATCAACTTAATGACACTATTCCAACACATTTTGACCATTTAAGGGTTTCAGATATAAAAAATAAAAAAAATGAAATTTATCCCCCCTTTTTTCCAAAAATATGAAATTTGACATTTTTGCACTAAAAGTGGTCAAAATATGTTAAATATACTACTTTTAATCATATTTAGTCAAAATCAGATGAAAAAATGTCGACCGGTCCTTATTAAGGTCTTTCACGACTACGGTCGTAAAGACCTTCTAGCAATTCTTCTGATTATTATTATTATTCTTCTTCCGCCAAAAAAAATTTTTTTTTGTTTCGCGACATATCATTTCAATACTTAAGGTAGTATACCGGTCATGAAAAACCAATTTAAAAATGAGTCCGCTTAGCGAAACTTTTTATAGTTACGGAGTTATCTCCCCTAACACCGTAAAGTTTCTAACCGCATCTCCTCCTAAACTACAATAAAAACACAAAAACTAAAGCATGCAATGTGATAAGGAATTAATAAAGATGTGAATAGGACAATTTCATAAATTTCAGACTACTTCCTGATGAGAAAATTAAGAGTCGAAAAGTGTCGCGACATAATAAATTGCTCAAAATGCAATTTTAAGAATAACTACATATTTTGAACCCTTTTTTACATAATTTTCCATATTTGAGTCAGGCTTTTTATGTGCTAAACAGTTGTCCAATGTCTATTCTACATATTTAAATAAAAAAATGACCAAAAATTGCTAAAATATTTGACACGAATGGAATTTTAAGAAATTGACACCGGTCGCAGGTATGGAGTAACCGTATGACCTTGACTGACTTTTCAAGGTCAAATCAACTTAATGACACTATTCCAACACATTTTGACCATTTAAGGGTTTCAGATATAAAAAATAAAAAAAATGAAATTTATCCCCCCTTTTTTCCAAAAATATGAAATTTGACATTTTTGCACTAAAAGTGGTCAAAATATGTTAAATATACTACTTTTAATCATATTTAGTCAAAATCAGATGAAAAAATGTCGACCGGTCCTTATTAAGGTCTTTCACGACTACGGTCGTAAAGACCTTCTAGCAATTCTTCTGATTAAGGTCTTTCCCTTCCACAGAAGGAAAGACCTTACTGTATTTCTTATGATTATTATTATTATTATTTTTTTTTTTCCGCCACAAAAAAAAAAGAAGAAATACTTAACGTAACATTACGAAACTTCATACCATTAACCGACACTATAAGGGCATGACTTGAGTAACCCTGCGAAACCGATCTATTTTTAGTAACGGAGTTATCTGCCCGTAACCCAAAAACCTTGTTTGCAGATTAACTCAAAAACCGTAACCGTTATCAAAAATCTGAAGCAGGGAAAATGTTGCTAGACTCATGGTCATGATTCGTCACTCAAAAAAAAATTTTTCGATCAACTTCCTGGTTACGCGTTTTTGACTCGAAAAGTGTCGCGACTTGTCGAAATTTTTTTTCTTCAAAACGGTTAGTCCTAGAGACTTGGGACCTTCACCAATCATCCTAAGTGACATATGTTACATCTAAAAATGTCAAGGTCAAAGGTCAAATCTCAAGGTCAGAGGTCATGGCACACCTTGTTTGCAGTATAGCTCAAAAACCATACAAAATTGAAGCAGACATGTAATGGGAAAAATACTCGTCTCATTTAGACCTTTATTTGATATAAAGGGTCGAACACTGTGCGACAAACCGTTTTCAAGTTATGGCCCTTAATGCGTTTCGGCTATACCGTTTTTGGCTTATAACTTGAAAACGGTTTGAGATAACATAGTAAACATATGGGTTATTTGAGACCGTAAACTTATGCCCTCCAATATAAAACCAAAGTTGCATGGATACGGACAGCCATTTTCAAAATGGCCGCCATCAGAAATTGTTTTTTGAGTGTAACACAAAAACTGTAAAAAATTTAAGCGGACAATACATGGAAAAAATGTTCGCCACATCGAAAGCTACAAAAAATGTTTCATGTGCGAAAGCGTAAAACTTGTCGTTTTTAAGTTACGGCCCTTGATTCGTAATTTGAAAATGGTTTTTCATTATTATTATTATTCTTCTTCCGCCAAAAAAAATTTTTTTTTGTTTCGCGACATATCATTTCAATACTTAAGGTAGTATACCGGTCATGAAAAACCAATTTAAAAATGAGTCCGCTTAGCGAAACTTTTTATAGTTACGGAGTTATCTCCCCTAACACCGTAAAGTTTCTAACCGCATCTCCTCCTAAACTACAATAAAAACACAAAAACTAAAGCATGCAATGTGATAAGGAATTAATAAAGATGTGAATAGGACAATTTCATAAATTTCAGACTACTTCCTGATGAGAAAATTAAGAGTCGAAAAGTGTCGCGACATAATAAATTGCTCAAAATGCAATTTTAAGAATAACTACATATTTTGAACCCTTTTTTACATAATTTTCCATATTTGAGTCAGGCTTTTTATGTGCTAAACAGTTGTCCAATGTCTATTCTACATATTTAAATAAAAAAATGACCAAAAATTGCTAAAATATTTGACACGAATGGAATTTTAAGAAATTGACACCGGTCGCAGGTATGGAGTAACCGTATGACCTTGACTGACTTTTCAAGGTCAAATCAACTTAATGACACTATTCCAACACATTTTGACCATTTAAGGGTTTCAGATATAAAAAATAAAAAAAATGAAATTTATCCCCCCTTTTTTCCAAAAATATGAAATTTGACATTTTTGCACTAAAAGTGGTCAAAATATGTTAAATATACTACTTTTAATCATATTTAGTCAAAATCAGATGAAAAAATGTCGACCGGTCCTTATTAAGGTCTTTCACGACTACGGTCGTAAAGACCTTCTAGCAATTCTTCTGATTATTATTATTATTCTTCTTCCGCCAAAAAAAATTTTTTTTTGTTTCGCGACATATCATTTCAATACTTAAGGTAGTATACCGGTCATGAAAAACCAATTTAAAAATGAGTCCGCTTAGCGAAACTTTTTATAGTTACGGAGTTATCTCCCCTAACACCGTAAAGTTTCTAACCGCATCTCCTCCTAAACTACAATAAAAACACAAAAACTAAAGCATGCAATGTGATAAGGAATTAATAAAGATGTGAATAGGACAATTTCATAAATTTCAGACTACTTCCTGATGAGAAAATTAAGAGTCGAAAAGTGTCGCGACATAATAAATTGCTCAAAATGCAATTTTAAGAATAACTACATATTTTGAACCCTTTTTTACATAATTTTCCATATTTGAGTCAGGCTTTTTATGTGCTAAACAGTTGTCCAATGTCTATTCTACATATTTAAATAAAAAAATGACCAAAAATTGCTAAAATATTTGACACGAATGGAATTTTAAGAAATTGACACCGGTCGCAGGTATGGAGTAACCGTATGACCTTGACTGACTTTTCAAGGTCAAATCAACTTAATGACACTATTCCAACACATTTTGACCATTTAAGGGTTTCAGATATAAAAAATAAAAAAAATGAAATTTATCCCCCCTTTTTTCCAAAAATATGAAATTTGACATTTTTGCACTAAAAGTGGTCAAAATATGTTAAATATACTACTTTTAATCATATTTAGTCAAAATCAGATGAAAAAATGTCGACCGGTCCTTATTAAGGTCTTTCACGACTACGGTCGTAAAGACCTTCTAGCAATTCTTCTGATTATTATTATTATTCTTCTTCCGCCAAAAAAAATTTTTTTTTGTTTCGCGACATATCATTTCAATACTTAAGGTAGTATACCGGTCATGAAAAACCAATTTAAAAATGAGTCCGCTTAGCGAAACTTTTTATAGTTACGGAGTTATCTCCCCTAACACCGTAAAGTTTCTAACCGCATCTCCTCCTAAACTACAATAAAAACACAAAAACTAAAGCATGCAATGTGATAAGGAATTAATAAAGATGTGAATAGGACAATTTCATAAATTTCAGACTACTTCCTGATGAGAAAATTAAGAGTCGAAAAGTGTCGCGACATAATAAATTGCTCAAAATGCAATTTTAAGAATAACTACATATTTTGAACCCTTTTTTACATAATTTTCCATATTTGAGTCAGGCTTTTTATGTGCTAAACAGTTGTCCAATGTCTATTCTACATATTTAAATAAAAAAATGACCAAAAATTGCTAAAATATTTGACACGAATGGAATTTTAAGAAATTGACACCGGTCGCAGGTATGGAGTAACCGTATGACCTTGACTGACTTTTCAAGGTCAAATCAACTTAATGACACTATTCCAACACATTTTGACCATTTAAGGGTTTCAGATATAAAAAATAAAAAAAATGAAATTTATCCCCCCTTTTTTCCAAAAATATGAAATTTGACATTTTTGCACTAAAAGTGGTCAAAATATGTTAAATATACTACTTTTAATCATATTTAGTCAAAATCAGATGAAAAAATGTCGACCGGTCCTTATTAAGGTCTTTCACGACTACGGTCGTAAAGACCTTCTAGCAATTCTTCTGATTATTATTATTATTCTTCTTCCGCCAAAAAAAATTTTTTTTTGTTTCGCGACATATCATTTCAATACTTAAGGTAGTATACCGGTCATGAAAAACCAATTTAAAAATGAGTCCGCTTAGCGAAACTTTTTATAGTTACGGAGTTATCTCCCCTAACACCGTAAAGTTTCTAACCGCATCTCCTCCTAAACTACAATAAAAACACAAAAACTAAAGCATGCAATGTGATAAGGAATTAATAAAGATGTGAATAGGACAATTTCATAAATTTCAGACTACTTCCTGATGAGAAAATTAAGAGTCGAAAAGTGTCGCGACATAATAAATTGCTCAAAATGCAATTTTAAGAATAACTACATATTTTGAACCCTTTTTTACATAATTTTCCATATTTGAGTCAGGCTTTTTATGTGCTAAACAGTTGTCCAATGTCTATTCTACATATTTAAATAAAAAAATGACCAAAAATTGCTAAAATATTTGACACGAATGGAATTTTAAGAAATTGACACCGGTCGCAGGTATGGAGTAACCGTATGACCTTGACTGACTTTTCAAGGTCAAATCAACTTAATGACACTATTCCAACACATTTTGACCATTTAAGGGTTTCAGATATAAAAAATAAAAAAAATGAAATTTATCCCCCCTTTTTTCCAAAAATATGAAATTTGACATTTTTGCACTAAAAGTGGTCAAAATATGTTAAATATACTACTTTTAATCATATTTAGTCAAAATCAGATGAAAAAATGTCGACCGGTCCTTATTAAGGTCTTTCACGACTACGGTCGTAAAGACCTTCTAGCAATTCTTCTGATTATTATTATTATTCTTCTTCCGCCAAAAAAAATTTTTTTTTGTTTCGCGACATATCATTTCAATACTTAAGGTAGTATACCGGTCATGAAAAACCAATTTAAAAATGAGTCCGCTTAGCGAAACTTTTTATAGTTACGGAGTTATCTCCCCTAACACCGTAAAGTTTCTAACCGCATCTCCTCCTAAACTACAATAAAAACACAAAAACTAAAGCATGCAATGTGATAAGGAATTAATAAAGATGTGAATAGGACAATTTCATAAATTTCAGACTACTTCCTGATGAGAAAATTAAGAGTCGAAAAGTGTCGCGACATAATAAATTGCTCAAAATGCAATTTTAAGAATAACTACATATTTTGAACCCTTTTTTACATAATTTTCCATATTTGAGTCAGGCTTTTTATGTGCTAAACAGTTGTCCAATGTCTATTCTACATATTTAAATAAAAAAATGACCAAAAATTGCTAAAATATTTGACACGAATGGAATTTTAAGAAATTGACACCGGTCGCAGGTATGGAGTAACCGTATGACCTTGACTGACTTTTCAAGGTCAAATCAACTTAATGACACTATTCCAACACATTTTGACCATTTAAGGGTTTCAGATATAAAAAATAAAAAAAATGAAATTTATCCCCCCTTTTTTCCAAAAATATGAAATTTGACATTTTTGCACTAAAAGTGGTCAAAATATGTTAAATATACTACTTTTAATCATATTTAGTCAAAATCAGATGAAAAAATGTCGACCGGTCCTTATTAAGGTCTTTCACGACTACGGTCGTAAAGACCTTCTAGCAATTCTTCTGATTATTATTATTATTCTTCTTCCGCCAAAAAAAATTTTTTTTTGTTTCGCGACATATCATTTCAATACTTAAGGTAGTATACCGGTCATGAAAAACCAATTTAAAAATGAGTCCGCTTAGCGAAACTTTTTATAGTTACGGAGTTATCTCCCCTAACACCGTAAAGTTTCTAACCGCATCTCCTCCTAAACTACAATAAAAACACAAAAACTAAAGCATGCAATGTGATAAGGAATTAATAAAGATGTGAATAGGACAATTTCATAAATTTCAGACTACTTCCTGATGAGAAAATTAAGAGTCGAAAAGTGTCGCGACATAATAAATTGCTCAAAATGCAATTTTAAGAATAACTACATATTTTGAACCCTTTTTTACATAATTTTCCATATTTGAGTCAGGCTTTTTATGTGCTAAACAGTTGTCCAATGTCTATTCTACATATTTAAATAAAAAAATGACCAAAAATTGCTAAAATATTTGACACGAATGGAATTTTAAGAAATTGACACCGGTCGCAGGTATGGAGTAACCGTATGACCTTGACTGACTTTTCAAGGTCAAATCAACTTAATGACACTATTCCAACACATTTTGACCATTTAAGGGTTTCAGATATAAAAAATAAAAAAAATGAAATTTATCCCCCCTTTTTTCCAAAAATATGAAATTTGACATTTTTGCACTAAAAGTGGTCAAAATATGTTAAATATACTACTTTTAATCATATTTAGTCAAAATCAGATGAAAAAATGTCGACCGGTCCTTATTAAGGTCTTTCACGACTACGGTCGTAAAGACCTTCTAGCAATTCTTCTGATTATTATTATTATTCTTCTTCCGCCAAAAAAAATTTTTTTTTGTTTCGCGACATATCATTTCAATACTTAAGGTAGTATACCGGTCATGAAAAACCAATTTAAAAATGAGTCCGCTTAGCGAAACTTTTTATAGTTACGGAGTTATCTCCCCTAACACCGTAAAGTTTCTAACCGCATCTCCTCCTAAACTACAATAAAAACACAAAAACTAAAGCATGCAATGTGATAAGGAATTAATAAAGATGTGAATAGGACAATTTCATAAATTTCAGACTACTTCCTGATGAGAAAATTAAGAGTCGAAAAGTGTCGCGACATAATAAATTGCTCAAAATGCAATTTTAAGAATAACTACATATTTTGAACCCTTTTTTACATAATTTTCCATATTTGAGTCAGGCTTTTTATGTGCTAAACAGTTGTCCAATGTCTATTCTACATATTTAAATAAAAAAATGACCAAAAATTGCTAAAATATTTGACACGAATGGAATTTTAAGAAATTGACACCGGTCGCAGGTATGGAGTAACCGTATGACCTTGACTGACTTTTCAAGGTCAAATCAACTTAATGACACTATTCCAACACATTTTGACCATTTAAGGGTTTCAGATATAAAAAATAAAAAAAATGAAATTTATCCCCCCTTTTTTCCAAAAATATGAAATTTGACATTTTTGCACTAAAAGTGGTCAAAATATGTTAAATATACTACTTTTAATCATATTTAGTCAAAATCAGATGAAAAAATGTCGACCGGTCCTTATTAAGGTCTTTCACGACTACGGTCGTAAAGACCTTCTAGCAATTCTTCTGATTATTAAGGTCTTTCCCTTTCCAAGGGAAGACCTTATTGTATTTCTTCTGATTATTATTATTATTATTATTATTATTTTCTTTCTTCCGCCGTTTCGCCAAATTTCAACTTTGAGAAGTACGCGACATGTCGCAATGATACTTGGTATACTTTATCGGTCTATGTTTGTTGTTTCAGAAAAAACACTTGGGTACCGTACCATTTTACGTATAAGAGTTATGCCCCTTTTAGCTAAAAAGTTTGTTCCCCCTTCTCCTCCTAAGCCATAAGAGGTACCAAGTTCATTCTTTTTGCATTCAGAAGAGTAACTCTTGAAGTTGTGCTGGGTCATTTTTCATATTGCTATATTAACCAATACAGGAGTTATTCCCCTTGAAACTTTGACTTTTTTAGTATTAAAATTCTAAAATCAACAATTCTTAAGATATTTCAATGAAACTTGGTATACAGGGTCATTGACCCCTAAGGATCAAAAAAAGGTCAAGGTCAAAGGTCAAGGTCATCGTTTGTTGATTTATGAAAAATTAACATTTTTTGATTGCGAAATAAGTCCAACAAGGAGAAACATTTTTCAGTACGTTTTTTACTTTAAATGGTGTGTTTATGTTCTGTCTCCTAAACACAGAAAAAAATTTGGAAAAAAGTGAAAAAATGTTGTCGCGACATGGATTTTTGTGATTTTTACACCGTATCACTGTATTTAGCCATGGTATGACCTTGAAGGTTTTTTCAAGGTCAAACCACCTTACCTTTACTATTCCAACCTATTTCAGTCATTAAAAGTCACCAGATGTCAAAAATAAGAAAGTTGACTTTTGCCCCCCCTTTTTTTGAAAATTTGGAAATTTGCCATTTTTGACCAAAAAATGTTATTTTTGGGTAAATACACCTTACTTGACCATAATTAGATGATATCAACTCTAAAAACCCAGAAAAAGCACCATTTGCCCTCTTTTTTAAGGTCTTTCCCTTTCCAAGGGAAGACCTTATTGTATTTCTTCTGATTATTATTATTATTATTATTATTATTTTCTTTCTTCCGCCGTTTCGCCAAATTTCAACTTTGAGAAGTACGCGACATGTCGCAATGATACTTGGTATACTTTATCGGTCTATGTTTGTTGTTTCAGAAAAAACACTTGGGTACCGTACCATTTTACGTATAAGAGTTATGCCCCTTTTAGCTAAAAAGTTTGTTCCCCCTTCTCCTCCTAAGCCATAAGAGGTACCAAGTTCATTCTTTTTGCATTCAGAAGAGTAACTCTTGAAGTTGTGCTGGGTCATTTTTCATATTGCTATATTAACCAATACAGGAGTTATTCCCCTTGAAACTTTGACTTTTTTAGTATTAAAATTCTAAAATCAACAATTCTTAAGATATTTCAATGAAACTTGGTATACAGGGTCATTGACCCCTAAGGATCAAAAAAAGGTCAAGGTCAAAGGTCAAGGTCATCGTTTGTTGATTTATGAAAAATTAACATTTTTTGATTGCGAAATAAGTCCAACAAGGAGAAACATTTTTCAGTACGTTTTTTACTTTAAATGGTGTGTTTATGTTCTGTCTCCTAAACACAGAAAAAAATTTGGAAAAAAGTGAAAAAATGTTGTCGCGACATGGATTTTTGTGATTTTTACACCGTATCACTGTATTTAGCCATGGTATGACCTTGAAGGTTTTTTCAAGGTCAAACCACCTTACCTTTACTATTCCAACCTATTTCAGTCATTAAAAGTCACCAGATGTCAAAAATAAGAAAGTTGACTTTTGCCCCCCCTTTTTTTGAAAATTTGGAAATTTGCCATTTTTGACCAAAAAATGTTATTTTTGGGTAAATACACCTTACTTGACCATAATTAGATGATATCAACTCTAAAAACCCAGAAAAAGCACCATTTGCCCTCTTTTTTAAGGTCTTTCCCTTTCCAAGGGAAGACCTTATTGTATTTCTTCTGATTATTATTATTATTATTATTATTATTTTCTTTCTTCCGCCGTTTCGCCAAATTTCAACTTTGAGAAGTACGCGACATGTCGCAATGATACTTGGTATACTTTATCGGTCTATGTTTGTTGTTTCAGAAAAAACACTTGGGTACCGTACCATTTTACGTATAAGAGTTATGCCCCTTTTAGCTAAAAAGTTTGTTCCCCCTTCTCCTCCTAAGCCATAAGAGGTACCAAGTTCATTCTTTTTGCATTCAGAAGAGTAACTCTTGAAGTTGTGCTGGGTCATTTTTCATATTGCTATATTAACCAATACAGGAGTTATTCCCCTTGAAACTTTGACTTTTTTAGTATTAAAATTCTAAAATCAACAATTCTTAAGATATTTCAATGAAACTTGGTATACAGGGTCATTGACCCCTAAGGATCAAAAAAAGGTCAAGGTCAAAGGTCAAGGTCATCGTTTGTTGATTTATGAAAAATTAACATTTTTTGATTGCGAAATAAGTCCAACAAGGAGAAACATTTTTCAGTACGTTTTTTACTTTAAATGGTGTGTTTATGTTCTGTCTCCTAAACACAGAAAAAAATTTGGAAAAAAGTGAAAAAATGTTGTCGCGACATGGATTTTTGTGATTTTTACACCGTATCACTGTATTTAGCCATGGTATGACCTTGAAGGTTTTTTCAAGGTCAAACCACCTTACCTTTACTATTCCAACCTATTTCAGTCATTAAAAGTCACCAGATGTCAAAAATAAGAAAGTTGACTTTTGCCCCCCCTTTTTTTGAAAATTTGGAAATTTGCCATTTTTGACCAAAAAATGTTATTTTTGGGTAAATACACCTTACTTGACCATAATTAGATGATATCAACTCTAAAAACCCAGAAAAAGCACCATTTGCCCTCTTTTTTAAGGTCTTTCCCTTTCCAAGGGAAGACCTTATTGTATTTCTTCTGATTATTATTATTATTATTATTATTATTTTCTTTCTTCCGCCGTTTCGCCAAATTTCAACTTTGAGAAGTACGCGACATGTCGCAATGATACTTGGTATACTTTATCGGTCTATGTTTGTTGTTTCAGAAAAAACACTTGGGTACCGTACCATTTTACGTATAAGAGTTATGCCCCTTTTAGCTAAAAAGTTTGTTCCCCCTTCTCCTCCTAAGCCATAAGAGGTACCAAGTTCATTCTTTTTGCATTCAGAAGAGTAACTCTTGAAGTTGTGCTGGGTCATTTTTCATATTGCTATATTAACCAATACAGGAGTTATTCCCCTTGAAACTTTGACTTTTTTAGTATTAAAATTCTAAAATCAACAATTCTTAAGATATTTCAATGAAACTTGGTATACAGGGTCATTGACCCCTAAGGATCAAAAAAAGGTCAAGGTCAAAGGTCAAGGTCATCGTTTGTTGATTTATGAAAAATTAACATTTTTTGATTGCGAAATAAGTCCAACAAGGAGAAACATTTTTCAGTACGTTTTTTACTTTAAATGGTGTGTTTATGTTCTGTCTCCTAAACACAGAAAAAAATTTGGAAAAAAGTGAAAAAATGTTGTCGCGACATGGATTTTTGTGATTTTTACACCGTATCACTGTATTTAGCCATGGTATGACCTTGAAGGTTTTTTCAAGGTCAAACCACCTTACCTTTACTATTCCAACCTATTTCAGTCATTAAAAGTCACCAGATGTCAAAAATAAGAAAGTTGACTTTTGCCCCCCCTTTTTTTGAAAATTTGGAAATTTGCCATTTTTGACCAAAAAATGTTATTTTTGGGTAAATACACCTTACTTGACCATAATTAGATGATATCAACTCTAAAAACCCAGAAAAAGCACCATTTGCCCTCTTTTTTAAGGTCTTTCCCTTTCCAAGGGAAGACCTTATTGTATTTCTTCTGATTATTATTATTATTATTATTATTATTTTCTTTCTTCCGCCGTTTCGCCAAATTTCAACTTTGAGAAGTACGCGACATGTCGCAATGATACTTGGTATACTTTATCGGTCTATGTTTGTTGTTTCAGAAAAAACACTTGGGTACCGTACCATTTTACGTATAAGAGTTATGCCCCTTTTAGCTAAAAAGTTTGTTCCCCCTTCTCCTCCTAAGCCATAAGAGGTACCAAGTTCATTCTTTTTGCATTCAGAAGAGTAACTCTTGAAGTTGTGCTGGGTCATTTTTCATATTGCTATATTAACCAATACAGGAGTTATTCCCCTTGAAACTTTGACTTTTTTAGTATTAAAATTCTAAAATCAACAATTCTTAAGATATTTCAATGAAACTTGGTATACAGGGTCATTGACCCCTAAGGATCAAAAAAAGGTCAAGGTCAAAGGTCAAGGTCATCGTTTGTTGATTTATGAAAAATTAACATTTTTTGATTGCGAAATAAGTCCAACAAGGAGAAACATTTTTCAGTACGTTTTTTACTTTAAATGGTGTGTTTATGTTCTGTCTCCTAAACACAGAAAAAAATTTGGAAAAAAGTGAAAAAATGTTGTCGCGACATGGATTTTTGTGATTTTTACACCGTATCACTGTATTTAGCCATGGTATGACCTTGAAGGTTTTTTCAAGGTCAAACCACCTTACCTTTACTATTCCAACCTATTTCAGTCATTAAAAGTCACCAGATGTCAAAAATAAGAAAGTTGACTTTTGCCCCCCCTTTTTTTGAAAATTTGGAAATTTGCCATTTTTGACCAAAAAATGTTATTTTTGGGTAAATACACCTTACTTGACCATAATTAGATGATATCAACTCTAAAAACCCAGAAAAAGCACCATTTGCCCTCTTTTTTAAGGTCTTTCCCTTTCCAAGGGAAGACCTTATTGTATTTCTTCTGATTATTATTATTATTATTATTATTATTTTCTTTCTTCCGCCGTTTCGCCAAATTTCAACTTTGAGAAGTACGCGACATGTCGCAATGATACTTGGTATACTTTATCGGTCTATGTTTGTTGTTTCAGAAAAAACACTTGGGTACCGTACCATTTTACGTATAAGAGTTATGCCCCTTTTAGCTAAAAAGTTTGTTCCCCCTTCTCCTCCTAAGCCATAAGAGGTACCAAGTTCATTCTTTTTGCATTCAGAAGAGTAACTCTTGAAGTTGTGCTGGGTCATTTTTCATATTGCTATATTAACCAATACAGGAGTTATTCCCCTTGAAACTTTGACTTTTTTAGTATTAAAATTCTAAAATCAACAATTCTTAAGATATTTCAATGAAACTTGGTATACAGGGTCATTGACCCCTAAGGATCAAAAAAAGGTCAAGGTCAAAGGTCAAGGTCATCGTTTGTTGATTTATGAAAAATTAACATTTTTTGATTGCGAAATAAGTCCAACAAGGAGAAACATTTTTCAGTACGTTTTTTACTTTAAATGGTGTGTTTATGTTCTGTCTCCTAAACACAGAAAAAAATTTGGAAAAAAGTGAAAAAATGTTGTCGCGACATGGATTTTTGTGATTTTTACACCGTATCACTGTATTTAGCCATGGTATGACCTTGAAGGTTTTTTCAAGGTCAAACCACCTTACCTTTACTATTCCAACCTATTTCAGTCATTAAAAGTCACCAGATGTCAAAAATAAGAAAGTTGACTTTTGCCCCCCCTTTTTTTGAAAATTTGGAAATTTGCCATTTTTGACCAAAAAATGTTATTTTTGGGTAAATACACCTTACTTGACCATAATTAGATGATATCAACTCTAAAAACCCAGAAAAAGCACCATTTGCCCTCTTTTTTAAGGTCTTTCCCTTTCCAAGGGAAGACCTTATTGTATTTCTTCTGATTATTATTATTATTATTATTATTATTTTCTTTCTTCCGCCGTTTCGCCAAATTTCAACTTTGAGAAGTACGCGACATGTCGCAATGATACTTGGTATACTTTATCGGTCTATGTTTGTTGTTTCAGAAAAAACACTTGGGTACCGTACCATTTTACGTATAAGAGTTATGCCCCTTTTAGCTAAAAAGTTTGTTCCCCCTTCTCCTCCTAAGCCATAAGAGGTACCAAGTTCATTCTTTTTGCATTCAGAAGAGTAACTCTTGAAGTTGTGCTGGGTCATTTTTCATATTGCTATATTAACCAATACAGGAGTTATTCCCCTTGAAACTTTGACTTTTTTAGTATTAAAATTCTAAAATCAACAATTCTTAAGATATTTCAATGAAACTTGGTATACAGGGTCATTGACCCCTAAGGATCAAAAAAAGGTCAAGGTCAAAGGTCAAGGTCATCGTTTGTTGATTTATGAAAAATTAACATTTTTTGATTGCGAAATAAGTCCAACAAGGAGAAACATTTTTCAGTACGTTTTTTACTTTAAATGGTGTGTTTATGTTCTGTCTCCTAAACACAGAAAAAAATTTGGAAAAAAGTGAAAAAATGTTGTCGCGACATGGATTTTTGTGATTTTTACACCGTATCACTGTATTTAGCCATGGTATGACCTTGAAGGTTTTTTCAAGGTCAAACCACCTTACCTTTACTATTCCAACCTATTTCAGTCATTAAAAGTCACCAGATGTCAAAAATAAGAAAGTTGACTTTTGCCCCCCCTTTTTTTGAAAATTTGGAAATTTGCCATTTTTGACCAAAAAATGTTATTTTTGGGTAAATACACCTTACTTGACCATAATTAGATGATATCAACTCTAAAAACCCAGAAAAAGCACCATTTGCCCTCTTTTTTAAGGTCTTTCCCTTTCCAAGGGAAGACCTTATTGTATTTCTTCTGATTATTATTATTATTATTATTATTATTTTCTTTCTTCCGCCGTTTCGCCAAATTTCAACTTTGAGAAGTACGCGACATGTCGCAATGATACTTGGTATACTTTATCGGTCTATGTTTGTTGTTTCAGAAAAAACACTTGGGTACCGTACCATTTTACGTATAAGAGTTATGCCCCTTTTAGCTAAAAAGTTTGTTCCCCCTTCTCCTCCTAAGCCATAAGAGGTACCAAGTTCATTCTTTTTGCATTCAGAAGAGTAACTCTTGAAGTTGTGCTGGGTCATTTTTCATATTGCTATATTAACCAATACAGGAGTTATTCCCCTTGAAACTTTGACTTTTTTAGTATTAAAATTCTAAAATCAACAATTCTTAAGATATTTCAATGAAACTTGGTATACAGGGTCATTGACCCCTAAGGATCAAAAAAAGGTCAAGGTCAAAGGTCAAGGTCATCGTTTGTTGATTTATGAAAAATTAACATTTTTTGATTGCGAAATAAGTCCAACAAGGAGAAACATTTTTCAGTACGTTTTTTACTTTAAATGGTGTGTTTATGTTCTGTCTCCTAAACACAGAAAAAAATTTGGAAAAAAGTGAAAAAATGTTGTCGCGACATGGATTTTTGTGATTTTTACACCGTATCACTGTATTTAGCCATGGTATGACCTTGAAGGTTTTTTCAAGGTCAAACCACCTTACCTTTACTATTCCAACCTATTTCAGTCATTAAAAGTCACCAGATGTCAAAAATAAGAAAGTTGACTTTTGCCCCCCCTTTTTTTGAAAATTTGGAAATTTGCCATTTTTGACCAAAAAATGTTATTTTTGGGTAAATACACCTTACTTGACCATAATTAGATGATATCAACTCTAAAAACCCAGAAAAAGCACCATTTGCCCTCTTTTTTAAGGTCTTTCCCTTTCCAAGGGAAGACCTTATTGTATTTCTTCTGATTATTATTATTATTATTATTATTATTTTCTTTCTTCCGCCGTTTCGCCAAATTTCAACTTTGAGAAGTACGCGACATGTCGCAATGATACTTGGTATACTTTATCGGTCTATGTTTGTTGTTTCAGAAAAAACACTTGGGTACCGTACCATTTTACGTATAAGAGTTATGCCCCTTTTAGCTAAAAAGTTTGTTCCCCCTTCTCCTCCTAAGCCATAAGAGGTACCAAGTTCATTCTTTTTGCATTCAGAAGAGTAACTCTTGAAGTTGTGCTGGGTCATTTTTCATATTGCTATATTAACCAATACAGGAGTTATTCCCCTTGAAACTTTGACTTTTTTAGTATTAAAATACCCGGTTCCCAAATTTCCCTTTTTTGCTTATATAAGCAAACACCTGAAAGGATACATTTTTCATCTTTTTATAAAAAGACAGCCCTCTCCATCCTCTAACTTTTTATTACCTGCGCTAAATGCTTTTAAAGAAAATATCGAGTCCTAGTCAAATTGTTGCCTAGTGGATGGAATTTTCATGCAAAAAACTAAAAAATTGTCTCATAGTTTGCACTGGTAAGAGAAAAGGATACTTTAGAAATCATTTTTAGGTTTCAATATTTACCTGAACTTATTTTGGTCTCATTTAAGGACGACATGCATAGATTTTTTTTTTCAACCTTACTTTTTCCATAAGTTTAAAGCAATAGGTAGATTTAAAGCTAACATAAATATTCTATTCACTACTCAAATAAGAACTCCCTATGAATGATTATCTATGAAAGAAATCTTTATTTCGGTGATTTCATCTACTGTGACCTTAAATCTTCTATTTAATAACAAATTAATTACATTTAGCTCAAAACGTATTTTGGCAACAAAACCGCCATAAGGAAATGTGATATCAATTCAGAAGTAATAAATACCGTTATGGTCAACATTTTAAAACGGCCGTTTAGATTTTTCGTTTAAAGACAGGAACTGGTGTTCCGAAATCCGACTAGAATTTCCACATTTTGGGACATGGTTCTGTCTCCAGTTATTTAGTAATTCAAACAGCTAGCTAGCTCTGGCACTTATGTGTCATTGGTTTGGCGATCTATGGTAAATAGATAGTATTTTTACGCAGCCTCTGCAGAAACTATATAGCCTATGATCACGACTATAATCACCCATTATCAGTAGTGGAACCAAGATTAAATTACCACGTTATTCTCTATTAAAACCAGAGGTTTGACACCATATTTTTGAGATAATTTACTTGACTTTCAGTACTAATCCAATCTTTTGGTACATGAAACGTAATGCAAATGGTTAGCAGAATAGGAAACAATTGTGCATGCTCTGGTATAACAGATCAGTTCTGATTTTTATATACTCATCATAAGAAGTTGTATAACTTTCAAGGTTACGAAAAAATATTTGATATTGCGTCTTTCTTAAGCAATTTCAAAACTTAGGAAAGGGAAAGACCTAACAATTCTTTCCGAAGAATTGTCCTTTAATTATTATTATTCTTCTTCCGCCAAAAAAAATTTTTTTTTGTTTCGCGACATATCATTTCAATACTTAAGGTAGTATACCGGTCATGAAAAACCAATTTAAAAATGAGTCCGCTTAGCGAAACTTTTTATAGTTACGGAGTTATCTCCCCTAACACCGTAAAGTTTCTAACCGCATCTCCTCCTAAACTACAATAAAAACACAAAAACTAAAGCATGCAATGTGATAAGGAATTAATAAAGATGTGAATAGGACAATTTCATAAATTTCAGACTACTTCCTGATGAGAAAATTAAGAGTCGAAAAGTGTCGCGACATAATAAATTGCTCAAAATGCAATTTTAAGAATAACTACATATTTTGAACCCTTTTTTACATAATTTTCCATATTTGAGTCAGGCTTTTTATGTGCTAAACAGTTGTCCAATGTCTATTCTACATATTTAAATAAAAAAATGACCAAAAATTGCTAAAATATTTGACACGAATGGAATTTTAAGAAATTGACACCGGTCGCAGGTATGGAGTAACCGTATGACCTTGACTGACTTTTCAAGGTCAAATCAACTTAATGACACTATTCCAACACATTTTGACCATTTAAGGGTTTCAGATATAAAAAATAAAAAAAATGAAATTTATCCCCCCTTTTTTCCAAAAATATGAAATTTGACATTTTTGCACTAAAAGTGGTCAAAATATGTTAAATATACTACTTTTAATCATATTTAGTCAAAATCAGATGAAAAAATGTCGACCGGTCCTTATTAAGGTCTTTCACGACTACGGTCGTAAAGACCTTCTAGCAATTCTTCTGATTATTATTATTATTCTTCTTCCGCCAAAAAAAATTTTTTTTTGTTTCGCGACATATCATTTCAATACTTAAGGTAGTATACCGGTCATGAAAAACCAATTTAAAAATGAGTCCGCTTAGCGAAACTTTTTATAGTTACGGAGTTATCTCCCCTAACACCGTAAAGTTTCTAACCGCATCTCCTCCTAAACTACAATAAAAACACAAAAACTAAAGCATGCAATGTGATAAGGAATTAATAAAGATGTGAATAGGACAATTTCATAAATTTCAGACTACTTCCTGATGAGAAAATTAAGAGTCGAAAAGTGTCGCGACATAATAAATTGCTCAAAATGCAATTTTAAGAATAACTACATATTTTGAACCCTTTTTTACATAATTTTCCATATTTGAGTCAGGCTTTTTATGTGCTAAACAGTTGTCCAATGTCTATTCTACATATTTAAATAAAAAAATGACCAAAAATTGCTAAAATATTTGACACGAATGGAATTTTAAGAAATTGACACCGGTCGCAGGTATGGAGTAACCGTATGACCTTGACTGACTTTTCAAGGTCAAATCAACTTAATGACACTATTCCAACACATTTTGACCATTTAAGGGTTTCAGATATAAAAAATAAAAAAAATGAAATTTATCCCCCCTTTTTTCCAAAAATATGAAATTTGACATTTTTGCACTAAAAGTGGTCAAAATATGTTAAATATACTACTTTTAATCATATTTAGTCAAAATCAGATGAAAAAATGTCGACCGGTCCTTATTAAGGTCTTTCACGACTACGGTCGTAAAGACCTTCTAGCAATTCTTCTGATTATTATTATTATTCTTCTTCCGCCAAAAAAAATTTTTTTTTGTTTCGCGACATATCATTTCAATACTTAAGGTAGTATACCGGTCATGAAAAACCAATTTAAAAATGAGTCCGCTTAGCGAAACTTTTTATAGTTACGGAGTTATCTCCCCTAACACCGTAAAGTTTCTAACCGCATCTCCTCCTAAACTACAATAAAAACACAAAAACTAAAGCATGCAATGTGATAAGGAATTAATAAAGATGTGAATAGGACAATTTCATAAATTTCAGACTACTTCCTGATGAGAAAATTAAGAGTCGAAAAGTGTCGCGACATAATAAATTGCTCAAAATGCAATTTTAAGAATAACTACATATTTTGAACCCTTTTTTACATAATTTTCCATATTTGAGTCAGGCTTTTTATGTGCTAAACAGTTGTCCAATGTCTATTCTACATATTTAAATAAAAAAATGACCAAAAATTGCTAAAATATTTGACACGAATGGAATTTTAAGAAATTGACACCGGTCGCAGGTATGGAGTAACCGTATGACCTTGACTGACTTTTCAAGGTCAAATCAACTTAATGACACTATTCCAACACATTTTGACCATTTAAGGGTTTCAGATATAAAAAATAAAAAAAATGAAATTTATCCCCCCTTTTTTCCAAAAATATGAAATTTGACATTTTTGCACTAAAAGTGGTCAAAATATGTTAAATATACTACTTTTAATCATATTTAGTCAAAATCAGATGAAAAAATGTCGACCGGTCCTTATTAAGGTCTTTCACGACTACGGTCGTAAAGACCTTCTAGCAATTCTTCTGATTATTATTATTATTCTTCTTCCGCCAAAAAAAATTTTTTTTTGTTTCGCGACATATCATTTCAATACTTAAGGTAGTATACCGGTCATGAAAAACCAATTTAAAAATGAGTCCGCTTAGCGAAACTTTTTATAGTTACGGAGTTATCTCCCCTAACACCGTAAAGTTTCTAACCGCATCTCCTCCTAAACTACAATAAAAACACAAAAACTAAAGCATGCAATGTGATAAGGAATTAATAAAGATGTGAATAGGACAATTTCATAAATTTCAGACTACTTCCTGATGAGAAAATTAAGAGTCGAAAAGTGTCGCGACATAATAAATTGCTCAAAATGCAATTTTAAGAATAACTACATATTTTGAACCCTTTTTTACATAATTTTCCATATTTGAGTCAGGCTTTTTATGTGCTAAACAGTTGTCCAATGTCTATTCTACATATTTAAATAAAAAAATGACCAAAAATTGCTAAAATATTTGACACGAATGGAATTTTAAGAAATTGACACCGGTCGCAGGTATGGAGTAACCGTATGACCTTGACTGACTTTTCAAGGTCAAATCAACTTAATGACACTATTCCAACACATTTTGACCATTTAAGGGTTTCAGATATAAAAAATAAAAAAAATGAAATTTATCCCCCCTTTTTTCCAAAAATATGAAATTTGACATTTTTGCACTAAAAGTGGTCAAAATATGTTAAATATACTACTTTTAATCATATTTAGTCAAAATCAGATGAAAAAATGTCGACCGGTCCTTATTAAGGTCTTTCACGACTACGGTCGTAAAGACCTTCTAGCAATTCTTCTGATTATTATTATTATTCTTCTTCCGCCAAAAAAAATTTTTTTTTGTTTCGCGACATATCATTTCAATACTTAAGGTAGTATACCGGTCATGAAAAACCAATTTAAAAATGAGTCCGCTTAGCGAAACTTTTTATAGTTACGGAGTTATCTCCCCTAACACCGTAAAGTTTCTAACCGCATCTCCTCCTAAACTACAATAAAAACACAAAAACTAAAGCATGCAATGTGATAAGGAATTAATAAAGATGTGAATAGGACAATTTCATAAATTTCAGACTACTTCCTGATGAGAAAATTAAGAGTCGAAAAGTGTCGCGACATAATAAATTGCTCAAAATGCAATTTTAAGAATAACTACATATTTTGAACCCTTTTTTACATAATTTTCCATATTTGAGTCAGGCTTTTTATGTGCTAAACAGTTGTCCAATGTCTATTCTACATATTTAAATAAAAAAATGACCAAAAATTGCTAAAATATTTGACACGAATGGAATTTTAAGAAATTGACACCGGTCGCAGGTATGGAGTAACCGTATGACCTTGACTGACTTTTCAAGGTCAAATCAACTTAATGACACTATTCCAACACATTTTGACCATTTAAGGGTTTCAGATATAAAAAATAAAAAAAATGAAATTTATCCCCCCTTTTTTCCAAAAATATGAAATTTGACATTTTTGCACTAAAAGTGGTCAAAATATGTTAAATATACTACTTTTAATCATATTTAGTCAAAATCAGATGAAAAAATGTCGACCGGTCCTTATTAAGGTCTTTCACGACTACGGTCGTAAAGACCTTCTAGCAATTCTTCTGATTATTATTATTATTCTTCTTCCGCCAAAAAAAATTTTTTTTTGTTTCGCGACATATCATTTCAATACTTAAGGTAGTATACCGGTCATGAAAAACCAATTTAAAAATGAGTCCGCTTAGCGAAACTTTTTATAGTTACGGAGTTATCTCCCCTAACACCGTAAAGTTTCTAACCGCATCTCCTCCTAAACTACAATAAAAACACAAAAACTAAAGCATGCAATGTGATAAGGAATTAATAAAGATGTGAATAGGACAATTTCATAAATTTCAGACTACTTCCTGATGAGAAAATTAAGAGTCGAAAAGTGTCGCGACATAATAAATTGCTCAAAATGCAATTTTAAGAATAACTACATATTTTGAACCCTTTTTTACATAATTTTCCATATTTGAGTCAGGCTTTTTATGTGCTAAACAGTTGTCCAATGTCTATTCTACATATTTAAATAAAAAAATGACCAAAAATTGCTAAAATATTTGACACGAATGGAATTTTAAGAAATTGACACCGGTCGCAGGTATGGAGTAACCGTATGACCTTGACTGACTTTTCAAGGTCAAATCAACTTAATGACACTATTCCAACACATTTTGACCATTTAAGGGTTTCAGATATAAAAAATAAAAAAAATGAAATTTATCCCCCCTTTTTTCCAAAAATATGAAATTTGACATTTTTGCACTAAAAGTGGTCAAAATATGTTAAATATACTACTTTTAATCATATTTAGTCAAAATCAGATGAAAAAATGTCGACCGGTCCTTATTAAGGTCTTTCACGACTACGGTCGTAAAGACCTTCTAGCAATTCTTCTGATTATTATTATTATTCTTCTTCCGCCAAAAAAAATTTTTTTTTGTTTCGCGACATATCATTTCAATACTTAAGGTAGTATACCGGTCATGAAAAACCAATTTAAAAATGAGTCCGCTTAGCGAAACTTTTTATAGTTACGGAGTTATCTCCCCTAACACCGTAAAGTTTCTAACCGCATCTCCTCCTAAACTACAATAAAAACACAAAAACTAAAGCATGCAATGTGATAAGGAATTAATAAAGATGTGAATAGGACAATTTCATAAATTTCAGACTACTTCCTGATGAGAAAATTAAGAGTCGAAAAGTGTCGCGACATAATAAATTGCTCAAAATGCAATTTTAAGAATAACTACATATTTTGAACCCTTTTTTACATAATTTTCCATATTTGAGTCAGGCTTTTTATGTGCTAAACAGTTGTCCAATGTCTATTCTACATATTTAAATAAAAAAATGACCAAAAATTGCTAAAATATTTGACACGAATGGAATTTTAAGAAATTGACACCGGTCGCAGGTATGGAGTAACCGTATGACCTTGACTGACTTTTCAAGGTCAAATCAACTTAATGACACTATTCCAACACATTTTGACCATTTAAGGGTTTCAGATATAAAAAATAAAAAAAATGAAATTTATCCCCCCTTTTTTCCAAAAATATGAAATTTGACATTTTTGCACTAAAAGTGGTCAAAATATGTTAAATATACTACTTTTAATCATATTTAGTCAAAATCAGATGAAAAAATGTCGACCGGTCCTTATTAAGGTCTTTCACGACTACGGTCGTAAAGACCTTCTAGCAATTCTTCTGATTATTATTATTATTCTTCTTCCGCCAAAAAAAATTTTTTTTTGTTTCGCGACATATCATTTCAATACTTAAGGTAGTATACCGGTCATGAAAAACCAATTTAAAAATGAGTCCGCTTAGCGAAACTTTTTATAGTTACGGAGTTATCTCCCCTAACACCGTAAAGTTTCTAACCGCATCTCCTCCTAAACTACAATAAAAACACAAAAACTAAAGCATGCAATGTGATAAGGAATTAATAAAGATGTGAATAGGACAATTTCATAAATTTCAGACTACTTCCTGATGAGAAAATTAAGAGTCGAAAAGTGTCGCGACATAATAAATTGCTCAAAATGCAATTTTAAGAATAACTACATATTTTGAACCCTTTTTTACATAATTTTCCATATTTGAGTCAGGCTTTTTATGTGCTAAACAGTTGTCCAATGTCTATTCTACATATTTAAATAAAAAAATGACCAAAAATTGCTAAAATATTTGACACGAATGGAATTTTAAGAAATTGACACCGGTCGCAGGTATGGAGTAACCGTATGACCTTGACTGACTTTTCAAGGTCAAATCAACTTAATGACACTATTCCAACACATTTTGACCATTTAAGGGTTTCAGATATAAAAAATAAAAAAAATGAAATTTATCCCCCCTTTTTTCCAAAAATATGAAATTTGACATTTTTGCACTAAAAGTGGTCAAAATATGTTAAATATACTACTTTTAATCATATTTAGTCAAAATCAGATGAAAAAATGTCGACCGGTCCTTATTAAGGTCTTTCACGACTACGGTCGTAAAGACCTTCTAGCAATTCTTCTGATTATTATTATTATTCTTCTTCCGCCAAAAAAAATTTTTTTTTGTTTCGCGACATATCATTTCAATACTTAAGGTAGTATACCGGTCATGAAAAACCAATTTAAAAATGAGTCCGCTTAGCGAAACTTTTTATAGTTACGGAGTTATCTCCCCTAACACCGTAAAGTTTCTAACCGCATCTCCTCCTAAACTACAATAAAAACACAAAAACTAAAGCATGCAATGTGATAAGGAATTAATAAAGATGTGAATAGGACAATTTCATAAATTTCAGACTACTTCCTGATGAGAAAATTAAGAGTCGAAAAGTGTCGCGACATAATAAATTGCTCAAAATGCAATTTTAAGAATAACTACATATTTTGAACCCTTTTTTACATAATTTTCCATATTTGAGTCAGGCTTTTTATGTGCTAAACAGTTGTCCAATGTCTATTCTACATATTTAAATAAAAAAATGACCAAAAATTGCTAAAATATTTGACACGAATGGAATTTTAAGAAATTGACACCGGTCGCAGGTATGGAGTAACCGTATGACCTTGACTGACTTTTCAAGGTCAAATCAACTTAATGACACTATTCCAACACATTTTGACCATTTAAGGGTTTCAGATATAAAAAATAAAAAAAATGAAATTTATCCCCCCTTTTTTCCAAAAATATGAAATTTGACATTTTTGCACTAAAAGTGGTCAAAATATGTTAAATATACTACTTTTAATCATATTTAGTCAAAATCAGATGAAAAAATGTCGACCGGTCCTTATTAAGGTCTTTCACGACTACGGTCGTAAAGACCTTCTAGCAATTCTTCTGATTATTATTATTATTCTTCTTCCGCCAAAAAAAATTTTTTTTTGTTTCGCGACATATCATTTCAATACTTAAGGTAGTATACCGGTCATGAAAAACCAATTTAAAAATGAGTCCGCTTAGCGAAACTTTTTATAGTTATGGAGTTATCTCCCCTAACACCGTAAAGTTTCTAACCGCATCTCCTCCTAAACTACAATAAAAACACAAAAACTAAAGCATGCAATGTGATAAGGAATTAATAAAGATGTGAATAGGACAATTTCATAAATTTCAGACTACTTCCTGATGAGAAAATTAAGAGTCGAAAAGTGTCGCGACATAATAAATTGCTCAAAATGCAATTTTAAGAATAACTACATATTTTGAACCCTTTTTTACATAATTTTCCATATTTGAGTCAGGCTTTTTATGTGCTAAACAGTTGTCCAATGTCTATTCTACATATTTAAATAAAAAAATGACCAAAAATTGCTAAAATATTTGACACGAATGGAATTTTAAGAAATTGACACCGGTCGCAGGTATGGAGTAACCGTATGACCTTGACTGACTTTTCAAGGTCAAATCAACTTAATGACACTATTCCAACACATTTTGACCATTTAAGGGTTTCAGATATAAAAAATAAAAAAAATGAAATTTATCCCCCCTTTTTTCCAAAAATATGAAATTTGACATTTTTGCACTAAAAGTGGTCAAAATATGTTAAATATACTACTTTTAATCATATTTAGTCAAAATCAGATGAAAAAATGTCGACCGGTCCTTATTAAGGTCTTTCACGACTACGGTCGTAAAGACCTTCTAGCAATTCTTCTGATTATTATTATTATTCTTCTTCCGCCAAAAAAAATTTTTTTTTGTTTCGCGACATATCATTTCAATACTTAAGGTAGTATACCGGTCATGAAAAACCAATTTAAAAATGAGTCCGCTTAGCGAAACTTTTTATAGTTACGGAGTTATCTCCCCTAACACCGTAAAGTTTCTAACCGCATCTCCTCCTAAACTACAATAAAAACACAAAAACTAAAGCATGCAATGTGATAAGGAATTAATAAAGATGTGAATAGGACAATTTCATAAATTTCAGACTACTTCCTGATGAGAAAATTAAGAGTCGAAAAGTGTCGCGACATAATAAATTGCTCAAAATGCAATTTTAAGAATAACTACATATTTTGAACCCTTTTTTACATAATTTTCCATATTTGAGTCAGGCTTTTTATGTGCTAAACAGTTGTCCAATGTCTATTCTACATATTTAAATAAAAAAATGACCAAAAATTGCTAAAATATTTGACACGAATGGAATTTTAAGAAATTGACACCGGTCGCAGGTATGGAGTAACCGTATGACCTTGACTGACTTTTCAAGGTCAAATCAACTTAATGACACTATTCCAACACATTTTGACCATTTAAGGGTTTCAGATATAAAAAATAAAAAAAATGAAATTTATCCCCCCTTTTTTCCAAAAATATGAAATTTGACATTTTTGCACTAAAAGTGGTCAAAATATGTTAAATATACTACTTTTAATCATATTTAGTCAAAATCAGATGAAAAAATGTCGACCGGTCCTTATTAAGGTCTTTCACGACTACGGTCGTAAAGACCTTCTAGCAATTCTTCTGATTATTATTATTATTCTTCTTCCGCCAAAAAAAATTTTTTTTTGTTTCGCGACATATCATTTCAATACTTAAGGTAGTATACCGGTCATGAAAAACCAATTTAAAAATGAGTCCGCTTAGCGAAACTTTTTATAGTTACGGAGTTATCTCCCCTAACACCGTAAAGTTTCTAACCGCATCTCCTCCTAAACTACAATAAAAACACAAAAACTAAAGCATGCAATGTGATAAGGAATTAATAAAGATGTGAATAGGACAATTTCATAAATTTCAGACTACTTCCTGATGAGAAAATTAAGAGTCGAAAAGTGTCGCGACATAATAAATTGCTCAAAATGCAATTTTAAGAATAACTACATATTTTGAACCCTTTTTTACATAATTTTCCATATTTGAGTCAGGCTTTTTATGTGCTAAACAGTTGTCCAATGTCTATTCTACATATTTAAATAAAAAAATGACCAAAAATTGCTAAAATATTTGACACGAATGGAATTTTAAGAAATTGACACCGGTCGCAGGTATGGAGTAACCGTATGACCTTGACTGACTTTTCAAGGTCAAATCAACTTAATGACACTATTCCAACACATTTTGACCATTTAAGGGTTTCAGATATAAAAAATAAAAAAAATGAAATTTATCCCCCCTTTTTTCCAAAAATATGAAATTTGACATTTTTGCACTAAAAGTGGTCAAAATATGTTAAATATACTACTTTTAATCATATTTAGTCAAAATCAGATGAAAAAATGTCGACCGGTCCTTATTAAGGTCTTTCACGACTACGGTCGTAAAGACCTTCTAGCAATTCTTCTGATTATTATTATTATTCTTCTTCCGCCAAAAAAAATTTTTTTTTGTTTCGCGACATATCATTTCAATACTTAAGGTAGTATACCGGTCATGAAAAACCAATTTAAAAATGAGTCCGCTTAGCGAAACTTTTTATAGTTACGGAGTTATCTCCCCTAACACCGTAAAGTTTCTAACCGCATCTCCTCCTAAACTACAATAAAAACACAAAAACTAAAGCATGCAATGTGATAAGGAATTAATAAAGATGTGAATAGGACAATTTCATAAATTTCAGACTACTTCCTGATGAGAAAATTAAGAGTCGAAAAGTGTCGCGACATAATAAATTGCTCAAAATGCAATTTTAAGAATAACTACATATTTTGAACCCTTTTTTACATAATTTTCCATATTTGAGTCAGGCTTTTTATGTGCTAAACAGTTGTCCAATGTCTATTCTACATATTTAAATAAAAAAATGACCAAAAATTGCTAAAATATTTGACACGAATGGAATTTTAAGAAATTGACACCGGTCGCAGGTATGGAGTAACCGTATGACCTTGACTGACTTTTCAAGGTCAAATCAACTTAATGACACTATTCCAACACATTTTGACCATTTAAGGGTTTCAGATATAAAAAATAAAAAAAATGAAATTTATCCCCCCTTTTTTCCAAAAATATGAAATTTGACATTTTTGCACTAAAAGTGGTCAAAATATGTTAAATATACTACTTTTAATCATATTTAGTCAAAATCAGATGAAAAAATGTCGACCGGTCCTTATTAAGGTCTTTCACGACTACGGTCGTAAAGACCTTCTAGCAATTCTTCTGATTATTATTATTATTCTTCTTCCGCCAAAAAAAATTTTTTTTTGTTTCGCGACATATCATTTCAATACTTAAGGTAGTATACCGGTCATGAAAAACCAATTTAAAAATGAGTCCGCTTAGCGAAACTTTTTATAGTTACGGAGTTATCTCCCCTAACACCGTAAAGTTTCTAACCGCATCTCCTCCTAAACTACAATAAAAACACAAAAACTAAAGCATGCAATGTGATAAGGAATTAATAAAGATGTGAATAGGACAATTTCATAAATTTCAGACTACTTCCTGATGAGAAAATTAAGAGTCGAAAAGTGTCGCGACATAATAAATTGCTCAAAATGCAATTTTAAGAATAACTACATATTTTGAACCCTTTTTTACATAATTTTCCATATTTGAGTCAGGCTTTTTATGTGCTAAACAGTTGTCCAATGTCTATTCTACATATTTAAATAAAAAAATGACCAAAAATTGCTAAAATATTTGACACGAATGGAATTTTAAGAAATTGACACCGGTCGCAGGTATGGAGTAACCGTATGACCTTGACTGACTTTTCAAGGTCAAATCAACTTAATGACACTATTCCAACACATTTTGACCATTTAAGGGTTTCAGATATAAAAAATAAAAAAAATGAAATTTATCCCCCCTTTTTTCCAAAAATATGAAATTTGACATTTTTGCACTAAAAGTGGTCAAAATATGTTAAATATACTACTTTTAATCATATTTAGTCAAAATCAGATGAAAAAATGTCGACCGGTCCTTATTAAGGTCTTTCACGACTACGGTCGTAAAGACCTTCTAGCAATTCTTCTGATTATTATTATTATTCTTCTTCCGCCAAAAAAAATTTTTTTTTGTTTCGCGACATATCATTTCAATACTTAAGGTAGTATACCGGTCATGAAAAACCAATTTAAAAATGAGTCCGCTTAGCGAAACTTTTTATAGTTACGGAGTTATCTCCCCTAACACCGTAAAGTTTCTAACCGCATCTCCTCCTAAACTACAATAAAAACACAAAAACTAAAGCATGCAATGTGATAAGGAATTAATAAAGATGTGAATAGGACAATTTCATAAATTTCAGACTACTTCCTGATGAGAAAATTAAGAGTCGAAAAGTGTCGCGACATAATAAATTGCTCAAAATGCAATTTTAAGAATAACTACATATTTTGAACCCTTTTTTACATAATTTTCCATATTTGAGTCAGGCTTTTTATGTGCTAAACAGTTGTCCAATGTCTATTCTACATATTTAAATAAAAAAATGACCAAAAATTGCTAAAATATTTGACACGAATGGAATTTTAAGAAATTGACACCGGTCGCAGGTATGGAGTAACCGTATGACCTTGACTGACTTTTCAAGGTCAAATCAACTTAATGACACTATTCCAACACATTTTGACCATTTAAGGGTTTCAGATATAAAAAATAAAAAAAATGAAATTTATCCCCCCTTTTTTCCAAAAATATGAAATTTGACATTTTTGCACTAAAAGTGGTCAAAATATGTTAAATATACTACTTTTAATCATATTTAGTCAAAATCAGATGAAAAAATGTCGACCGGTCCTTATTAAGGTCTTTCACGACTACGGTCGTAAAGACCTTCTAGCAATTCTTCTGATTATTATTATTATTCTTCTTCCGCCAAAAAAAATTTTTTTTTGTTTCGCGACATATCATTTCAATACTTAAGGTAGTATACCGGTCATGAAAAACCAATTTAAAAATGAGTCCGCTTAGCGAAACTTTTTATAGTTACGGAGTTATCTCCCCTAACACCGTAAAGTTTCTAACCGCATCTCCTCCTAAACTACAATAAAAACACAAAAACTAAAGCATGCAATGTGATAAGGAATTAATAAAGATGTGAATAGGACAATTTCATAAATTTCAGACTACTTCCTGATGAGAAAATTAAGAGTCGAAAAGTGTCGCGACATAATAAATTGCTCAAAATGCAATTTTAAGAATAACTACATATTTTGAACCCTTTTTTACATAATTTTCCATATTTGAGTCAGGCTTTTTATGTGCTAAACAGTTGTCCAATGTCTATTCTACATATTTAAATAAAAAAATGACCAAAAATTGCTAAAATATTTGACACGAATGGAATTTTAAGAAATTGACACCGGTCGCAGGTATGGAGTAACCGTATGACCTTGACTGACTTTTCAAGGTCAAATCAACTTAATGACACTATTCCAACACATTTTGACCATTTAAGGGTTTCAGATATAAAAAATAAAAAAAATGAAATTTATCCCCCCTTTTTTCCAAAAATATGAAATTTGACATTTTTGCACTAAAAGTGGTCAAAATATGTTAAATATACTACTTTTAATCATATTTAGTCAAAATCAGATGAAAAAATGTCGACCGGTCCTTATTAAGGTCTTTCACGACTACGGTCGTAAAGACCTTCTAGCAATTCTTCTGATTATTATTATTATTCTTCTTCCGCCAAAAAAAATTTTTTTTTGTTTCGCGACATATCATTTCAATACTTAAGGTAGTATACCGGTCATGAAAAACCAATTTAAAAATGAGTCCGCTTAGCGAAACTTTTTATAGTTACGGAGTTATCTCCCCTAACACCGTAAAGTTTCTAACCGCATCTCCTCCTAAACTACAATAAAAACACAAAAACTAAAGCATGCAATGTGATAAGGAATTAATAAAGATGTGAATAGGACAATTTCATAAATTTCAGACTACTTCCTGATGAGAAAATTAAGAGTCGAAAAGTGTCGCGACATAATAAATTGCTCAAAATGCAATTTTAAGAATAACTACATATTTTGAACCCTTTTTTACATAATTTTCCATATTTGAGTCAGGCTTTTTATGTGCTAAACAGTTGTCCAATGTCTATTCTACATATTTAAATAAAAAAATGACCAAAAATTGCTAAAATATTTGACACGAATGGAATTTTAAGAAATTGACACCGGTCGCAGGTATGGAGTAACCGTATGACCTTGACTGACTTTTCAAGGTCAAATCAACTTAATGACACTATTCCAACACATTTTGACCATTTAAGGGTTTCAGATATAAAAAATAAAAAAAATGAAATTTATCCCCCCTTTTTTCCAAAAATATGAAATTTGACATTTTTGCACTAAAAGTGGTCAAAATATGTTAAATATACTACTTTTAATCATATTTAGTCAAAATCAGATGAAAAAATGTCGACCGGTCCTTATTAAGGTCTTTCACGACTACGGTCGTAAAGACCTTCTAGCAATTCTTCTGATTATTATTATTATTCTTCTTCCGCCAAAAAAAATTTTTTTTTGTTTCGCGACATATCATTTCAATACTTAAGGTAGTATACCGGTCATGAAAAACCAATTTAAAAATGAGTCCGCTTAGCGAAACTTTTTATAGTTACGGAGTTATCTCCCCTAACACCGTAAAGTTTCTAACCGCATCTCCTCCTAAACTACAATAAAAACACAAAAACTAAAGCATGCAATGTGATAAGGAATTAATAAAGATGTGAATAGGACAATTTCATAAATTTCAGACTACTTCCTGATGAGAAAATTAAGAGTCGAAAAGTGTCGCGACATAATAAATTGCTCAAAATGCAATTTTAAGAATAACTACATATTTTGAACCCTTTTTTACATAATTTTCCATATTTGAGTCAGGCTTTTTATGTGCTAAACAGTTGTCCAATGTCTATTCTACATATTTAAATAAAAAAATGACCAAAAATTGCTAAAATATTTGACACGAATGGAATTTTAAGAAATTGACACCGGTCGCAGGTATGGAGTAACCGTATGACCTTGACTGACTTTTCAAGGTCAAATCAACTTAATGACACTATTCCAACACATTTTGACCATTTAAGGGTTTCAGATATAAAAAATAAAAAAAATGAAATTTATCCCCCCTTTTTTCCAAAAATATGAAATTTGACATTTTTGCACTAAAAGTGGTCAAAATATGTTAAATATACTACTTTTAATCATATTTAGTCAAAATCAGATGAAAAAATGTCGACCGGTCCTTATTAAGGTCTTTCACGACTACGGTCGTAAAGACCTTCTAGCAATTCTTCTGATTATTATTATTATTCTTCTTCCGCCAAAAAAAATTTTTTTTTGTTTCGCGACATATCATTTCAATACTTAAGGTAGTATACCGGTCATGAAAAACCAATTTAAAAATGAGTCCGCTTAGCGAAACTTTTTATAGTTACGGAGTTATCTCCCCTAACACCGTAAAGTTTCTAACCGCATCTCCTCCTAAACTACAATAAAAACACAAAAACTAAAGCATGCAATGTGATAAGGAATTAATAAAGATGTGAATAGGACAATTTCATAAATTTCAGACTACTTCCTGATGAGAAAATTAAGAGTCGAAAAGTGTCGCGACATAATAAATTGCTCAAAATGCAATTTTAAGAATAACTACATATTTTGAACCCTTTTTTACATAATTTTCCATATTTGAGTCAGGCTTTTTATGTGCTAAACAGTTGTCCAATGTCTATTCTACATATTTAAATAAAAAAATGACCAAAAATTGCTAAAATATTTGACACGAATGGAATTTTAAGAAATTGACACCGGTCGCAGGTATGGAGTAACCGTATGACCTTGACTGACTTTTCAAGGTCAAATCAACTTAATGACACTATTCCAACACATTTTGACCATTTAAGGGTTTCAGATATAAAAAATAAAAAAAATGAAATTTATCCCCCCTTTTTTCCAAAAATATGAAATTTGACATTTTTGCACTAAAAGTGGTCAAAATATGTTAAATATACTACTTTTAATCATATTTAGTCAAAATCAGATGAAAAAATGTCGACCGGTCCTTATTAAGGTCTTTCACGACTACGGTCGTAAAGACCTTCTAGCAATTCTTCTGATTATTATTATTATTCTTCTTCCGCCAAAAAAAATTTTTTTTTGTTTCGCGACATATCATTTCAATACTTAAGGTAGTATACCGGTCATGAAAAACCAATTTAAAAATGAGTCCGCTTAGCGAAACTTTTTATAGTTACGGAGTTATCTCCCCTAACACCGTAAAGTTTCTAACCGCATCTCCTCCTAAACTACAATAAAAACACAAAAACTAAAGCATGCAATGTGATAAGGAATTAATAAAGATGTGAATAGGACAATTTCATAAATTTCAGACTACTTCCTGATGAGAAAATTAAGAGTCGAAAAGTGTCGCGACATAATAAATTGCTCAAAATGCAATTTTAAGAATAACTACATATTTTGAACCCTTTTTTACATAATTTTCCATATTTGAGTCAGGCTTTTTATGTGCTAAACAGTTGTCCAATGTCTATTCTACATATTTAAATAAAAAAATGACCAAAAATTGCTAAAATATTTGACACGAATGGAATTTTAAGAAATTGACACCGGTCGCAGGTATGGAGTAACCGTATGACCTTGACTGACTTTTCAAGGTCAAATCAACTTAATGACACTATTCCAACACATTTTGACCATTTAAGGGTTTCAGATATAAAAAATAAAAAAAATGAAATTTATCCCCCCTTTTTTCCAAAAATATGAAATTTGACATTTTTGCACTAAAAGTGGTCAAAATATGTTAAATATACTACTTTTAATCATATTTAGTCAAAATCAGATGAAAAAATGTCGACCGGTCCTTATTAAGGTCTTTCACGACTACGGTCGTAAAGACCTTCTAGCAATTCTTCTGATTATTATTATTATTCTTCTTCCGCCAAAAAAAATTTTTTTTTGTTTCGCGACATATCATTTCAATACTTAAGGTAGTATACCGGTCATGAAAAACCAATTTAAAAATGAGTCCGCTTAGCGAAACTTTTTATAGTTACGGAGTTATCTCCCCTAACACCGTAAAGTTTCTAACCGCATCTCCTCCTAAACTACAATAAAAACACAAAAACTAAAGCATGCAATGTGATAAGGAATTAATAAAGATGTGAATAGGACAATTTCATAAATTTCAGACTACTTCCTGATGAGAAAATTAAGAGTCGAAAAGTGTCGCGACATAATAAATTGCTCAAAATGCAATTTTAAGAATAACTACATATTTTGAACCCTTTTTTACATAATTTTCCATATTTGAGTCAGGCTTTTTATGTGCTAAACAGTTGTCCAATGTCTATTCTACATATTTAAATAAAAAAATGACCAAAAATTGCTAAAATATTTGACACGAATGGAATTTTAAGAAATTGACACCGGTCGCAGGTATGGAGTAACCGTATGACCTTGACTGACTTTTCAAGGTCAAATCAACTTAATGACACTATTCCAACACATTTTGACCATTTAAGGGTTTCAGATATAAAAAATAAAAAAAATGAAATTTATCCCCCCTTTTTTCCAAAAATATGAAATTTGACATTTTTGCACTAAAAGTGGTCAAAATATGTTAAATATACTACTTTTAATCATATTTAGTCAAAATCAGATGAAAAAATGTCGACCGGTCCTTATTAAGGTCTTTCACGACTACGGTCGTAAAGACCTTCTAGCAATTCTTCTGATTATTATTATTATTCTTCTTCCGCCAAAAAAAATTTTTTTTTGTTTCGCGACATATCATTTCAATACTTAAGGTAGTATACCGGTCATGAAAAACCAATTTAAAAATGAGTCCGCTTAGCGAAACTTTTTATAGTTACGGAGTTATCTCCCCTAACACCGTAAAGTTTCTAACCGCATCTCCTCCTAAACTACAATAAAAACACAAAAACTAAAGCATGCAATGTGATAAGGAATTAATAAAGATGTGAATAGGACAATTTCATAAATTTCAGACTACTTCCTGATGAGAAAATTAAGAGTCGAAAAGTGTCGCGACATAATAAATTGCTCAAAATGCAATTTTAAGAATAACTACATATTTTGAACCCTTTTTTACATAATTTTCCATATTTGAGTCAGGCTTTTTATGTGCTAAACAGTTGTCCAATGTCTATTCTACATATTTAAATAAAAAAATGACCAAAAATTGCTAAAATATTTGACACGAATGGAATTTTAAGAAATTGACACCGGTCGCAGGTATGGAGTAACCGTATGACCTTGACTGACTTTTCAAGGTCAAATCAACTTAATGACACTATTCCAACACATTTTGACCATTTAAGGGTTTCAGATATAAAAAATAAAAAAAATGAAATTTATCCCCCCTTTTTTCCAAAAATATGAAATTTGACATTTTTGCACTAAAAGTGGTCAAAATATGTTAAATATACTACTTTTAATCATATTTAGTCAAAATCAGATGAAAAAATGTCGACCGGTCCTTATTAAGGTCTTTCACGACTACGGTCGTAAAGACCTTCTAGCAATTCTTCTGATTATTATTATTATTCTTCTTCCGCCAAAAAAAATTTTTTTTTGTTTCGCGACATATCATTTCAATACTTAAGGTAGTATACCGGTCATGAAAAACCAATTTAAAAATGAGTCCGCTTAGCGAAACTTTTTATAGTTACGGAGTTATCTCCCCTAACACCGTAAAGTTTCTAACCGCATCTCCTCCTAAACTACAATAAAAACACAAAAACTAAAGCATGCAATG
This sequence comes from Arcuatula senhousia, assembly GCA_963971305.1. Taxonomy (NCBI): domain Eukaryota; kingdom Metazoa; phylum Mollusca; class Bivalvia; order Mytilida; family Mytilidae; genus Arcuatula; species Arcuatula senhousia. Next base: position 68,548,704 of record OZ020307.1, on the reverse strand, counting down.
TGATAAGGAATTAATAAAGATGTGAATAGGACAATTTCATAAATTTCAGACTACTTCCTGATGAGAAAATTAAGAGTCGAAAAGTGTCGCGACATAATAAATTGCTCAAAATGCAATTTTAAGAATAACTACATATTTTGAACCCTTTTTTACATAATTTTCCATATTTGAGTCAGGCTTTTTATGTGCTAAACAGTTGTCCAATGTCTATTCTACATATTTAAATAAAAAAATGACCAAAAATTGCTAAAATATTTGACACGAATGGAATTTTAAGAAATTGACACCGGTCGCAGGTATGGAGTAACCGTATGACCTTGACTGACTTTTCAAGGTCAAATCAACTTAATGACACTATTCCAACACATTTTGACCATTTAAGGGTTTCAGATATAAAAAATAAAAAAAATGAAATTTATCCCCCCTTTTTTCCAAAAATATGAAATTTGACATTTTTGCACTAAAAGTGGTCAAAATATGTTAAATATACTACTTTTAATCATATTTAGTCAAAATCAGATGAAAAAATGTCGACCGGTCCTTATTAAGGTCTTTCACGACTACGGTCGTAAAGACCTTCTAGCAATTCTTCTGATTATTATTATTATTCTTCTTCCGCCAAAAAAAATTTTTTTTTGTTTCGCGACATATCATTTCAATACTTAAGGTAGTATACCGGTCATGAAAAACCAATTTAAAAATGAGTCCGCTTAGCGAAACTTTTTATAGTTACGGAGTTATCTCCCCTAACACCGTAAAGTTTCTAACCGCATCTCCTCCTAAACTACAATAAAAACACAAAAACTAAAGCATGCAATGTGATAAGGAATTAATAAAGATGTGAATAGGACAATTTCATAAATTTCAGACTACTTCCTGATGAGAAAATTAAGAGTCGAAAAGTGTCGCGACATAATAAATTGCTCAAAATGCAATTTTAAGAATAACTACATATTTTGAACCCTTTTTTACATAATTTTCCATATTTGAGTCAGGCTTTTTATGTGCTAAACAGTTGTCCAATGTCTATTCTACATATTTAAATAAAAAAATGACCAAAAATTGCTAAAATATTTGACACGAATGGAATTTTAAGAAATTGACACCGGTCGCAGGTATGGAGTAACCGTATGACCTTGACTGACTTTTCAAGGTCAAATCAACTTAATGACACTATTCCAACACATTTTGACCATTTAAGGGTTTCAGATATAAAAAATAAAAAAAATGAAATTTATCCCCCCTTTTTTCCAAAAATATGAAATTTGACATTTTTGCACTAAAAGTGGTCAAAATATGTTAAATATACTACTTTTAATCATATTTAGTCAAAATCAGATGAAAAAATGTCGACCGGTCCTTATTAAGGTCTTTCACGACTACGGTCGTAAAGACCTTCTAGCAATTCTTCTGATTATTATTATTATTCTTCTTCCGCCAAAAAAAATTTTTTTTTGTTTCGCGACATATCATTTCAATACTTAAGGTAGTATACCGGTCATGAAAAACCAATTTAAAAATGAGTCCGCTTAGCGAAACTTTTTATAGTTACGGAGTTATCTCCCCTAACACCGTAAAGTTTCTAACCGCATCTCCTCCTAAACTACAATAAAAACACAAAAACTAAAGCATGCAATGTGATAAGGAATTAATAAAGATGTGAATAGGACAATTTCATAAATTTCAGACTACTTCCTGATGAGAAAATTAAGAGTCGAAAAGTGTCGCGACATAATAAATTGCTCAAAATGCAATTTTAAGAATAACTACATATTTTGAACCCTTTTTTACATAATTTTCCATATTTGAGTCAGGCTTTTTATGTGCTAAACAGTTGTCCAATGTCTATTCTACATATTTAAATAAAAAAATGACCAAAAATTGCTAAAATATTTGACACGAATGGAATTTTAAGAAATTGACACCGGTCGCAGGTATGGAGTAACCGTATGACCTTGACTGACTTTTCAAGGTCAAATCAACTTAATGACACTATTCCAACACATTTTGACCATTTAAGGGTTTCAGATATAAAAAATAAAAAAAATGAAATTTATCCCCCCTTTTTTCCAAAAATATGAAATTTGACATTTTTGCACTAAAAGTGGTCAAAATATGTTAAATATACTACTTTTAATCATATTTAGTCAAAATCAGATGAAAAAATGTCGACCGGTCCTTATTAAGGTCTTTCACGACTACGGTCGTAAAGACCTTCTAGCAATTCTTCTGATTATTATTATTATTCTTCTTCCGCCAAAAAAAATTTTTTTTTGTTTCGCGACATATCATTTCAATACTTAAGGTAGTATACCGGTCATGAAAAACCAATTTAAAAATGAGTCCGCTTAGCGAAACTTTTTATAGTTACGGAGTTATCTCCCCTAACACCGTAAAGTTTCTAACCGCATCTCCTCCTAAACTACAATAAAAACACAAAAACTAAAGCATGCAATGTGATAAGGAATTAATAAAGATGTGAATAGGACAATTTCATAAATTTCAGACTACTTCCTGATGAGAAAATTAAGAGTCGAAAAGTGTCGCGACATAATAAATTGCTCAAAATGCAATTTTAAGAATAACTACATATTTTGAACCCTTTTTTACATAATTTTCCATATTTGAGTCAGGCTTTTTATGTGCTAAACAGTTGTCCAATGTCTATTCTACATATTTAAATAAAAAAATGACCAAAAATTGCTAAAATATTTGACACGAATGGAATTTTAAGAAATTGACACCGGTCGCAGGTATGGAGTAACCGTATGACCTTGACTGACTTTTCAAGGTCAAATCAACTTAATGACACTATTCCAACACATTTTGACCATTTAAGGGTTTCAGATATAAAAAATAAAAAAAATGAAATTTATCCCCCCTTTTTTCCAAAAATATGAAATTTGACATTTTTGCACTAAAAGTGGTCAAAATATGTTAAATATACTACTTTTAATCATATTTAGTCAAAATCAGATGAAAAAATGTCGACCGGTCCTTATTAAGGTCTTTCACGACTACGGTCGTAAAGACCTTCTAGCAATTCTTCTGATTATTATTATTATTCTTCTTCCGCCAAAAAAAATTTTTTTTTGTTTCGCGACATATCATTTCAATACTTAAGGTAGTATACCGGTCATGAAAAACCAATTTAAAAATGAGTCCGCTTAGCGAAACTTTTTATAGTTACGGAGTTATCTCCCCTAACACCGTAAAGTTTCTAACCGCATCTCCTCCTAAACTACAATAAAAACACAAAAACTAAAGCATGCAATGTGATAAGGAACAAATGTTTTAGTTTTATTTTTTTTGTTTTTAATTGGATATCTTTGGTCTCTTTTTATGAGGACATGAGTATGGAAAATTAACCCTTTTTCTATATCTAGTGTAATTGACTTTCCATGCTCAATTTATGGTACAGGTTAAAACAGTTAATCATAGAATCAAGAAACAAAACAAAATAAAATACCAATGGGACACTTGGGAACATCAAACTGTATTTTTAATAGGAACTATATTATTGGACAACGAAAAACAAAGGGGTGATAATTCAATCTGGTAGCCAGAGACTATGCCAAAAACTATCCGAAAAAAATTAAATTTTTGTTTAAGTGGTTATGCCAAGACATGATAGTTTTCTGTTTGTTTTCTGCCTGTTGTCTGGTTAAAAGTAATATTGAGTTATTGCATCAAATATATAATTTTTAAAAACAATATTGAAATAGAATTCATCTGAATCTTGTGATAAGAAGTAGCTATGGGTGAAGATAAACGACCCCATTAGTACACCTAAACAACTGCTTGTTATGTATCTAATTACTCTGTTATCAATTTATTAATGCTTTCATTTCGTGCGAATATTCTGTTTGCAAATAGTTGATTTAAACACGTGATTAGAAATTGTTTCCCTTTATTATCATTTTTAAATTTGAAAATCTGTACTGTTTAAATTTTAAATGTATTTTTATACATACTACAAGGGAAAATGATGCCGATTAATGTTACAATATTCCATGTCAAAACAATCTGATTTAGTTAGTAGGTTTGCAGAATTTGTAGTATAATAATACCACTAATATTCTCATGCGTTTTGTTTAAGTATTGAACTAGACTAGTTTCAACCATGTCGCCGATCTTCTATGCTTAGAATTGTTACAAATCCTGATTTTAAGATTAGGTTCCTAAGGGATTGAAGAGAACGGTTATGTTCTTAAAAAAATTAATTAACTCTGAACATGAAAGGAAAATTAATCCATATAGATAGTGTCATTTCGCCGTTTCAAGTAACTGCAATAAAGCTTTATTAAAATTTTATCGCCTAGCAATGAAGTTCAAATCAGGAATCAAATGACGTATGTCTGCAGAAAACGAAAAAGAACATCATATATAACGAAAGAAATTGACAAAAATGATTGAGATGGTGTTTTACTCCCTTGCAACACTACATAGTTAATCTAAAGGTCATGAACATGAAAAGGATGATAAAATGAATATGAAATAATGATGTGATGATTTATGAAAGATGGTGATGGGGTGGGAAACAAAGAAACAGTAAATTTCAAAGAACCACAGGAAAAAGGGAGAGGTGGGTAGGGGCGGAAAGTTTGCCTAAATGGTGCGCTACTTGGCGTGAAAAGGAGCCCTTTTACGTATATGAGGCGTGGCACTTCAAGCACGTTGGCGCACTATGGTTAGCGGTCATGTTTTGTGTACTAACCAGAAACGCCAAATATGAATTTTCTGTTTCAGTGGTAATGCCAAGGCAAATGATTGTTTCTGTTTGTTGTCTGGTTAAAAGTAATATCAATTAAGTTATGACATTAAATATATGATTTTTAAAAATAATACTAAAATTAAATAGAATACATCTGAATCTTGCAATAGCCAATAGCTAAGGGTAATAAAAAGCTACGCCGAGCGCAGCATGATACGACCGCAACAAGATGAACCCTGTACATTGGAGGCCCAATATGGATAGTCTATTGCTTTGGTCACATTCAGCCCATGGTGGACTTACAAAGCTTTTTTACATATGCATCCTATGGTGGACTTTAAAATGCATATTTGACACATATATATTTACAATAACATTTAATAGAAAAAAAATCTTATTTCTAAATTCATTGACATTTTTGACACAATTTAGCCCCTTTTGGCCCTTTTTTTAAAAAAGGTTAGGACCACAAACCCCAAATGCAATAAAAAGCTACCTTCAGTGTTGGCTGGCCCACTACAGCTAAATTTCTTGTGTAAAACCATTTGCCTTGACCAAATTGCGTTTTTTGCCCCTTCGACCCCTTATATCTCAAAAACAGTAAGATATATTGCAAATCTGATTGAAAAATGCAGGCAGGGATTTTCACAAGGATTCCAATAAAAAAAAGATTTTGAAAATCGGACCACAAATAAAAAATGTGATTTTTTGGGTGTGGCCCGTCTTTGGCCCCCTGTAGCAATGTAACAGTTCAATATACATCCAAACCATTGACACATTTTGTTGACAGAATTTAATGAGGAATTCAATAAAAAAAGAATTTTCAAAATCTATTGAATAATAAACATTCTACAACAGTTTTGTCAATACACCCGTTTTAGCCCCTTTTGGCCCTTTTTTCCAAAACGGTAAGGGTCAACAACCCCAAATACAATAGGAACCTTCCTCTAGTGGTTACAAACATCATATTAAAATTTCATAACAATTGGTCAATATTTACTTAAGTTATCGCACGGAAACCAAATGTCCCCAGACGACGACGACGACGACGACGACGACGACATCGCCATAACATTATACGATCGCAAAAATTTTGCGGTCGTATAAAAATAAATGACCCCATTTGTATATATATACAACTTCTTGGTATTTTATCAGTCTTTTATCATTATATGTGTAGTGTCATTTCGTACAACAATTCTGTTTACAAATAGTTGATTTTAACACATGGTAACAATTATCTCCCTTATTATCATTTTTGCAATTGAAAATAATCTGTACGTTTGATTTTTTAATTGTAAATAAATACAGACGTCATGGACAAATGATTCAAAATAATGTAAGAATTTTTTTATTTGAAGCAACTTGATTTTGTTAGAATGTTTGCATAATTTGTAGTAGCCTTATACCATCTATATTCTAATGACAATTTTTTTGAATATTGAAATAAACTATTTTTCTTCCTCTTCGATTATGTAGCTCCTATGACATCTATGAAACGGCGGAGCCACAATGCGATCCAATGGCTCGTAACGAAGCAACGCCGAAATCGAAATCACACCGAGCGCAATTCAATCAATTAGATGAATACTGTGGAACTAAAATACTGCTTATAGTATTTTTATGACGAAAATAGTTCAAGTTTACCGACATTTAATGGAATTTAAAAGATGTCCGTGGCAGTATCAACTTTTGAAGTATCTTGATCCTGAACTTTATAATATTTATAATAAAGTTCAGGATCGGAATATTGAAAATATGGGGTTTCTTACAATACTAAAATCACCTTTGGCTTTAACCAAATTTATTATTGAAGACATATTATTTAGAGATACATTTGTAATTTCGAACAATCTTGAAGCTTTATTAGAGTTTGAGAAAGAAATTGTATTTGCTCCATTACGAGTTATGGGGCTGCATTGTAGCTCCGCCAAATCAAAGATGTCAAAGGAGCTACATTATATAATTATTGTAGTTACTGTCTTCTATGCTCAGCAGGATTTTTAATCCGAAGTTTTGTTACAAAAACGATATTGCGAATAGCGCCCCCCCCACCAGCAGAGCCTAGCTTGTCGTAAGAGGATACTTAGGGTCTTGGGATTCTGACGTCGGGTCAGTGCTCAGCCCAAAGAGCAACCAGGTGTGAACCCTAGGAGGCTGCATAGGTTAGCCCTCGTCAGCAGGTGTTGTCAGGTACATAATATGGAAACCCTGACCGCTGACCATAGTGGGCCATCATGTGTAGAGAGTGCCACGCTTCATACATGTATAAGACCCCTTAGTGGACCGCCAAGTTGTGTACTGCATAGATTAAATTTTCTGCCCCTACCCATCTCTCCCTTTTTCCTGAGGTTCTTCAAATTTACTATCCTTTGTTTCCAACCCCCATCCCCATATTTCATTTATCACCATCATTTCATGTTCATTTTATCATCCTTTTCATGTTCATCGCGTTTAAATAACCTATATAGCGTTGGAAGGGCGTAAAACACCAACTCGTTCAGTCATATATACCCACTAAAAATGTTACTTAACCTTTTTATTTTATACCGGTAGCAATTAAGCTTAAATAAACAAGTAAATGTAAATCACGAATCAAACATGAAATGGCGTAAGTCTGAAACAACATAACGAAAGACATTAACAAATAGAATTTCAAGTATAAAAACGAACTCACAATGAGATATAAAACCTAAAGATCCTATAAAGATGTTTATCAGTTTTCCATGTGATGTGAGCAATGATGGCATTAAACATTTAGTTTTTAATAATTCTACAATGTTCCTGCATTTATCAAGTAAGCTGTTTAGTTTTGTTAGCCAGATCTTTCTAGAGGTATAGTAGTATATGAAAATCCCCATATGAACTTATAAATGTGATTCATATCTTGTAGAGTTCAGAAATCTCTTCAAACTGTTTTGAAACTGTACTAATGTTGCTCTTATAAAATTGAACAAAATTATAATATAAACAGAATGTCTCTAAAACAATAAAAAAGTACGAAAATTTCATTATTACGCTCAACATACACAACTTACTGAGCATTGTAAAACCATTTAAACATAACTGATGAATAAAATAATTGTAAACGTGTCTCCGTGAAAGACCTTAGCAATTGTTTACGAAACAATTGTCCTCCTAGTTATAACAATAATTTTTGTTACACTTTAAAATAAGTTTGCAGTATGCTTGATGACCTTATTGACAGCATATTTGTCCTATTTTGAGGTGAGATTTTTCAACAACAAATAGGCATTCAATGGGCACAATTTGTATTCCTCTCCTCGCCGATTTGTTTTTATATTCTAATAAGACTGAATTTCTTAAGGTTCACATAATGATCAAGAAAATGAAAAAGGCAAGGTCCTTTAATCTCGTTTTCAGATATATATAGATGATTGTCTCTCTGTCAGCAACGCTTTGTTTGATAGATGGATTCCTTCCATATATCATCCAGAGCTAAAGATCATAGAACCCTGCTTCACATGACTTGGATTCACATCCAGAATTTGACCCCCATGGTCATCTCAGTACATAAATTTACGATAAATAAAGGTAATAACAATGTCACCGGTTTTGCGCGCAATAAAACCTGGTTAATCTCACCATTTCTTTTGAAATTCCTATACCAAGTCAGGTCCATTGCAATCTTCAATTTCCTTTGTATATTATTTACATTTACTACTTCGGCCTTTCTGTTGGTGGCAGTAATGATGACATTCCATCCCTGTATTGGATTCCCAAATTACATAAAAATCCATACAAACAGCGCTTCATTGCAGGGTCATCCAAATGTACAACTAAACCTCTTTCAGTTTTGTTGACTTCAATACTTACGGCAGTAAAATCCGGCCTCCAGAAATATTACAATTGTTGTTTTTCTAGAAATGGTGTCAATCAAATGTGGATCCTGAAGAATTCGAAAGAACTGATGGAGATTCTTAACTCTAATTCAGTTTCATCTTGTAACAGCATCAAAACATTCGATTTCTCCACACTTTACACTTCTATTCCACATGAACAACTGAAATCACGATTGGCACAGCTGATTAAACGCAGCTTTTTCAAAAAGAATGGAAAACGCAGGTACAAATTTCTTGTAGTCGATTATACCAAGACTTACTTTGTCATCAATGAGTCCAAGAAAAAGAACAAATTTACAGAAGACCAAATAATCGACATGCTCAACTTTCTTATTGACAACATATTTGTTCAGTTTGGTGGACGTGTTTTTCAGCAAACAATAGGGATTCCAATGGGCACTAATTGTGCACCTTTGCTTGCTGATTTGTTTCTTCATTCATATGAAGCAGACTTCTTGCAATCTCTTCTAGACAAAAAAGACCGTAGACTAGCTCTCTCTTTCAACCTCACGTTCCGTTATATTGATGATGTCCTTTCACTAAACAATTCTCGATTTGATGACTTTCTCCATCTCATATATCCACAGGAGCTTGAGATAAAGGACACAACGGATTCTAGGAAGTCTGCTTCATATTAAGATCTACATCTCGAAATTGACTCTCAAGGAAGACTTTCAACAAGGCTCTATGACAAACGTGATGACTTCAACTTTCCAATCGTCAAATTCCCCTTCTTGTGTAGCAATATTCCGTCAGCTCCAGCTTATGGAGTTTACGTATCTCAATTGATTCGTTACTCCAGAGCGTGCGGGACTTACATCGATTTCCTTAGCAGAGCGACACGTCTGACGCAAAAATTGCTCACACAGGGTTATGTTGCTCATCGGTTGCTGTCTTCACTCAAGAAATTTTACGGAAGACATCATGCACTTATAGACAAATATGGGATTTCGATCTCTCAGATGAGTGCAGATGTTGGTTTGTCATAGTGTGTTGTTTTGTCTTCCTTTACTTGATTTGACACGCTGAATGGACTATTGGCAACGCGACGGGTGTGCTATAGCAAGCAGGAACTGCTTACTCTTCCGGAGCACCTGAGTTCACTCTTGTTTCGACTGGAGTTCGCGTTGTTGATTGATATTCAGTTGTTTTGTGTTTCCATGTTTTACGTGTTGTCTGTTTTTGTCCCGTTCTTGTTTGTGTTTACTGGTTTAGTCTCTGCCCTTTCGGACTTTTGACATTCGGATACCCCATTGGTACCTCTGCTTCTTTCATAGTTTATATGTATATATCAATATACTATAATTGTAAAACTCATGACTATTTACCTTTTATTATACAGAGTAGTGCAAAAAGTATTCGTCAATATGGCGGCGTCGGCAAATTGCTAAAAATATTGTACAAGTTTTCGGTATTTTTTCTGCTATAAATAGACGTCGTAGTAATACAAGAGGCTCCCAGGAGCCTGAATCGCTCACCTGGTCTTAATGTCAACCCTTTGAAGACTTTTGTATAGATAAATGAGCTGAATGTTTAAGCAATAAAAAGCTTTTCTCTATCGGCAATAGTTTTCATTCCAAAGCAAAAAACACTATTTTCACCTTTAAAGGGCCATAACCCTTAAAGGGGTCATCTGACAACTTCGACCCTAAGAAGACTTTTGTAGAGCTAATTAAGCTGAACATTTAAGCAAGCAACATCTTTTCTCTATCTGCAAAAGTTTTCTTTCTTTAGGCCAAAAACACTTTTTTTTGTCTTTAAGGGGCCGTAACCACTATAAGGGGTCATCTGGCAACTTTGACCCTATGGAAACTTTTGTAGAGCTAAATGAGCTGAACATTTAAGCAAGCAACAACTTTTCTCTATCTGCAATAGTTTTCATTCCATAGGCCAAAAACACTATTTATTGCCTTTAAGGGGCTGTAATCACTATAAGGGGTCATCTGGCAACTTTGACCCTATGGAAACTTTTGTAGAGCTAAATGAGCTGAACATTTAAGCAAGCAACAACTTTTCTCTATCTGCAATAGTTTTCATTCCATAGGCCAAAAACACTATTTTTTGCCTTTAAGGGGCTGTAATCACTATAAGGGGTCATCTGGCAACTTTGACCCTATGGAAACTTTTGTAGAGCTAAATGAGCTGAACATTTAAGCAAGCAACAACTTTTCTCTATCTGCAATAGTTTTCATTCCATAGGCAAAAAACACTATTTTTTGCCTTTCAGGGGCTGTAACCCCTATAAGGGGTCATCTGACAACTTCGACCATATGGAGACTTGTGTAGAGCTAAATGAGCTGAACATTTAAGCAAGCAACAGCTTTACTCTATCTGCAATAGTTTTCATTCTATAGGCCAAAAACACTATTTTTTGCCTTTAAGGGGTCGTAACCCCTATAAGGGGTCATCTGACAACTTCGACCCTATGGAGACTTTTGTAGAGCTAAACGAGCTGAACATTTAAGCAAGCAACAGCTTTTCTCTATCTGCAATAGTTTTCATTCTATAGGCCAAAAACTCTATTTTTTGCCTTTGAGGGGCCATAACCCCTATGAGGGGTCATCTGACAACTTTGACCTTATGGAGACTTTTGTAGAGCTAAATGAGCTGAACATTTAAGCAAGCAACAGCTTCTCTCTATCTGCAATAGTTTTCATTCTATAGGCCAAAAACATGAAAAAATGCTATTTTTCACCTTTAAGGGGCCGTAACTCCCATAAGGGTTCATCTGACAACTTCGACTCAATGAAGACTTTTGTAGAGCTTTTGATGCTGAAGCAGTAGCGTGGCATCAGATTTCATCTATCTCTTATACTTTTTGATTTAAAAGCCAAAAACAGTAGTCTGACCCCCCTGGTCTATTTTTAGCCATGGTGGCCATGTTTTTCGACGAATCAAAAATCCCCACATCAGTTCTGTGGGGGATACCCTAAGGTACCATCAGACCAAATTTGGTTTGAATCTGTTCAGCCGTTTCAGAGGAGAAGAAGTTTGAAGAAAAGTTAACGACGACGGACGACGACGACGACGACGACGACGACGGACGACGACGACGGACGCCAAGTGATGGCAATAGCTCACATGGCCTTTGGCCAGGTGAGCTAAAAAGGGTAAGGTCACATTTCTTTGAGGTTACGTCACAAACGAAATGACGCAAAATAATGACGTCATTTGACAGATATGATAACATTTTGCACTTTTACCGAAACAATGGGTCGGAAAGGAGCGGAGTTAAGTCCTGATGTTAAAACAGTAATAACTCAACTGTACGAGGATGGATCGTCTATCACCAGGATCAGCAAGTTGTTGGATATTCCTAGATCAACTGTATCAAGCTTTATCCACAGATATCTTCAAAGAGGGACAGTAGAGAACATAGAAAGAAGAGGTCGACCAAAACTTGTGCCGCCGAGAGATTATCGGAAGTTGGAACGGATTGTTAAGACGAACAGGAAGGACACGCTTTCAGATATAACCACCAAATTCAATGAGAGCCGAGAAAAACCTGTTGCCAAACGAACACTTCAGTTTCATTTGCACAGAAATGAGTTTAAAAGAAGGGTTTTGAGGAAAAAAAATGGTTGTAAAGTAAGTTAATCGAAAGAAACGTTTATCTTGGTGCCGCGAGGAGAGATGGTGGACAGTTCAGCAGCATTGGAAGAAGGTTATCTTTTCAGACGAAAGTAAGATTATGATAGGACACGATGAAAGAGTCTATGTGTGGAGAAAAAGCGGTGAGGGCTGGAGACCGGACTTGGACTTCAACTTTCCAATCGTCAACTTCCCCTTCTTGTGTAGCAATATTCCGTCAGCTCCAGCTTATGGAGTTTACGTATCTCAATTCATTCGTTACTCCAGAGCGTGCGGGACTTACATCGATTTCCTTAGCAGAGCGACACGTCTGACGCAAAAATTGCTCACACAGGGTTATGTTGCTCCTCGGTTGCTGTCTTCACTCAAGAAATTTTACGGAAGACATCATGCACTTATAGACAAATATGGGATTTCGATCTCTCAGATGAGTGGAGATGTTGGTTTGTCATAGTGTGTTGTTTTGTCTTCCTTTACTGGATTTGACACGCTGAATGGACTATTGGCAACGCGACGGGTGTGCTATAGCAAGCAGGAACTGCTTACTCTTCCGGAGCATCTGAGTTCACTCTTGTTTCGACTGGAGTTCGCGTTGTTGATTGATATTCAGTTGTTTTGTGTTTCCATGTTTTACGTGTTGTCTGTTTTTGTCCCGTTCTTGTTTGTGTTTACTGGTTTAGTCTCTGCCCTTTCGGACTTTTGACATTCGGATACCCCATTGGTACCTCTGCTTCTTTTGGTACCGTCGGCAAACGTGAAACCGAAGTATGAGGTTATGATTTGGGGATGCATTACATTTAATGGTGTTGGCACAATTTCTGATGTGAGAGGTAACATTAATTCAGAAAAGTATCAAGAAATACTAGAAAACAATCTGTGGCCAGTTTTAGCTCGGCATTTCCCTACTGGAAGTTATTTGTTTCAAGATGACAATGCTCCGGTTCACCGCTCACGTTCTACGATGGATTACATAGCCAGAAATCACATTAAATCTATGTCATGGCCTGCACAATCCCCAGACATAAACATTATTGAAAATATTTGGTTGTATGTAAAAAGAAAGTTGCAGTGTAAGAAGAGTAAGATAAATTGTAACGCTGATCTTTTCCGTGAAGTACAGGCAATATGGATGGACATAACGATTGACTACGTGCAGAGCTTGTACAAGTCTATTCCAAAGAGAATTCTTCAGGTTATTAAGTTGAAGGGACATTTGACAAAATATTAGGTAAGTCTCAATGTTGAAGTTTTATTTATTTTGTTATAATTTTTGTTCTTATTCAGTAGGATAATTTACAATAACGTTGTTGACGTCGAAAAAATGACGAATACTTTTTGCACTACTCTGTATCTGTTTGTAATTGGGCCTTAACCATGTACATTATGTGTTTGTGCCAATTAATTTGATTTGATTTGATTTTGATTTGATTTGTATAGCTATATAGAGGTGACTATTTCAGAACTGGATTTGAAATATATTTAGGCCATGGGCCAATTGCAGAACTGCAAGCAGCGCCGACTGGCCTCGTTGAAGGCTGCTGGCGGTTGTCCATTGTGTTTTTTTCTGAATTGCCACTTGATTGTGGGTTGTGTCGAGTACACTTATTCCACATTCATTACTTTCAATTTGCAAAAAAAAAAACAACAAAAAAGCAATTTGACACTATGCAAAAATCACTAAAAATCTCAGCTTAGGGAGGGTTAAGCTCCCTTCTAAATCTGAAACCATCACGTGCTTATCCAGCTAGACAAATGAAAGACTTACTAGATATAATTATTGTTGATATCTTAGGTCGCTAGAATGGCTTTGAGCAGCTTTAGCAAGGTTCACTGCAGAATTTCATAAATACAAAATACCAAAGTGTTATAAATATATATGTTCTCAAAATATCCATGAAGAATTTTCGAGCAAAATCCACGCACTGAGGGTCTTTTCAAAATATTTTAATATTTTACCAAGATTAACGTCACAATAATATTTGTGGCCTTAAATTGAGACTTTGGTGACTGATGAACCAATCATGAAGGTAACACTAATGACAGAATGGTGTTACGATGAAGACATCCATATGCATGTAAATCTCTGTTAAAATTGCGTACTGATACAAGACAGCTAATTTTCAGATTCCCTTTTTTCTGTTTTTAGTCTCTAAGATTAGTTCGTCTTGTGAGAAGCTAATTATTACAAATGGGATTCATAAGTCGAAAGGCAAAAAGACCCAAACAAAATCAGCAAGTGTCTACGTTTTCACCACTTTAAGACAAACAATAAAACAAGCCACACAACATAATAGAACCAATGTATCCCAACACATCACTTTACATTTTGTTTAATCTATATATTTCAAATGTGTAAAGTATTTGATAATTCAGACAGATCAACATTTCAAACGTGTTTTCACTGGTTTTAGATGCCTACCGTCTGATTTGTTTTCCAAGTGTAACAAAATGATGACTGCTGGGGTAATAGAAGATGGAAGACGTTATTCAAGCCATCATCTGTCAATGCGTGTTGTATAATTTAAATCTTTGGGTCGTATCTTATTTCAAGTTTCAAGTTATTGGGTCGAGTGAATTTGAAATCATCCATCATTCGAATTCAAAATCATGCTATGCTACACGCTATCTCATGACATTTACACAAATCTTACAAAAAAATTAAAGTCGATTAAGAAATCCATTTTAAAGGCAAACAAAAACCTAACTGCAGGCAAGTTTTCTTGCATTAAATTGAAAACTGAACTGAAAGTTAATGAATTTCTACTGTCTACTTCACAAAAGTTAACATCACCTGCACTTAGATTTTATATCTTTATTTTTATAATTTGTTTGAATATGGAAAAAGGAAAGAGACAAAACAAGTAATCACAGTAATCACAAACAAAGAAAGGACGAAAAAAACATATAAAACACGGAAACTCAAAAACTACTGCATATCAATAAACAACGCGAACTCTAGTAGAAATGAGAGTGAACTCAGGTGCTCCAGACGAGTAAGCGGTCCTGCCTGCTAAAGCACACCCGTCGCGCTGCCAATTTCCAACTCAGAGTGTCAAATCCGGTAGAGCACGGTAAAAACAATTTTAATTTCTTTGTTCGGTTAACATTATTAAAATACGTCTTATACGGTCTCTTCTCTTCATATTTTCTTTCTTTCAATATTAGCGACTGAAAGCAAAATGCCAAAGAAATAAATGTCAGTTAAAATGATTCGTTATTGTTTCAATTAGTTTGTGACACTTTGTTGTACTGAGATGATCACCTCTTTATCCCTATTGTGTCTCACAACTATGTTGTGTTTTGTATTACCATACCCTTATATCGCAATGGAAAAGGGAAGTTTGGCGCCATAAAACCTGGCTCAACCCAGCATTTCTGTCTTTTCTTTTTGGACATATGAGATTGATCATACCAGTTCGGTAATTTTGTTGCTACCTTTATCAATCACCTTTTCCATGTTCTTCTCCCTGATATAATCGAAATCTTGGTGTTTGGAGTAAAGTAGTAACTACGTAACTGCCAAAAATCACATGCAACTTTTAATATATGGTCATTTATTTGGTTATTTTGATATAATACGTGTACTACAATTGATAGGATTATTAGAGATATTCTAATATAATGTTTAATTGGCTTTTTCAATATATTTGTTAGAGCGCCTTCGATAAATCTTGAATAGATGAAATGCTCGTCAGCGTTGCAAAACTTATTGTCTGGAACTTTGTTGTCATTTTCATTTCTAACACCCGTGAAGATTAATGCTGCTGGTGGAATTTTAGTTCCCCGAGGTTACCCCGCTCCGGCACCAACACACATCAAAGCTTTAAATTATCCGTTTAAATTTCAAAATTGTATAAACCTTAAGGTTTTTCTTTTCCCAGACATAGGTTCATCATCTTAGTCATAATTTGGTTCCCCGGTTCGGTATTATGCTCTTCATAAGTATAATAGTGATTGGCGTTTCAATATTTTTTGGTAGAGCGTTAATTTTTTAGGTGAGGATGTGCAATATTCGATTTGATTTAAACACCCATATCTATATAAAATTTCGAATTTTCATGAACCATATTTATACAAATCGACAATTTTCAAAACCCATATTTATATAAAATTGACATTTTTATGCCCAATATTTCTATTCAGTTAAATGTAAAAAAGTTTTTTTTATTAATTTCATCAAATATTTATATATGATAGCTTTTTATTGTTGCTAAATATAATTATGGATGAAGATTATTTCTTATTGCTGATGCAGAATTTCATTTGGCATACGTATAAAAAAATGGACAAAACATGACCCATATTTATATGAGACCAAATTTGTTTTCCGTGAAAATTTAAAATATACATATTTTTATATTATTTTAAAACTATACTCATTCTAATATAAACTTTCAAAAAAACCTAACCATATTTTTGGCACATCCACATGCAACTTTATATAGGAAGTTCCATGGGAATCAACATGATCAAGGTCTATAATTGACATCTGTACATATGCACGTAAAATATTCTTTTTTTGGGTCCCCATGTAGTGTTTCCGCCCCCACCACATCTCTCTCAATTTTCAAGAAGTCTTCAACATCAACTTTTCCTTTGTTTTCCATGTCACTTCCCTACGGATTTCTCTTAATTAAATGTTCACTTTATTTCCTCCTTAATGTCCATCGCCCATTTGTACACAAAATCCAAATTGTGCTGCTAGAGGATTTACATCAACTAACTCACTCACTTAAACATTATTTTACTCCCGTTTGCTCTCTAACCAGGACCTGAACTGTTTAGCATTTTGTCTAACATAAGAAGTGAAAGGTCATGAACATATATATATTTTTTCAATTTTGCCTAACATGAAAAATAAAACATAAAAAATAAAATTCATTTCCATAATTTCACATTATCATTTCATGGTAAACACAAACTAACCCACTCACTCAAAAATTATTGTACCACTGTTTGCTCTTTTCCTGATTTTGCCTAACATAATAAATGAAGCATAAAAAAGTTAAACTGATAAAGACATAGAAAAGTAAAATAAAAAAAAAAGAAATTAAAGCTCAAGTTAATTTGGCTGTACAATGTTTGAATATACCCGCCACCAACAGTTCTAGTACATAATAAACAAGTATTAAGCATGCGTGACTGCATATACGCTCAAGAACAAAACGGTCTTCGGATATTTTCACAAAAATAAGAAAAAAATGGTGTTTTTTGTGTGTCAAATTTAGTAAGAAGTAAACACTTTTTGTATTTGACATTGACAAATATTTTCATTTTCTATGGTTGGTGAGGTTATACGGCTCAAAGAATTCAGTCTCTTAAATAAGTGTTGAAGATGCACTTCTTAAATTTATTTGTTCCGATATAGTTCATTTGGACTTAACATGAACTTAAATTTTCTTTTAAAATAGAAAAAAAAAATAGATGTGGAATAAGTGTACGCGACACAGCCCACAATTAAACGGCAATTTAGAAAAAAGTTCGATCTGTCCTGGTGCATCTAAATTTCAAAGAAAGGTTTAAGAAATATCTTTAAAGTTTTGCATTTTTATGACTATGTAGCAGAAAAGCACTACCTGAATATTAAATAATGATTGTTACGATCCACCTTAAAATTATCAAGACATTATATCTCAGAGACGACTTACCGTGACACCTTCTCTAGGCAGGTATGATTGTATGAAATAAGGATATATCAAAGTCACATAGACATAAAAATGAATTTTACTATTTCTTCCTGAACCAAAATCAATCTTACAACATATTTCAAGGAATTTGAAATGAATTATATAATTTAGAAATAAATATCGCATTTCGCATTTTCATTAAATTTGGGTCAAATGTCAAGACATCAAATATTCGTTAGAATGGCGCACAAATATTCTTGTTAAAGATAAAATTCTAGCTTGACACGCAATCGTAAGATGAGATGTTTTATATTTTTGATTGACGTAAGATATAGAGAATTGTAGGTTTTTCTTTTCATATCTTTCAATAAATCCCAAAAATATTAATGTTTGTACAATATCCTTTTTTTATCTTAAACATATAATTAGGTTAAAACTACAAAAGCCTTAAGAAATATTTAAGTTAAAAATACACGACATGAAACTTTTCTGTTTATTGAGAAATAAATAGATTTGATTAAAATACTGCAATTGATTGGAGGAAAGTTTTTTTCATATCTTAATAAAAAAAAAAAGAAAATTAGGGTAACCTACATTCTTTACAGGATGTAGCTAAATGGAGACACACTCACTTACGGAACTACTTTTTTATTGATTGACCTGAATAAATGATTACAATGTACTTTTATCGTGACCACAAAAACCGTAGTTTAAAATTATTAACAACGTACATTGCAAATAATTATACTTATCAAGATTTTTTGAATAAAAAAAAATAAACAAGACAACCAAATAAAATATTTTGAATAAAATAAATAAAGTAGAAAACAGGCCAATTTGTCGTCTGCTTTACAAAATTCAATATGGGTGACACAGTCACAGACATTTCTAACTTTGAACTCTTGGTCGACAGGGACCTGCTTGAAGTGCTTCAAGATCTAATTAACGATGAGATGGACATTGATGAGCTACAAATAGGGCAAAAACAAACAAATTAACCTATTGCAGAGCCGCAGATGGTGTTCAATACAGACAGTGACATTATTCAACCATTGATACATGTACATGCACAGAAATGGCAGTTCAGCCAGTTCTAATAGCACCTCAAACAGTGACTACTACTCTAACCCAAATTCCTCCATCTTCCAGATTCAAAAGAGTAACTCAAGATGAATTGAAGTCCCTGAAAGAAAACAGGCAGTCTGAATCAACGAGAAATAACACTAAATGGGCCATAAAAATATTTCAAGGTGTGGATATTTTCATAGTATAGTATACAATTTCCTTAAAATTATATATATATATATATTCTATATTCTGATGAAATCTTTAAATTTACTATCATTTGATTTTCAGAATGGAGTAGAGAGGTTCTGAACCATGAAATTGACCTTCAAACTGTATCTTCTGATGAATTAAGTACTATCTTGCTAATTTTTACGCAGAGGGTGCACCAAAACTTACATAGAAATCAAATATTTGTCTATGAGTGCATGATGTCTTTCATATAATGTCTTGAGTGAAGACAACAAGCGAGCTTCAACATAACCTTGGGTAAGCAATTTTTTATGTCAGACCTCACGCATTGACAAGAAAATCGATGTAAGCCCTGCAAGCTATGGAAAAGGAGATTAATTGTGATACGTTAACTCTAAAATCTGGATTGGACAGAATATTGCAACAAAAGAATGGACTTGACGATCGGAAAGGCGAAATTATCAAGTTATCACGGTTTTCATAGAGCTTTTATTAAAGTCATCTATAAAAGTATATTTCAATGCATAATCACTTACTTATTAACCCTGTTGGTGGGCCTTTTTATGGAAGGCGAATTAGCGAACCTGAACATCAATTCACTTTATCCACCTCTACTTTCGAAAAGAGTGCAAAAGTAGCAAAAGAAATGATGACAGGAAGTTACATGCGATATAAAAATAACTCCCTAAGCAAATTCTTCATACCAAGAGGAAAAAGGCCTTTCTTTATTGTAGGGTATTTTAGAATTCTATGATTGTGTTTATTTTGTGTTTTGTTTTCTGTTTTGGTGGGGGAAGGGTATGTGAACCCGCCTTTTGTTCTACCATTGTTGATGCACAACCACTATATACATATCCGACCCAACACTTACATGACTTACATATGTTTTCATTCGTGTATTTGCTAGTCGTAATTTGATTATTAACCTTACACAAAACAAACAAAAACATTCAAAATAAAGTTTGAGTGAGCTAATAATGCACCGAAAACAATTCTTTTATGCACATATAATGCCATATTAACAGAATAATATGTTTTATTTCAACCTTAATACTATAATGGAATTTCTATTTATTTATAACTTATTCACATGCAATTTTTCTCCTTTCTTCAAACATAGCTGTTTCCCAATGTTTTGAGTTTAAACCATTAATAATGATCTGTAGGGATTGTTAAGGATTATAAATACCACACTAAAAATGTGAGCAGCTGTTAACAAAGAAAAACCCCTATAATAATATTTTAAAATAGGGGTGCACATGTACACTATGTCACGTAGATTGTGCTAAAGTTTTACGTAAATTTATTGTGGGGAGAAGTTGCAGATAAAAGATAGGTACCCTAAGGTGTAACGGAAAGACTGACGAAAGGGCACGCAGACGGACACACCTATCCCTATTCCCCTCCCCATTTTCAAGCGGGAAAATGTTTAATATACTAAGGGTAAATGAAAACAACCTTATCTAGGCTCTGATGTGCGAACCATGTGACTCAAAGCGCTGTATTCTTTGAAGCGTGTTCACCTTAACTGTGTTGATGTTGCTCCATTACGTGTGAATTATTTCAGCAGTGCATTTATGTACGATTTGTTCAGTGGCATTCTATACGATGCCATTATCTTTATTTTAAATAGGTTCAATTATAAAAATATAAATTACAACAAAGTTCCAGGCAATAAAAACAAAGTTATAGTCTTTTATTCTTGTTGTTTTTATTGTTTTGTTCTCTTACTACTTATTCCAACTTTTCAACTTTTTACTGTTTTTTTTCTCTAATTTGTTGATTGTATTTAATCTTGTATTGTATGATTTTTCCTATTTGGTTTTAGTCTATTTATTTGATCATTTTTTGTTTTATTCCAGGTTTTTTTTATTTGGTTTTACATCCAAATTTCGAATTGTAGCTCTATTGGATGAGTTAAAATGCGATCCCATTGCTCGCTGTAGAACAAATTTTACATATTCGTTTGTTGACAAAACGCAACGCTAAAAAGAGAATCCAGAGGACATGGAGGAACAAAAGAAGCATAACAAAAATAATTTTATTTTTATTGAATTTGTATCTTTCTTTCCTGATACCGATAATATATTCGATGAAGAAATTATCATAAAACATACATTATGTGAAAAGCAAAACACTGCCTTATGAGACGAACATGAATACAACATGGTTTTCCAGAAGACACACAACAGGTTTATAAATTACTTTAGTCTTTGTTTTTGACAACTGTGTTGTAAAATATAGACCTGTTCTAGACATATCGGATAAATTGAAGGTCCCGAGTTGGTAAAGTGTGGGTAAAACCAGGTTTTATGGCGCACCAAAACTCCATTTTCTAATGTGACCTTAGGGACCGGTGATAACAAAAGACAAACCCGGTTGTGAAGAAAAAAAAATTTCCATTCACTTGTACCCGAACTTGAAAATAAACATGACCTACATTTTATTAATCGCCTGACCCCAAGGAGTCAGGCAGTATACGATTTAGTTGTTACATGGAGGCCGCCATGTTTGCTGTCAGAAAAGTATACCGCTATAATGTGTAACCAGAACCCGTACATGCACCAAAGTTTTACAGTATTCACTGTAAATAAAATTGATGTCAACCATTGTGATATTTGACAAAAACCGTTCAACTGATTTTTGATAAATGGGTTTGCTACTGGTTGCGTTTCAGCATCACTTTTATTCACGTGCTTTATTGTCTGTGTTTATTAACTAAAGTTTAATGTTTGTCATTATATTACAAATAAATTGTCCCACTGAAGTAAATAAATTTATTTATTCTATGAATTAAATTTGCATCACATCATAAATGAATAATAATTTTGTTTTGCGTTTATTGTATTTAATATGTAAACACATCAGGTCAGCCAGCGAACAAAACAATAGGTAGGTCATAAGTGTAAATTAAAATTTATGTTGGTGTTTTCTATTTAAACTGGAACAGCTATCAGATGTGTTAATTTGACATATAATTAATTAATTCATTGACCAGCGTAGAGCTTAATGCATGAGAAAGATGTCAGAGGTTAAAGATTGATTGATTGAGCAGGGTAAACAAACTTATTAAGCGATGCACATTTTAGTATACCACGCTCAATTGCAGGAAGTGTGCCAAATAACAAAAAGCTATTTGAAAATCATAATACGTAATAATTATATACTTAGGTCAGGCAAGCTTTTCTTGAAAGCTAATACTTGTAAAAAGATTAAGTTGGTGATTTCAGCTCAGTGCGTCACTTAAGATTGATGTGCATTTCAAGTCCGGCGTTGAAACATACAAAATATTTACAGGGGAGATAATATTTTGTCACCACCTTTCTGACTGTACAACCATCACAAAAACAAATCGCACAACATATAACCAGTGAAACCAGTTATTGTGTTAGAAGTATTTAAATGTTCTATCAAGGAATATTCTTCTAAAATCTACCAGATGAGAAAAAACTATATACATTCATTGAAGTATTCTGTTTGTTTTAGTATAACAGAGGTTCGCACCTGTATATTATAGCGAGCAAAGCTCGCAAGCGGAGAGCTCTACGGTATTTGTTTCCGCGAGAAATTTGCTAATGCTGATTTAGATTTTTTATGGTCCAGAAAGGGTTTTTTTATAGGGCCGGAGTAAATGTTAAAATAATTTATAAGAAAAGATATAACGCTTAAAAAAATAATAAATTGCGGTATTTACAAGAAAATAATATTCTTAAAATAATAAATACACATAAGCTGCTCGTTTCGTCTTGGTTATATGCACGCACGAAACTAACGTGTCTCGAAGCTTAATCGCCCCATACCATCTCGCCCCAAATACATTTATAAAAACAGCTTTCCGATAATTATTTTGAAATTGACTTCGAAAGGTACGACGTCCGTACAGATATAATGCCGGATTCCAACTACACCCGGGTTAACCCGAGATCGTGAAGTCGGTGGTTATCGTGAACTCGGTTAAGCAAAATGTAAACAAACGAGAATTGACCAATGGGAAAAGAGAAATTTTGACTAAAATGTAGTCGTTAACGCGGTTAAAAATCAAAGCTGTTATCGTTTAACTCGGTTTAAGTTATCGTCAACATAACATGGTCACATATGCCTTCAACGGTAACTTCCAGTTTTAAAACGTACTGCATATGTTTTAATGACACTATTCTGTTGAGATAACTAAAACGAAAGGTTTACAATGAACGTTTTGGAACGGAATTTCCGGGTTTGCGCACAAACGATTTATGAAGCATTTTCTCTATGATCATTAAAAAATACATAAAATGTATTTCCTTATTAGTTGTTAACACCCCATAAAATAAACAAGTGGCCCCCAGGAGCCCGAACCGCTCACCTGGTCTTGATGTCGACCCTATGAAGACTTTTGTAGAGCCTAACTGAGATGAATGGTAAGCAAACAACAGCTTTTCTCTATATGCAATAGTTTTCATTCTATAGGCCAAAAACACTATTTTTCAACTTTAAGGGGCTTTAACCCCTATAAGGGGCCATCTGACAACTTCGACCCTATGAAGACTTTTGTAGAAATCAATGAGCTGAAAATTTAAGCAAGCAACAGCTAATCTCTATCTGCAAGGTTTCATTCTGTAGGCCAAAGACACGAAAAAAGTCTATTTTTCACCTTTAAGGGGCCAAAACCCCTAAAGGTGGTCATCTGACATTTTCGACTAAAAGGAGACTTTTGTAGAGCTTTAGATGCTGAAGCAGTAGCATTGCATCAAATTTCATCTATCTCTTATACTTTTTATTTATAAGCCAAAAACAGTAGTCTGACCCCCAGGTCTATTTTTAGCAACGGCGGCCATGTTTTTTTATCAGATCAATTTAAAATGAGGATCGTTTGTAGCCAACATACCATATATCATTCCTGCCAAGTTCAAGCAAATTGGTTCAGTAGTTTCAGAGGAGAAGATTTTTTAAATTGTTAAACGGACGACGACGGACGCATAGTGATGGCATAAGCTCACATGGCCTTTGGCCAGGTGAGCTAAAAACGGAGTGTGCAGATTCATACAATATACAAATTGTTGTGACAAAATAAAAAAAATCTAAAATAAAAAAATAAAATTAAAACCGTGTACAACCTACACCTCTTGCTTTTCTGGACTGAATCAAACGAGCATTGTTTTGATGACAAACTAAACCAGTTTTACCGAAATACGTATAGTTTAACATTATTGCGTTGCCAGTAAATCATTATCATAGACCTACACACTTAAAGTATTTGTATACGATTTTAGCAGCATACTTTTGCACAGTATTTATAATATGTTTTGACAGCACAGCTTCAGATAAACATTGAAAAGGATTTCTGCTATATAAAGCATAAGGTTTTCAATAAAAATATTTGGTCATTTATGCCATGCGAAAGGGCTAATGAACGACCATAAACGAGAAGGAAATGTACCAACTCATAAGATTAATGTACCCCCAGTGCACAATAGGCCAATGTACCCAGAAAATAACGACCCCCAATAAATAAATAAATAAATAAATAAATCGCATGATCTGAAACTTTAACCTATGGTGACTGACAATGAAGAAACTTTGCCTGAATTGAGGTCATATACTAGTTTGAACACTTAACAGAGTGGGATATAGCCAACCCTTAACCAGGTTCACATAGGCAACCCTTATCTGCCGAAAATACAATACTGAATCCTGCTGAACCGACACGCACTGAGCGAGAAAAAAAGGGTTTGGGTGGGAAACAAAAGAACTGTAAATTTTGAAAACCACAGGATAAAGAGCGAGGTGGTAAGGGGCAGAAAATTTAGCTTATATTTGATGAATTACTTTGCGATCTTCAAAGTGATCTTTTACGTGTCTTTTGGACATCCCTGTCAAGAAGCATGACTAATCAAAGGTGGGTTAAAGAACGGCGTGCCGGGCGCGCTCCCTTCCGTTTTACAGGAAAATTGGGTAAGGAACTGTATTAAATAATAAGTCCCAAAGACTTTTTTTAATCGCGCGCCCTCCCCTTTCAAAATTTCTGGATCAGCCACTGGCCCTATCCACTCACCTTGACCCACTATGGTTTGCGGTCAGGTTTTCCGAATTATAGCATGATGACTCCGGTATTCATTATGACAGGGCTGTCCCATTCAACTACCTTAGGCACATATCCCAGTCGTTTTTGAGCTAAGCGAACGGACCCAATGTCAGCCGATTCTGAGCGCTCTTTAGTGGACTTCTTCCGACAAGCTTTTTGCCTTTGTGGGCCTATTCGCTTTCCGTGCACCGCACGGGTTCGGTACCAAGTGAAGCCCTTTTCATGTTAAATATTCTGTACATAACGACTGCCATAAGATTGAGAATTAATTTTAAAGGTCAGTAATATGATAAAGGGTCGCTAATGTCCCTCTTGTTGCTGGATTCCACGAAGTAAAAAATCAATTAACTCAATAACTACTCATCGCAGCCTTTTGATATTTGGTATGTAGCTAAGTATGCAATCCCATAGCATTAGGTCTGTCACTCTTGATCAACTTCCTGTATAACAAAAAGACGGTCACTATGTCTTGACATGGTTTATTTTTTTTTTTATAAACAAAGTTGATTGGTCGTTTATTTGTACTACATATGTATATAGTGCCAATATTGAATAAGCTGTTGGTTTATTATATTAATGATATCTATTCTTGTCCGTGTGTCTGTCCGTCTAAGGATTTTGTTAACCTTTTTTTCTTAAAAATTAAACCCGAAATCGAAGTTGCAATTTGCCATACCGTTTATATTTAGTTCCAAGATTTTGGACCACGACCAATACAATTAAAACAGGTTGTTATGGAAAAGTAGATTAAAAAAAAGTAAGATCATTCTTTATAAAGTACCTCAACAGGGTCAGAAATAAATAATTGGACGCATGTATATACCCCAAGTTTCCCAAACACCGACTGTAATTAATTAGAGAGTGGTAAATTGCATATGGTTGACAACCTTACTATATATTATATATTATATAGTCCGGTAATTTTACCTTTATTTGGCCTTTTTAGTTTCTTTCCTTAATTTGTTAATGAGATACTTCTAATTTCAAAGACCAAAAAGTTAATTTGTTACACTAACAAAGGTTTCAAACATCTAAACTAACACTATTTGATAAGAGAAAGAAGCTTTTGGTACATATTACATTATACAAATTTGCGGTTCACGATAACAGTAAAAAGGAACAAACCGGGTTGAACGATAACATTAACCGCGTTAACGACTACATTTTAGTCGTAATTTCTCTTTTCCCATTGGTTAATTCTCGTTTGTTTACATTTTGCCTAACCGAGTTCACGATAACCACCGATTTCACGATCTCGGGTTAACCCGGGTGAACTACCCCTTTAGAACATAAAAACATCGATTGCATTAGAAGTTTTGACAATTACCTAAATAAACATAGAAATAACACTTAATTGTCATTGAGGATTAAAGATTTAGATTTGTTTGACCAAGACCGCATACAAGGGGCAGAGGTACCAATGGGTCATCTAAAAGTAGAATTAATAAATTATGTCTCAAACTAGGTCGGATTAAATAGAAGATACAGTGACAATTTCAATTAAATAGAATATTTTTAGTTAATCCTTAAAAAAGAATTTCACACTTTTCCATGGGAAAATTATTTATCAATTTAGAAAGTCCAAATATTTTAATAAATTTAATATGTCCAAAAATTCCACTGTCCCAGAATGTCATAAACAATAGATGTAAATCATCGAATTTTTCCGCTGTCACATGCTAATACATATATCTTCAAATCATATAATTCATAATCTTATATAATCTTATTTATTATACAGTTACATTGTCTGTCATAATAAATCAATGAAAAAAAAAAACACAACGAAATGAAAAAATAAATAAATGAAAAATCAAGAAAAAAACAAACAAAAAATAAAATAAATCACAAACACAGAACAAAAAACAAAATGTCAATTGTAGAACTCATATTGTACAAACAGATGTTTCCAAGTGTTATACCCTTTTAAGGCAATAATAAATCTTATATTAGCTTATTTATCAAACAGTTACATCATCTGTCATAATAAGTCAATGACAAAAAAAATCAAAAGAAAGAAAATAAATCACACACACAAAGCAAAAACAAAATTGTAAAAATCATATTGTACTAACACATTTTCCCAAGTGTTATACCATTTTGAGTCTATGTTATTAATGCATTTTAAATATTGTGAGTGAAGATAGATAATCAAAAACGAACATATTACTCTGTGTTCTCACATCAATAAGGTCCCCGGATGAGAGTTGTAAGATGATAGAACCTGTACCAGAAAGTAGACTCGCGTGTTGACTTGTATCCGATCTACCAGCGTAGTACACCCCTGATACTACAGCATTGTTCTTGTATATTTGAAAGCTAGTATCACTCGTTTCTGCCTTTACTGTAATAGATACAGTAATAAAGTAGAATCCATCAGATGGTACCTGGAACTGTCCATTGGGCCGTACGGATATTTCGTTACCTGGTAGTCCAATTGATGACTTCATTGATGAAAATTTTAAGATTGTTCCAGGTGTTCTTGTTCCATGACTTCCTCCTTGGGCTGTATATCCAACTAAAAATAATAGATATTTACAAAATAACTTTAAATGTGTTTTCAATGTATGGTCGCCTACTTATTATAGTCTAAAATGACATGAAGTGAATTTCAAGTACAATTTATCGGATGTAATTATGAACAAATAAATGGTGTTTCAAATCTACACACAAGTTCACTTTTGAAAAAAGTTCACTTATCTGCATTTTAAAAATAATCATATCTAGCAACAGCTTTTCTGTCTGTTACAATTTTCAATCTACAAGCAAAACTGATAAAATGTTGATCTAGCTTTTAAGAGGTTATCTCTCAACTCCAGCCCAAAGAAGAGTTTTTAAGACAGAAACGGTTTTTTTCTACAAAAGCTTTTACCTTATAGGAGCGGACATGAAAAAGTGGTATTAGCATTTTAGAATTTCATAGGACCACAATCCCTGTCTTGTTACAACATTTACCAAATTGATACTTATGAAGCGCTTAATAAAATGAAGCAATGATCCTGACTTGTTACAATCATTTTTCTGGCACCAAACCTGCACAAAACATGAACAAAGCTATTTCATAACCCCTAAAAAGGATCACATTGTCATTTATAGCATTTATTGCATTGTAATATTTTATTTATAGTAAAGGCTATGGCCAAGTACCGCCATTTGAGTATTTTTATTACAAAAGCCATATGTCGGGATAATAAGATGTGGAATAAGTGTACGCGACACAGCCCACAATTAAGCGGTAATTCAGAAAAAAAAACATAATGGACAACCGCCAGCAGCAATCAACGAGGTCAGTAGGCGCTGCTCTTGTGCTGTAATCTTTCTTTATATAACTTTTGGTATTGTTAAGAAATCTTTATCAAACGTAAAAAAAACCTTACGTTTTACGGGATAGATGCTATAAACATCAGCAATATTTTAAATCGTAAGGAAGTTACATCTCAAATTCCTCCATATTTCAAAAATCAGTCAACACCAATTGTTTCCTACCGCTACACTAAAACCATAAGTAGTATAAAATTTTCAACCACAAAAAGGCATTGCAGGACCTAAACATTGAAGAATATCTAAAGTCCCCTCTGACATGTGATTGCTATGCTTCTCCCTTTGTCTATGGTCCATCTGGTCATGTCATCATGGGTGATCTTAAGATAATTGAAAATGATTTATTACGTAATGTGGTTTCCCATGGACCTAAATTCAGGGAACCGCAACGTATAAATTGGAATCACAACTTTAAGATCATCATGGACGCTGTGGAGGACTATGCTAGAGCCTGGATAAAGAGGGAAAAGGACCAAGAACCAGAGATTGAATCACTGTCGGACTGGGTAAGGACTATCCGATCTCTTGTACGAAGCCGAATAGACAAACTTCGCGAATGTGTGAACCCCTGGCCTTCTGCTGTATTTAGAGATCGTGAAGCTCTCAATTGTCTCTCTTCCTTACATGACAGGTATGTTGTCACGCCAGCAGACAAGGCTTCCAATAATATAGTTTTTGTATGCAAAGCACACTATTACAATTGTCTAATAAAAGAACTAGGCATTGATGGTAATACTTCCGCTAGTGCTACATACACACGGACTACATTTAACAATGATTAAATCATAGCAAACCATAGCTCTTTTATGTCCTCTTTCAATATTCTAATGAAAGAGGAACATAAAGAGTTACCATATTTGTACTGGATACCTAAACTTCACAAAAATCCGTACAAATAAAGGTATATAGCTGGATCTTCATCATGTTCAACTACAGAGCTGCCGTTCATTTAACTAAAATCTTGTCTGCTGTCAAAGAAGGTCAACAAGCATACTGCGACACTATTTATAATCGTAGTGGAATTAATCATATGTGGATTTTGAAGAACTCAAAACATTTGTTAGATCATTTTAAATCTAGATCATTTTCTGAGGTTCACTCTTTGAAAACGTTCGATTTTTCAACTTTATACACTGCCTTGCCACACGAAAAACTAAAATGTCGCCTGAAAAAAACTTCTCGAAAAAGCCTTTTCAAACTCTAGGAATTTTGTTGTTTTGGGTTATAATTCTACCTACTTTTCCAAAACATCTTTCAAAGAAAAAATTTGTTACACACTTGAACAAGTTTGCAGTATGCTTGATTTCCTCATTGACAACATATTTGTCACCTTCGGAGGAGAGATTTTTCAACAACAAATCGGCATTCCAATGGGCACAAACTGTGCTCCTCTCCTCGCCGATTTGTTTTTATACTCTTACGAGACTGAATTTCTTCAGGGACTCGTTAAGAACAAGAAGATGAAAGAGGCAAGGTCATTTAATCTTACATTCAGATATATTGATGATGTCCTTTCTGTCAATAACACTTCATTTGGTAGATGGATTCCTTCAATATATCCTCCGGAGTTGGAGATTAAAGAGACCACCGAAACAAATTGCTTCACGTCTTTCTTGGATTTGCACCTCGAATTTGACCCAGGTGGTCATCTCAGTACAAAAATTTACGATAAACGAGACGATTTTGATTTTAAAATTATTAATTTTCCTAATCTACAGAGCAATATACCTACTTCTCCTGCATACGGTGTTTATATTTTACAACTTATTCGATATGCCAGAGCTTGCACACATTTCACAGATTTTTTTATCAGACACCGATTTCTTCGTGACCGACTTTTGGAGCAGGGCTATAAGAAAATACGTCTCATACGATCACTAAAAAAATTCTTTCTTCGTTATCAGCCACTAGTAGAAAAGTTCAAAATTGAGTTAAAAGATATGATAGTTAATTGTTTTAATTAGTGTTTGACTGGTCTGCTGTACTGAGATGATCACCTGAATATCCCTATTGTGTCTCACAACTATGTTGTGTTCTATGGTCATTACCGGATCCTAAGATCGCAATGGAAGAGGGAGGTTTGGCGCCATAAAACCTGGTTTATTCCACCACTTCTTTGGAAGTGCCTGTACCAAGTCAGGACCATTGTGATCTTTGTGAATTCTCTCAAATAAAAATTACAACAATGTTCCAGGCAAAAGCTTCTGTATTTTATTCATGATAATTTTCATATCCTCGTGTGCTATTATGTTCGAATTATAATACATAATTCCAAGAAAATTTTACAGTGTCACTCTATTTTACGTAACTTCATACATGTATTATGGGTAAAGAAAAATTAGTGTTACACTATTCTATGTAACTATAAATATATATTATGGACTTGAAGATCGCAATGGAAGTGGGAGGTTTGGCGCCATAAACCTGGTTTAACCCACCATTTCGTTTGAAATGTCTGTACCAAGTCAGGACCATTGCGATCCACCAATTCTCCGGTATGACTGATTCGTTTTTGTCATTTTCTCTGGACTATGAGATTGATCATTCGGGTTCGGTGATTTTGTTATTACCTTTATTTACCTAATTGTTTTGCCATAAAATAAAGAACTAAGTAAGCTTCAAAACCCCTGTGATTACACGTCGGAGGAAATAAGTCTACATTAGATTCATTTCCCTGGCAGATATAACATTGTAAAAAGACAAATTGTACAAATGATTGTAGTGGGGATTGACTTTGGTAAATACATTGCCTGTTAAGAGGACGGTTTTTGCAAATAAAAAACAAAAACAAAACGACCAAGTGCTTCTTTAGCGACCGTTAATGAAAAAAAGTATTACACATTTAATTTAAAATTATAAATATTACTATTCACATACCAAACTTTGTATGTCTTATTTCCTCTTGTAATCCACTGAGCTTTGTCTGGAAATCAGACAGTTTATGTGCCACTACAGATTCTGCAGAATTCAAAACTGATTCATTCATTTCCCTTAACGCCTTGTCATTTTTATCTATAACATCAACACTCACAGTGTTCATTGCCTCTTTAATGGTGTCATCAATATATTGCTTGATTTGTTTATTTATAAGAGTCACATCAATTTCCGCCATCAAAGGAGCTTTTATATTATCTATCAACGGCAGTTTTGCTTTCGAGCAGTCCACACTATCACAATCGTCTCCATTTACAAAAGCAAACACTACTAGAAAGCAGCACAATATGTATGAAAACATGTTTTCACGATTTTTGGTTTCAGTACTAATATCTTCTATCTGTTCTGAACTTTACCTGGAAGCAGCTGGTGGTTTTGGATCATTATATACCAAGGGGTTTTGTAGATTTATTTTATCCAATCACTTGCGTCGTTACATAATGTTGAGGTTTTAGTATAATTAATTTAAGGTGCTGTTGATTGGAAAGTACTTAACATCTGTAGCATTTGGATTTACACTCAATGGAATGCTTTGTAGTTTACTGCGTCATGTTGTAACCGAATAGTAAACTTATTTTTATGTCATTAACAAATGCGTTTTGTACACGGGTATGCGTCTTCTTGTCTGTTTATTTCATCAACAAAACGATTCAATTAACCGAGTTTTATAACTACAATGTGATGTTATGTTACATTTGTTTAGTCCTGAAGATGTTTCGCGAGTTGAAATTTTGAGTTAAATAGACAAGAACTAGAAAGTGTGTCTATGAGCCACATGATGACCCTCCCGTTCTTATAATATCATTGATCCTCAATGTGTATTACCTGGGATATGGACCTGTACAAAGAAATTAATCAAAAGTGTCTATGCGTAAAAGATATGTAACAGCGACCTAATTTCTGGCGGGTGGTGCTGTGTCTCCAAGACTAATTTAGTAGTGAAACATCATTGACCCCTAAGATGTATTATTCAAGATATTGACCTTAACCAAGAATTTGACTTTCAGATGTTTTGATTCAAATGCTACTGATGAGAGGTTACTCCTTTAAATATCGATATATAGCATATCCAAATTAACCGTTTATTCCCACGTTTTGGTATTTGTTACTTAACCAATGTCGTTTATGCATTAAATGTAGGTTACAGTGACCAATGTCTGTTAATTGGTATCATGTTACCCAAGACAAATCTAGTGGTGAAATACTATTGGCCCCTAACATGTACTTTCAGAGATATGGACCTTAACCAAGAACTTAACCAGTCATTTATCTCGATAAATAAAGGTCGCAGAGACCCAATTTCTAGTGGGTGGTGTCACCTTAACTAAGACACATCTAGTCGTGAAATATGATTGACCCCCAACATCTAGGTTCCAAGTTATTGACCTTAACCAAGAACTAAACCAAAGCCGTTCATGCATAAAATATGGGTCACTGTGACCAAATTCCTATTGGGTGGTTTCATGTTACCAAAGACACATCTAGTGGTGAAATACCTTTGACACTCAACATGTATTACCCGAGATGTCGACCTTAATAAAGAACTTAACCAATATCATGTATACGTAAAATATAGTTCGCAGTGACATAATTTCTAGTGGGTGGTGTAGCCCTACCCAAGAACCATATAGTGGTGAAATATCATTGACCCCAACATCCACAAATGTTGTATTCGAGTAATGAACCGTAACTAAGAGCTTTACCAAAGTGTTACGGACGTAATGACGGATGTACGCGGGTAAAACTATATGGCCGATCGACTTACGTGGTCGGGCCATAAAAATCAGTACCCTGCCAAATTTAAACCCTTCGGATTTGCGAATACAGTGGAACAAAGTGCAAGGTACAATATATGATCAACCAGAAACGCAATCAAGTGTGACAGAAAATCAACCAACTGTAACCGAGGTGTATCATTACATTGATCCGGACATTCAATAGGCGATGTCTAGTATGCAGATGTTTGATGTCGTCTTTAAATTTCGACTAGAGCCTTCACGTGCTGGCAGACCGTTCCTATAACCGGTTCATATGTAACTGGAGTGGTGGTATGTCACGGGCCCGACGACCCATGGCACATAGTGAGTCTTGTTATTAACAGTAACCGCAGAAGCTTAGAGCCTATAGTCTTGACTTTAAAACCCACTATTTAGTCAGTGGATTCAAAAGCCTAATAACATGAATTTTTACTTGGAATTCAAATATTTTTGTTTTAGTTAAAAAGTACTTTTCTTTTTTTGCGATTGAAAGCTGTTAAAAAAACCATAAGTTCGTGTAAATAGATTTAGTCAGATCCTTTAATTTTTGTTAAATACAATTGTGTTGTAATATTGTCTTCTGGTAAACAATGTTGTATTTATGTACGTCCCATACAGCAGTGTTGTGTTTTTCACCTAAGGAGTGTTTTATGATAATTTCTTCATCGAAAATATATATTATCGGTTTCAGGATGTTAAGATTCAAACTCAATCAAAAATAAAATTATGTTGTTATGCTTCTTTTATTCCTCTGGATTTTGTTTTAAGCGTTGTGTCTTGTCAACTAACGAATATGTTCACTGTGTTCTACAGTGAATAATGGGACCACATTTTAACTCCAAATAAAATATTTAAATAGAGCTACATTTCGACCGAACCATCATCCAAGATCTCCCTAATCTTTTGTTCAATTTCACTTTTATCGATTTAATTTTTACTGTGTTTTATTATTTTTTTTGCTTTGTTTTTGTTGATCAAAAGGGAGGAAATAAGGTTAAAAAGTAAGACAAGTTTTTTTTATGTTTTACCAATTACATGTAAATAAGCTTAAAATGTCCGATAGATAAAATTCGGATGGTTATATGGCCATTATGTTCATTGCTGGTTGAATCTCCCTTGTAAGATCTGTGGGTATAGTGAGTTTTTTCGATACTTTTGCCTTTCGTCCTTTGTTTGAAGAAGTCCTTTCTTGAAATATGTAAAATAAAAGTTATAACAACATTACCGAACTTGGAGGATCAATCTCAAATGTCCACGAGAAAAGACAAAATACAAAGAAGAAATATCGGATAAATTGAAGGTCCTGTCTTGGTTAAGGTATGTCTAAAGTAATGGTGTGTAAAACAAGGTTTTATGGCGCGCCAAAACTCAATTTTCTATTGTGATCTTCGGGTTCGATGATTACAAAAGGCAACCCGGTTGTGAAGACATATGGCATTTCTAAAGAAGGTATTTCTTAATTTTACAGCTGGACAATCGAATGCTATAAATCAGAAAAAGACAGAGATAAAATCGATAGACATAAAACTATCATAAAAATCAAAGCGCTAAAGCGTTAAAAGGCAGAGCTACATAATGTAAATCTTAGCACTAAAAAAATAAAGAACATAAATTTGAAACATAGCACATCAGTTTTGTTTGGTAGCTCCGCACACTTACACATTTGTTAAGAAATCTGTAATTTAGCTCCGCCCACTTGATCAAAGGTCAAATGTCAACAATGCTTAAGTAAACGTCAACGAGTATTGATACACGATATGAAGTGCACATTTATATCGCATTTATGTTGGGGTTATAAATATGTACCTCTTATCTTAGACAATCCGCATAGCATTTAAAAAGTACAATGCACGATTAATGTTCTGTAATAGATCCTCTGGTAGCAATATTGACTGACCGATTTACCCCGTCTAGACGGAAAAAAAACGCGAAAATCAGATAGCTATATGACTCTATAAGGCTCTGCCTAACAAACCGCGCAACATACAAATTGACAAGTTACAGTAAAAGTCGAAATAAGAATGAATTCGAGTGTTCTAGAAGTAACAAAATGCACCGGAGCACAAAAGAACTTATGAAACCACTTATTGTGTCAGACTTATTTAGAAATGTTCTATCAAGGAATTTTTCTTCTAAAATCTAACAAATGAGATAAACTTTATACATTTATTCAAGTATTTTGTTTGTTTGAGTATAACAGCGGTTCGCACCTGTCTGTTATACAAAAGTTCCGGGAAAACTAGGTGACTTTTCAAAATGAAATAAAACACAAGATAAAAGCTCCAAATGATAATTATTGAGAAAATTCTCATGGAATAATCCACATAAAACAATACAATAAAATATTTGGGAAAAAATCTAAACCCGTGAATTATTAAGAAGTTGACTTGAAACATACGACGTCCGTATATATATGATATATAAAGCTGGATTCCAACTACCCCTTTACAGCATAAAACATCGATTATATTAGAACGTTTGACAATAGCTTAAAAAACATAGAAATAGCACTAAATTAAGAAAAGAGGATTTAAGACTTAGCTATTTTTGTACAAGACCACTTACAAAATAAGAATTTCTAAATTATGTCTCAAATTATCTGAAAGGAACTGGTTATTCTGAGTTGCCGCTTGATTGTGGGATGTGTCGCGTACACTTATTCCACATCTCACTTTTTTCTTTTAAATAGAAGATAAAGGGACAATTTCAATTAAATAGAATACTCTAAATTAATCCTAAAAAGAGTCTTCACACTTTTCAAGGGGACAATAATTTATCAATTTTGAAAGATCAAATATTTGACTGAATTTTGTTATCCAAAGATTTCATTGTCATAAAAAATAAATGTATAGCATTGCATTTTTCCGCTGTCATATTAGAATGCAAATACATGTTTCTTCAAATTATAGTAATATGTCTTACATTAGCTTATTTAAAATACAGTTACATTGTCTGTCATACCAAATCAATAAACAACAACAAAATGAAAAAATCCCAAAAATAAAATAAATCACACACACAAAACATCAATACAACGTCAGATGCAGAACTCATATTGAAAGAACATATATTTCCACAGGTTATACCATTGTGAGTCTATGTAATTAATGTATTTTAAATATTGTGAGTGAAGATAGACCATCCATAATGAACATAGTATTTGTTGTTCTCACATCAATAAAGTCCCCGGATGAGACTTGTAGGATGATAGAACCTGTACCGGATGTATAACTCGTGTGTTGACTAGTTCCCGAATTACCTGCGTAGTAATCTCCTGATACTCCAGCATTGTTTTTGTATATGTCAAACTGGGTATCCCTATCACCTTCTACTACTGTTACTGATACAGTAATATAGTATACTCCATCAGATGGCACCTGGAACTGTCCATTGGGACGGAAAATTTGGTTAACTGGTAGTCCATATGATGACTTGATTAATGGAAATTTTAAGATCGTTCCGAGTGTTTTTGTACCTTGTCCACTTCCGTGGGCTGTAAATCCAACTGAAAAACAAACAAATATTTTCAACATTACTTAAAAAGCTTTTCAATATATGGTCGCCTATTTATTACAGTTTAAACTGACATGAAGTAATTTTCAATTACAATGTCTCGAATCATCTACGAAAAAACTCCTACACACAAGTTTATTTTTGAAAATAAAATGGTTAATAGTCGGTTAACGTAAAAGGAACAAAGGGCACACGGTAACAGTGCACACAGATCAAAAAGTGTGTGCGTGTATAAAATATCGTTTTCATGTTATAAGAAAATACGTCTCATACAATCTCTAAAAAATCACCCTTCGTTATCAACCACTCGTGGAAAAATTCAATATTTTGTTTGACGAAATGTTAGTGATTGTTTTGATAAGTGTTTTGCTGGTTGTTTTACTAAGATGGCCACCTCAGTATCCCTATAATGTCTTCATAACCGTGTAGTGTTTTGTATAACTACCAGACCCAAAGATCACAATGGAAAGGGGAGGTTTGGCGCGCCATGAAACCCACCATGTCTTTGGAGACACCTGTACAACGTCAGGTGTATTGCAATCTTTAATTTCTCCGATATGTCTTTCTTGTTTTGTCTTTTATCTTTGACATTTAAGATTGATCCCCACAGTGCGGTAATTTGTAATTACCTTTATTTTCCAAAATTAACGCTGCTGCTGCCGACGGAAAGTTTACAAAAGTTTAATCTTTCTTACTTATTCGTCGCAGGCGATAAAATTCGTTTCAACATCGCAACACAAGCAAACTGCTCTATGCACGTTGTAACACCTTTACAGACTGGGTAAAAATATACCGTCGCAACCCTTAATGGTGATAGATTTACTCTATTAATCATAATAAAAAAAGATAATAAAATGAGATATAAGTG
This sequence comes from Arcuatula senhousia, assembly GCA_963971305.1. Lineage (NCBI taxonomy): Eukaryota > Metazoa > Mollusca > Bivalvia > Mytilida > Mytilidae > Arcuatula > Arcuatula senhousia. The sequence goes on along the minus strand of OZ020307.1, from coordinate 68,511,198 downwards.
TACGAGTCACTATCTACGTCGTATAAGATATAAGACAATTTATTTTCCAATTATGGTCCCTCAAAGGGCAGCATCATTACAATGATTATATTATAACAAAGAATAAAATGTATATATTACACAATTTTTTTTCAAAAATTCTGCAATGGAAAACATCCAGCTGCTCGAAGTGTTGCTATTGGCTCTTTAAAATAAAATGCTAACGATTAGTAAAACGACAGCTTCAAGTAAAAGGTAAAAGTAAATCTTTCTTTCTCTCCCTACCCACCTAATGTTCATCGTGTACTGTGTTACAACCTTAGATTGTCTACGAGGAGGCTTAACTAGGCAACCGAAAGCTAGATTTTTATCTAGCCTAGGTGGTCTAGTGGTCTAGGACGCTGTACACAGTGCAGGCGAAGTTGCCATAGATGACAGAGTACCGGTTCAATTCCAGCTCAACCCCATGCTGGATTTTTCCGGTGTCAACGGCTTTAAAAAGATGATTTTCATCACTGTTGGCACACGGACACCCTTTCTAACTTTGCAGCTCACCATATCCATTCTATATTATACCAATTACTTTACAGAGCTGTATGCAACACAATTTATCAAAAGTAAATTTACCCGGTCTGGTACTCTTCTCAAGTCGTGCTTTCAAAGCCTTTATACAATAAGATAGGCTGACATTCAACCTATCGTAATTGTGTTTACTAGTCATAGTTTCATTTTGAATATCAGAAACACGCGTGCTTGTTAATTTTATTTTATCCAAAGTTAAGTTTTTGAATAGGACGAGGTTACGTTTATTTTCTGTTATTTCATTTAAAAGTCCGATTTTATCCTGCTTACGGGCCTCGCCTTCAGATTTTAGGATTATAATTTCACGTTTGAATACGATTCCAAAACAGAAATATAGTTTGATAGCTCAAACATTTTTGTCAAACTGGTTATTCCCTATTTTTATTTCTAGTTCCGTAGGGTTTCGGGCGATGGCATTGTACAATACGTTAACGTTTTCAGTCAGCTTGTTATATAAGGCGACGAGACTTGACCACGAGACTGGTTCTGATTTAATAAATTATTTACATCCTGTTTTAGAGAAATGGTTTCATGCTTTAGATCTGCGATTGTTCTAAGTTCGCCAAAGGCTTTAAGTTGTTTTAAAGTGCCGATAATACGGATTTCAGTTTTATTTTTCGACGCTAACAGTTCTTGGTGTAAATATACGTTATCATTTTTAAGAATCTGGAATTCCTGCGGTTAAGCATACCTACACGTACCTGATTGGCCGGAATGACCGTTTACCGTATTATTTTCCATTTGTCCTAACCGAGTCTCCAAATTCGAAATGATTGTATTGAGTTGTCGTTCTTTTTGTTGCTGACGCTGTTCCTGTTGATACACGTACTGCTGAAGCTCAAGCCGGGCATTTCGTTCGTCGATCAACAGTTTGTAAGTTCGGTCATTGATAGCAGACCCAGACTGAGAGGCGGTACTAGTATCCAACAGGAAAGCAAAATTGCAGCTAAAACAAGACACAAATAACAAAAAGAGTAACATGTTTCACGATATTACAAAAGATATCTAAATGATTTTCCTGTATTAGAGTTCAACAGTTAAAGATCAACTTTTATCATTTATCTTATACCCAAGGTGAGTATATGGGCTTTGATAGTGTATACAGTTGAACGTTATCTAATCCTTGTGACTTCCGGATACAGTTAAATTTTATTTTTGATGGTTTGATATTTGCTTGATAGCAAGAAGGGCAGATTCTAGGTCTACGGCACTGTGAATGTGTTGACATTGTATGCCAGGTAGTACTGACGAGAAAACCGGATATGGTTTACTTTTACGGAGTATATAAATAGAAGAGACGGACAAGGAATAAATAACCTTATTAAAATACAACGCAGTTTTCTAACCAAATATTAAAGATATAGAAAGGAACCTTAATTGAAAGAATCCGCTGAACACTTCCACATCAATCCAGAATTCCACTCGGCCTTTTCCAGGAATAAACGGTTTCATTCCGGAAAAAGCCGAGGCCTGTCGTCCTATTTAGGTGCGTCTACTGAATGAAACATCATGTTTTTTTTATGTTGACCAAGCTCTGTTGATTTCAAAGATCTTTGATGCATATATTTCGTCACCTATATAAGAACTACAGCGAACTCAAAGTTATTTAAACATTAATCACAGTCTTGCATTGGTTCATTCAAACAAATATAAAAGTCTTACCTGAGATCGAACTGAAGACAAACCGACCAGTGTTTCCATGGGGATTTAATCCTGCATGTCATTGTCGATTCAACCGGTAGTTTTTTCAGGTTCTAAGACAACTCACATTGTCAGAATTCAATATTGATATGACGAAATCCCATAAAAACTTATCTATCTATCCTTCTGAATTAACTTTGAACAAATCTAACGTCACCGCTGATAGATGTCCTTTTCTAGATTTAGATTTAAGTATTATTGACGGAAAAGTACAAACCAAAGTATATGAAAACGTGACGACTTTACCTTCCCTATTATAAACTTGCCTTTTCTTGAAGGAGATGTTCCACTAGCGCCGTCATACGGGGTTTACATTTCACAGTTAGTAAGATATGCTCAGATCTTCTGTGGTCTTTCTGATTTTAGTAATAAAAACGGTTTTATTACTGAAAAATTATTAAAACAAGGTTATCGATACCACACATTAGTAAAATCGTTTTCTAAATTCTTCCACAAGTATCGATCTCTTATTGAAATAAAAATTGTACACGTCGTTTTCTGATAGTGAAAGGAATATCACATCCTGAATTTTATGGTAATATTTTTATAAAGCTCACAAGTTTAAAAGCAATCCATTAGAATTGAAAAAAATGGCCACAAAATTTATTTCGGAAAGAATATGAATTGAATATGTTGGTTAAATCTTTGAATTTAGTATTACTTTGGCAGAAATATTAATACCTCGATACTTACTTTAAACTTCCATAAACGCTATTACTATTGTCATTTTGAAGCATTATAGCGATCAAGCATTTCGGTTTTGTGTGATGACACTTCACTAAATCATTATTGTTTGAAGTGATGTGTCGGATTTAAAATCGTTATGTCTGATTTTTTTTTACATCAGTCGATTGATGATTCTCAGCTAGCTGTCAGTAACAGCGAGTGTTCTATAGAGAGTTCCTTTACCGTCCTATTGTTTGTTCTTGTTGTTTTTTGTCTTATGTTCTCTCTAGTGGAATTGGACTTTGATCGATTTGATTTTTATTGTGTGTTTAGTTTTTCTGCTTTGTCTAGGAATATTGATAGGGAGAAGGTTGGGCCCAAAAAAACTAGTTTTACCCCGCCACATATTATATGGGCCTGTCTTAAGCCAGGAATCTTTGACAAAGCTTTAGTTTGTACTTGTCTTTTTGAAGTTTTCTGTTTCTTGTTTAAGAAGGGGGTCTATCTGTGACTATTTCAGAACTGGATTTGAATTATATGCATTTTATTTAGACCATGGGCCAATTGCAGAACCGCAAGCAGTGCCAAATGGCCTCGTTGAAGGCTGCTGGTGGTTGTCCATTGTGTTTTTTTTCTGAATTTCCGCTTGATTGTTGGCTGTGTCGCGTACACTTATTGCACATCTCATTATTTTCTATTTATTAATACTAACTCTTCAATTAATTGTCTGCAGACATTGCAGAGGGTAAATTCAAAATGGGGAGGAATGGGTTTCAATTTTAAGGTTAAATTCCAACGCATCAATAGTTGTCTCCGAAGTTTTTGTAATGTAATTATTTAATGTACAAACTATTCAATTACTTTAAAGTTTATTTTTGGACTACATTTTTCTCCAAAACACCATGGGAACAAAAAGGGGTGGTTTGGTGGTTATTAAGTATAGGTAACCGGTGCTGCTTCCTCTTCTTTTTTCAGGATGTGTAGTTTAATTTAACAAATGTTTTTAAAAAAGTCTTTTCAATGTCCATTTACTTTACTTCGGCTTAACACCTTAGAAACAAACAAATATTTATTTCAAGCTTCTAAACAATAAAAACTAACATATCTTTTCAATTTGTGTCAAAAAACATTGTTTCACCCACAATTTTATTTTGAATTGTCTGAACCATGTAAGGACCATTGCAATCTTCAATTTTTTTTGTAAGTCGTTTTGATTTGTCTTTTCTTTTTAGACATTAGGATTGATCATTCCAGTTCGGTAATTTTATTTTTTCCCTTATGTATAAATATTTATAAAATTTAAGCATCAAATTACCAACGCATTATTCAATACTTAGATATTTGTGTTAAAGGATTCTTTTGGCATGTTTTAGTCACGCTTTACATTCATGTATACGATATTTGGTATTTTTAACCACTTGGCTAAAGCACTTCTGATGACCATTGATCACAAAACGTCCGTAATATGTAGAAGAACTCGTTACCTTCAGAAATGTGTAACTTTGAATTTAAATATTGTATAAAATGAACTTAAAAATCAGTACATGTACATTAAATCAAAATTACAACAGACAGCATCTTATAGAAATGATGATTCAAGGACCTAATAACATGAAATCCAATATATATTTTTGGGATTTTGCATATTGTATAATGCAATAATTTCTAGCGTACTAAAATGTTGCATGGAAAAGTTCTATGTAAAGTTGCACGCTAAACTCGTGTAATTACACTTCTTATAATTGCTGTGACTTAACATGGGTAAAATATATCAATCAGAATTTAACAATGAAAACAATTGACTGAAAGTGGGGCTTGATGTCGTCAGGGGTCAAATAGTAGTAGTAAGTGGTAATAGTTCATACTCATTGACTGGGTATAAAGGAAATAGGTAGACTATTTTCGCCAGTTCAAAGTTGCCTGAGTTGTCTCCGAGGATAATAATCTACATATTTTTCGAATACCTAGTCAATAAGTGTTGTATTGTACCAAAAGAAATAACAAACAGAAACGTTAAGAAATTAAACAATTAAAAAATTCATATGTGATGATAAAAATATTCGATCAATTTTAAGCGTACTAAAAAAGTTGCTTGGAAAGTACTTGTTAAAGTTTTGCACGGGAAACTCGTGCAATTAACTATCTATAGTTTGAGGTAACATGAATAAAATAAATTAATCAAAATAAAACAATGAAAACGATTGGCTTAGAGCGGGGCTTAATGACGTCAGAGACAGGGCAAATTTTTGTTGCAACAGTTCGGAGACTATTGACCGGTAAAATAGTTCAAAGCTAGCAAACAGTAAAAATAGGGAATAAAGGCAATAACAAAACCACCGAACCCGAATGATCAATCTCACAGTCCAGAGAAAATGACAAAAATGAATGAGTCATACCAGAGAACCGGTGGATCGCAACGGTCCCGACCCGGCACAGGCATTTCAAACCAGGCCCCATGGCGGCAAACCTCCATCCCCCATCGCAATCTCAGGATCCGGCAACGACCAGAGAACACAACATAGCTGTGAGACACAATAGGAATATTGAGGTGATCATCTCAGTAGAGCAGACCAGTCAAACACCAACCAAAACAATCAACCACTATTATCTTTCAACCCAACCTTGAACTTTTCTACTAGAGGCTGATAACGAAGAAAGAATTTTTTTAGGGATTATATGAGACGTATTTTCTTAAAATATTGTATAATTATGCATTTATTAAAGAAAAAGACATAAATGAGGTATAACTAGTTCAACGCATTCAAAACAGAAATAAAATTGTTAAAATATTATATATTCATTTATTAAAGAACATTATGACTGAGGTATAATAATAAAATCACATTTATCACCATAAACTTGTGACAAAGGGCACTACAAATTCTAGGAGGTCTCTTCATATTTAGATTCAAATATCGAACTTGACAGACCAGGAACGCTTTGTACAGAGCTCTTTGACACAGTTATGACAAGCTTTCCAATCTTGAAGTTTTCCCTTCTTGTGATGTAGAATTCGGTCCGTTTCTGCCTATCCTCCATAGGCTGTAATATTGTGACTTCCTTTATAGAGCACCACATCTTATTGGCAAATTGCTTACACAGGGCTACGTTGCTCCTCGTTTGTTGTCATCACTCAAGAAATGTAACGGAAGACATCATGTGTTTATTAATAATGTGCTTGTTTATAAATACGGGGTTTTTATTTCTCAGATAAGTGCAGATGTTGGCTTGACATAGACGTTTAGCATTGTCGTACCTTATCGGATTTAAACCAATGTAAATTGATCGTTGACAACGTGACAGGTGTGTTATAGCAAGAAGGAACTGCTTAAATCTTCCGGAGCAAATAGCAAGCCTTTAACAGAGGCTACATGTATATACCCTAAAGTCACGACTATAAAAGCCCACTCAACTCATTTAATCTCTTTCGACAGAATGAAATTCTTACTGAGTGGGTATAAGGGAAACAGGCAATAGTAGTGCTTCGAAGGAAAAAATCTGTCTCTTTCACAGTAATGAATCATTGGTAATATACAGTTAAAAGTTAAAATCCTACAATATTTTGAAACGGCTAATACCAGGAAAAGTATGGGATGAATGTTTGTTTCAGAAAGGTTTTACTAACCTCATTCATATACATGTATATACATTCATATATACCGCGAAATTTTCGTCGCAGTTTTATTTTCGCGATTTACGCGTTGTCATTGCTAGCACGAAAATGTAACGGCGCGAATATATCTTCTTCTTTTCACATCTATTGATAATAATATGACATCTTGAATTTAAAACTGCACTTAATAATTTTCAATCGTACTACCGCGGAATAAAAAGGAGGCGTGAAAATTTCCCAGTTTACAGTTTAAAAATACATATTCGTATATCGACTGTAACAAGTCGTTGTGTTTTAACAGGAAGTCTTGGAGCAGTGAACAATCAAAGAACCACTGACAGAATGTGTTACAATGATAATTTATGACTCCTAAAATATTAGTAATGTACGGTTAACTAATTTAAATCAGCTGCTAATGCTGCTAATGAAGTGATGTTATTTCAAAAGATGTTTATAATAATATAAAACTTAAGATAAAGAACTTGTTTCTCAGAAGTTAAAGTGGTTTCTTCTAGGACAACCTAATATAATTACCGATAACAGATGTGAGAGCCATTAAACAATTAAGCGAGATGATAATGTTAAAAAAACATAGGTAACAAAAAAGATAGACAATTGGTATTTATCTTTTTAACGTTTATGTGTATTAAGGCATCTTCATCAATAGTGGTTTTATGCAAGCTAGCATTTTACTGGAGACATTAATTATTTCTTATAGGTAATTTTGTATGAAAATGAAATGCAATAATGCAACCTTTGGCAATGAAGTTAGTGGGGGGGTTAGGTGATTCTTCAATTCAGAGCTACGATACAAAACACATTTTTACTTAGAGATGTCCAATTTGGTCTCAAATCTTTGGTTTTGGCGTAGGTTCTGGGTCTCCTATCAAAAGTGATGTTTTGGTGTCTTCGCCAAACTCTGGTATGGATTTTATTATTATTATTTAAAAGAAGCAGAGGTACCAATGGGGTATTCGAATGTCAAAAGTCCGAAAGGGCAGAGACAAAATCAGTAAACACCAACCAGAACGAGACAAAAATAGACAACCTGTAAAACATGGAAACACAAATAAACTGAATATCAATCAACAACGCGAACTCCAGTCGAAACAAGAGTGAACTCAGGTGCTCCGGAAGAGTAAGCAGTTCATGTTTGCTATAGCAAACCCGTCACGTTGCCAATAGTCGATTCAGCGTTTCAAATCCGGTAAAGGAAGACAAAATAACACCCTATGACAAACAACATCTGCACTCATCTGAGAGATCGAAATCCCATATTTGTCTATAAGTGCATGAAGTCTTCCGTAAAATTTCTTGAGTGAAGACAGCAACCGAGGAGCAAAATAACCTGTGTGAGCAATTCTTGCGTCAGACGTGTCACTCTGCTAAGGAAATTGATGTAAGTCCCACACGCTCTGGAGTAACGAATCAATTGAGATACGTAAACTCCATAAGCTGGAGCGGACGAAATGTTGCTACACAAGAAGGGAAAGTTGACGATTGGAAAATTGAAGTCATTACGTTTGTCATAGAGCCTTGATGACAGTCTTCCTTGAGAGTCAATTTCGAGATCTATATCTAAATATGAAGCAGACTTCCTACAATCCGTTGCATCCTTTATCTCAAGCTCCTGGGGATATATGAGATGGAGAAAGTCACCAAATCGAGAATTGTTTAATGAAAGGACATCATCAATATAACGGAACGTGAGGTTGAAAAAGAGAGCTAGTCTACGTTTTTTTTTGTCTAGAAGACGAAGGTACTTCATATGAAAGAAGAAACACATCAGCAAGCAAAGGTGTACAAGTAGTGCCCATTGGAATCCTTATTATAAGCTGGAAAACACGTCCACCACACTGAACAAATATGTTGTCAATAAGAAAGTTGAGCATGTGGATTATTTGGTCTTCTGTAAATTTGTTCTTTTTCTTAGAATCATTGATGACAAAGTAAGTTTTGGTATAATCGACTGCTAGATATTTGTAGCTGCGTTTCCCATTCTTTTTGAAAAAAAAAACTGCGTTTAATCAGCTGTGCCAATCGCGATTTCAGTTGTTCATGTAGAATAGAAGTGTAAAGTGTGGAGAAATCGAGTGTGTTGATGCTGTTACAAGATGAAACTGGTTTTGAGTTAAGAATCTCCATCAGTTCTTTCGAATTCTTCAGGGTCCACATTTGATTGACTCTCTTTCTAGAAAAACAACAATAGTAATACTTCTGGATGCCAGATTTTATTGCCATAAGTATTGAAGTCAGCAGAACTGAAAGAGGCTTAGTTGTACATTTGGATGACCCTGCAATGAAGTGCTGTTTGTATGGATTTTTATGTAATTTAGGAATCCAATACAGGGATTGAATGTCATCATTATTGCCACCAACAGAAAGGCCGAATGAGGAAATGGCAGATTTGCGATTGTTAATGATTTCCTCCTTAGGCAGTGTTGTAGCCGTGTATGTGATGCTATGACTGGTACAACCCCCCCAATTAAGCTGTCAAACAGTCATATATAGTGTTTCTTGCACACAAAAATGATGTTATTTGGTGCTTTGTCTGCAGGTACAACAACATATTTGTCATGTAAGGTAGACAAAGCTTTGGAAACATCAGCATTGCAGAAAATGGATGTTGCCTAAGTGCCCACTGAGCCTTTCAAAGAATTGATTCTTTTCAAAACCAAAGACCTCACAGCTTTTACCCATTCTGACAAAACGTCACATTCTTTCTCCTGTTCTTTTTGGCCCATTTTCTGGCATAGTCCTCAACTGAATCCTTATTGTATATTTGTTCTGGGCTTACATTGCTTTACCAAGTTTTAATATTGTTTTACCAAGTTTCACATTGCTTAAGCAAGTTTCCAATTGTTTACAAAGTTTCAATAATGCTTTATCAAGTTTCATTTAATTTGAAATAAAATTGCGATGTTTGGTCAGACGCAGTTATAACACCTAACATTGCAAGTTTATTCATTGCATCCGATGCTTTTCTTCATATGGCAAATACAGTATTTGTAAATAAAACAAACAAATTAGTTTTGGCTGCTTATTTGTCATGGCATTTCATGCATAAACAACAACAACATTATTGTCAACATTTACAACTCGTTGACGCTTGGTCACTGAAGGATTCCAGTCAGCATAAAAATTTTGAAGCTGCGAGGTTATCCAGAGCAGCAAATTGATAAATTCCGCCAAACAGTTTGTTATTTGCCATGACGATGATAGACAAAGTCCGGAAAGTATACTGAAGGTTGATCCAGTCAGCATAATATCCAAGTGTTGAATCAAAATCAAAAAAAAAACAACCAAGGATGAAAGTCTACTGAAGGTTCTTCCAGTCAGAAGTATTAATGTTCCAAAATTCACCAAATTCCATAACCTCTACGTAACACATGGTGACTGCTACTACCATTCTACAAAATAAACTCAAAAGCAGAAAAATGTTCATATTCAGGGGTAAGGGATATGGGAGGGTTTCGTTTAAACAGCAGTCTTTTTCAATCTGACAAAACGTGCACTGACACGATGAGTTTATATAGGGTTAAATACTAGAACGCAACACGAAGCTCGTGGCTACTTTTGGCGCGAAAGCTGGCTAATCGTTAACATGTAAATTTAAAGTTCATGACCTATTGATGAGGAATATGAATTGAACAAATACAATAAATGAATTTAATTAAAATTGAATTAAATTTCATTATTGTATATTTGTTCTGGGCTTACATTGCTTTACCAAGTTTTAATATTGTTTTACCAAGTTTCACATTGCTTAAGCAAGTTTCCAATTGTTTACAAAGTTTCAATAATGCTTTATCAAGTTTCATTTAATTTGAAATAAAATTGCGATGTTTGGTCAGACGCAGTTATAACACCTAACATTGCAAGTTTATTCATTGCATCCGATGCTTTTCTTCATATGGCAAATACAGTATTTGTAAATAAAACAAACAAATTAGTTTTGGCTGCTTATTTGTCATGGCATTTCATGCATAAACAACAACAACATTATTGTCAACATTTACAACTCGTTGACGCTTGGTCACTGAAGGATTCCAGTCAGCATAAAAATTTTGAAGCTGCGAGGTTATCCAGAGCAGCAAATTGATAAATTCCGCCATATTAGCTTGGAAACCAAGCTAATCAGCCAACCAATTTATCAATTTACAAATAAGCAGCCTTATCAATGAAAAAAGGTGAACCGAAGCTTAGTTAAACGACATGAACAACAACATATGTTCATATAAAAATTTCAACATAATTCAACTTTTAACATGAACAACAACATATGTTCATAATTCAACTTTTAACATGAACAACAACATATGTTCATAATTCAACTTTTAACATGAACAACAACATATGTTCATATTTCAACCAACACATGAACAACAACATATGTTCATAATTCAACTATCAACATGAACAACAACATATGTTCATAATTCAACTATCAACATGAACAACAACATATGTTCATATGAAATTTCAACATTATTCAACTTTAAACATGAACAACAACATATGTTCATCTGTAATTTTAACATTATTCAACTATCAACATGAACAACAACATATGTTCATAATTCAACTAACAACATTCAACATACATATGTTCATACAAAATTTGAACACTATTAAACTAACATGAACAACAACATATGTTCATATAAAATCTCAACATTTTTAACATTTTCAACAATGTTCAGATTTAATTTCAACTACCAGCATAAAATTTGTTTGAGCAACAACTTTGTTGTTTGAACAACATTGACTATATCATGAATAGTTTGAAAATTCATTAACGGCACGATTTGATTATAAATTTTCTTCAAAAATTTAACATTTATATACCATGAAACCCGTTCTGATAATTTGTATGTTACAATTTATCATTTATTCAAATGGTTAAGTGTCTTTTCGGATATATTTGATTACTTAAAGAATTTATGGGAATGTTTTATTTTATAAAATTATTAGGCATAAAACATGTCCTTTTTATCATTAGATTTGAATGAACAATATACAGAATATATTCTAATCAATCTCAGGGTTAAAATATTCAGAAATAATTCAAATGTCGGAATATTTGAAAAATAAAAAAAGATTGTGAGAAGCATATTGCGCTCATTGCCAAATTAATAGAGATTTAATAGATTCAAGTTGATAAATTTACCCAATGTTTTCAAAATAAAACAATCCAATATGCCCCTAAAATTAAGAATTTTGTTGAAAGTTTCGTGTAGTTTTTTGATACACATATTATGGGAGGGCGGTTTTGTCCCTTTACTAAAGGCAACATTTTGGTTTTTGATTCTTATTAGCAGTCTTAAACGATTCACACAAAGCTGCAGGATAATTAAATGAACATTTAATGCATTTATGTTGTGCAATTGGAAAATTTCAGGCATGTGTTAATGTAGAATCAGTAAGATCAGATTTCTTTCACTGTGGAATAGGTGTACGGCAAGGAAATAATTTAGACCCTACCTTATTTAACACTTATATAAATGATCTTGCAGAATATTTTTTTAATAATTCATGTAACCCAGTGTTTTAAATTCAAATAAGTTCAATCCATTAATTCATGCAGATGATGTAGTCTTACCGATAACCACAGAAAACGGTTTACAAAAGTGTGTCGACTTATGTTAATTGGACCGACATAGAAGTTATTACTGCATTAAACTTTCTTTTAGATAATATTTACATCCGGTTCGGTAAACAAATATATCGCCAAGTCATTGGAATTCCAATGGGAACCAATTGTGCTCCACTCATAGCTGATCTGTTTTTATATTGTTACGAATCACAGTTTATGGCCAAGCTACAAAAAGACCCAAACAAAAACCACCTTATCGAAACTTTTAACAATACATTTAGGTACTTAGATGACATACTTGCTCTAAACAACCCCACATTCTCAAATTTTATAAATGATATATATCCTAAAGAATTAACCCTAAATAAAGCAAACTCAACCGACAGTAGATGTCCATTTCTAGATTTGGACTTAAACATTATCAATGGTAGATTACACACTAAAGTATATGATAAACGGGATGACTTTTCATTCCCAATAGTTAATTTTCCGTTTCTTGAAGGAGACGTACCATTAGCTCCAGCTTACGGGGTATACATTTCACAATTAGTCAGGTATGCTCGCATTTGCAGTGATGTGTCTGATTTTAATGATAAAAACCGTTTTATTACAGAAAAATTGCTAAAACAAGGTTACCGTTACCACAAATTAGTCAAATCTTTTACAAAATTTGCACATAAATATGGACATCTCATCGAAAAAATTGATTGTACACGTAGATTTCTGATTGTTAAAGGAATATCTCATCCTGACTTTTATAGCAATGTAGTTTATAAAGCACAAAAATTCAAAAACAACCTTATGGAAATTTAAAACTGGCTTAAAAACCTTTTGAAAAAAGGATACGAATTCAATCTTTTAGTAAAATCTTTGCATTTGGTATGTTTTGGCAGAAATATTGATAGCTTGATAGTAACTTTAAAACGTTAAATTTTCACTTTGTATCCACTGTATTATTTATAAGCACCACAGCGATCAAGTATGTCGGTTCTGTATGGTGATACAACTCTTAAACATTCATTGTTTTGACGTGGGGTGTCGGATTTAGAACTGATGTATTTGATTCTTTTACATCAATCGATAAATGTTTCTTAGCTAGTTGTCAGTAACTTCGAGTGTTCTCAAGAGAGTTCCTCCTTGTCTTGTTGTTTTCGTACAGTATTTTGTCTTAGGTTCTCTCTTGTTGAATTGAACTTTTGTCGATTGAGTTTTACAGTGTGTTTTATATGTAGCTTTGTGCAAGCTTATCAATAGGCGGAAGGTTGGATCCAAAAAACTAGTTTAACCCCGCCACATTTTATATGTGCCTGTCCTAAGCCAGGAAACTTTGCCAAAGCCTTCGTTTGTCCTTGTCATTCTATGTTAACTGTTTTATGTCAAGAATTGAGTCTTTCGATGATGATTTAGGGATTGGTTTTGATACTTTTGTGTTGTATTATAAGTCTTGGGCCAATGCAAGACGGTAAGCAGTGACCTATGGTCATGTTGAAGACTGCTTGCTGTTTTCCGTTGTGATTTTTTGAATTGCTGTTTGTTTATGTTTGTTGTGTCGCGTACACTTATTCCACATCTCAATATCGTATATCTTTACAATTGTTCTTCAAAGAATGGAAAATGATTACAATATAATTAAAAAATAAAAAATAAAGTACTAGTATTCAACAAATCAGGCCTTAAGAGCAATGTACAAATAATATTTAATGAATAACTACTAGAAAATGTCCAAAATACAAGTATTTATGCATTTTTTTTTCGCATCCTCTGGTTCATTTACCACTGCGAAAAAGGAACTTTAAAACAAAGGATTCAAAACACTTTTAAACTAAGATTTTTTTTTTAATTCATTACTCCAAATCCTAGAACTGTGCTTCACATTTTAAAACACACGATTGAGCCTATATTTCATTAAGGCTCAGAAGCCTGGGGAATCTTTTCCTCATTAATATTTCAAAATAATGCAGAAAATGTATAAAAAAAGGTGAAAGATTCAAATATCCCAGAAAAATTACACACATTTTGTAAATTAATTTGGTAAAAAAACAAGTTCTCTAACAATGCTTGTAGAGGAGAACTAAGAAGTATGCCTATTCTATTCTCTAAATTATTAAATCTAATTAATATTAGTGTCATATTGTTACTTATTCTACTCTCTAAATTATTAAATCTAATTATTATTGGTGTCATATTGATAAACTAGAAAATAGGTCGAACCACCTTACTAAATGAAGCATTTAAACTTATCGAAGAAATGTCAAATAATTACAAACAATCTTTGGTAGGAATTATAAAATAAATAATTAGATTCCTAAAATTTGATTATAATTTTAATACTCATTTACAATTTAAAGTTAATTATATTATTAAAAGAACTAAAAATGCTCTTACAGATAAAACAAAATTTATTTGGAAAGAGAACATTCACAATGATGAAAGTTTAAAGGGAGGGAATAACCTTAGCACTTATAGACTTTTAAAATCTGAATTTGAAATTGAAAACAAAATATGTATCTTTTATTGGAAATAAATCATAACGTCAATTAACAAAATTAAGAATAAGTGATCACGACCTTAACATTGAAAAAGGTAGACATATAGGATTAGAAGTTAAGGACCTTGCATTCAAAATATGTTATTTAAATCTTGTGTATAAGATAAATTACACTTTTTTACCCAATGTAACAATTATGATAATGAACGTAAATATTTTAGCTTCTATATCCGAAAAATATAAGAATTTTGAAAGTCTCACCAACAAAAATATATTTATTTAGCTCATGTCAACAGAAGACGATGATTTAATAGAACTATTATTTAGAATAACATCATCTTTTAATAATACCAGAAAGCAAATACTATTTATTCAAGTAAGGAGTATTATAATTATCATCATATTATTCATTATTATTATAGGAACGATGTGTTTCCTCAAGTAAGTTGTCATAGGTATAACAGAAGTTGCTGTTTCTTTTTCTTCTTTCCCCTTTTATTTAATAGCCATTTTAATTTACACACTATTATTTGAATTACATGTACTATTATGTTAATTATTTTATTATTTATAACTTTACCAATAATACAAATGTTTAAACTCTACTTAGTTCTCTTAACCTTATTTTCATGTACATATTTATATATATATCTTTTTTTATAATGATGATTTTATGCACAATATTGGGTGTAGTGATTTGCCAAAAATTATCTGATAATGTAGCAATTGTTCATGAAACAACATTTTTAAAATTGAAAACATAACAAATTCCTGTTTCTATATTACATTGATCAAAACTCCTTTTGCGACAAATTTGAGCCACAAATGAGCATCAACTTGGGCCATCAATAGTGAAATACAAATGACAACACAGTTCAATACAATAAATGAATGGCAGGTGAATGACACAACCTAAGTCTAAACTGCTGATCATATTGTAAACTCTAAAACATGTGCAACAATAATTTCTCCCCTAATAAAATTTAAGTACAAGAAAATTACAAGTTATTAACGGATGCCTCTGAAGTAATATATATATATTTTTTTTAAATACAAAATTCATCAGTCCATGCTTCAATATTTTCGATTTTCTTAATTTTCAAATTTGTGTTCTGTGTTTACTACAACAGATACATTTAATAATGTTATAAAGCTATTATTTTTTTTTAATCATTTGGAAAAACAACATAATATTGGCACAAAAGCTGTAAACCTTACATTTTCTCTTTTGAATTTGAGGAACATACATATCAACTTCATTTTAATTTGGAATTATAAGAGGATTATTAGACAAACTAACAGATATGAAATCCTCACTTTTAATTGAATTTTGATCGGCCTGTGTTTCCGTAGAAGCCAAGGTATGTAAAACCGGTATCATCGGTGTTTGTAGTTGTGGTTGAGTCGGGGGTGGCTGTACGGGCGGTTTAACTGGTGCTAGCAGCTGAACTTGTGGTGCTAAGTGAACAACTGACTGATCAACTTGAACAGGTTGTGCAATTTGCTGGATATCTGATTGGACATCTGGCGGACTCTGTCCACGCCCCCTACCGATCTGCGACTGATCAAATTGGTTGCTAAATCGGGCTCTTCTGAAACCTCTACCCCTGGTCATGTAAATTAATATTTAGGATTAAAACTAAGCTATTTTAGTGAAAAAAAATAATCAAATTATGCTTGCATGTACATTTTAGCATGCATTAATCTGTATTTCGTATTTGCGAAAAATATTATGACAATTATGTACTTAGTCTGGAAAAGTGAATAATGAATTATGACCAAATTAACGATAAAATTTAGACGTGAAATAACTGTACCACAACTTCCAATATTGGATAGATAATTATTTGTAATGAACTAAACGAAATCATATGCAATACAAATACATATGAGTTTGCATGATACTTACAATTTGCTGCCACAAAAGTTATTAGCAACAACGACAATAATTAACTACAAAACAAAACTAGGTTAACAAGAAAAATTGAAACCTCAATCTAATATAATTGAATTAAAAAATGCCACATTTAACGTTGAAATTTGATAATATCATTTAGAGTATAATTAATGTTCCAATAGAACTTTAAACGTTTCTTTAAATAACTAATTTAAAATACTTATCTTTTTTTCCGAATTGTATCCTTTCGTTTAAACAGCAGTCTTTTTCAATCTGACAAAACGTGCACTGACACGATGAGTTTATATAGGGTTAAATACTAGAACGCAACACGAAGCTCGTGGCTACTTTTGGCGCGAAAGCTGGCTAATCGTTAACATGTAAATTTAAAGTTCATGACCTATTGATGAGGAATATGAATTGAACAAATACAATAAATGAATTTAATTAAAATTGAATTAAATTTCAATAATTGTTTTGAAATTATAGCTCCAGTTGATTCGTTTTGGCTCACGATATTTAGGTCGTTTAGCCAAAACATCGCGAAGTAAGTCATTTTCCACGATGTTGAGGCCACCAGTGATAACGTGGCCAGAGGGACTATATTTGAATGGGGACTTTTCACAAGTACAGTCTGGAGGTTTTGCTTTGAGGTAATTGATTTGGATATCCCGTAACACCTGTTTATAGTTGCAAACCTGAGGTGCAATGGTGGATGTGTAGGAATAAGAGATAATGAGAATGCTTTTATCTTTGAAGTAAGGAAGAATATGTTCCGTAACAGATTTGTGGTGCTAAGGTCCGTGATTTTGGCAGATTAACAACTCTCTTTTATGCGATGAAACATTTAACAAGGACATAAATGAGATAATCGAAGAGTATGAAGATAAAATGCGCAAAACCCCATCTACACTTGATACTCTTTGGGACATGCTTAAACTAAAAAATAAAAACTATGCAATAAATTGCAGCAAAACTAGATCAATGATAAATAAAATCGCGTAAAGAAATTAGAAAAAGAACTTAAATCTCTATATGAAAACAACGATCAAAGTAAAAATGAATATCTGTTAACAAAAATTAAAACTATAGAATCTGAATTAGAAACGGAATATGAATATCAAGCTAAAAGAGCTCAAATAAGATCTTAAGAGGAATGGTGGGAAAAAGGTGAAAAAATAATAAATATTTTTAGGCTTAGAGAAAACTTGACAATCCAAAAAAACTATAGTAAGATTAAAAGATAAAAATAAAGTGATAACTGAGCAATCAAAAATCTTATCAATAGAGAGAGAATTTTACCACTCACTTTATTCTGAAATAACAGAGAAAGATCAAATTGAACTACAACAATATATCAAGGATTGCAAGATACCTAACAAGTTAAATAAGACACAAAGCAAACTTTGCGATGGTCCCGTTAACTTAGACGAACTAACCTATGCCGTAAATTATTTAAAACTAGACAAAACTGGACTAGATGGACTAAGTACCAACTTCTACTTGCAATTTTGGGCAAAGTTAGGTCCAATATTAGAAAAAAAGTGTATAATACAAGCCTTGATAAACAACAGCTGCTCCCTTTCTCCCAACGACGAAGTGAACTTAGTCTCATATATTAGAAAAACGACCCACTAGATATTTCCAATTATAGACCAATATCTCTATTAAACACAGATTATAAAATATTCTCATACACTCTTGCATCATGAATTAAAAAAGTTTTGAACTCTATAATAAACCATGACTGGCTATATCATAAACATTTTCATAGGATTTAATCTGCGTCAAATCCAAGACGTTATTGATTATGCAGAAAAATTTAGAATAGACGGAGCAATTTTATTTTATTTGTCGATTTTTCGAAAGCCTTTGACACACTAAATTGGATTTTATGTATGAATGCTTACAACGCTTTGGTTTCGGTTATTCATTTATAGAATGGATCACGACATTATATAGCAATATAAACTCGGTGATAATAAACAATGGATGGACATCAGCTCTTATAAACTTACAAAGGGGTATTCGTCAAGGTTGACCGTGTTCATCTTTACTTTTTGTTATAACGGTAGAAATTTTAGCAAATTACATCAGAAATAACTCCACCATAAAAGGCATCGAAATTAAACTTAATGGAACAACAAAAAACCTAAAAATATTCCAACTTGCATACGATATTACTCTATTCTTACAATCTAAGAAAGAAATTAAAGAAACCTTGAATATATTAGAAACGTTTGAAACGTTTTCTGATCTCGCACTTAACAAAAATAAAACTGAAGGCATCTGGATTGGAAAGCAAAAACACTGCGAAGACAAAGTAGATGGAATAAAATTTACTGACAAACCAATAAAAGTATTAGGACTATATGTTGGCATTGATAAAAATGAATGTGATCGTTTAAATTGGGAAAACAAGTTAGAAAAAAAACTGATTAAAGCATGGGAAAAAAAAGAAACCTAACTATTATAGGTAAAATATTGATAATAAAGACCATTATCATACCACAATTCACCCATATTGCATCAGTTACAATTATAAAAAAAAAGAATATTTAATAAAATTAGAAGAAATTATATTTAAGTATGTATGGAATGACAAACCAGATAAAGTGAAGAGATCAACACTTATCTCTAATTACGGTCAAGGGGGATTACAAATGATTGACGTTGGAAGCTATTTAAAAATTTTGCAAGTGAAATGGTTAACAAGTATTGAAAACTCTAATGATGAAAATTGGGAAGTAATCCCAAAGAAATATTTGAATAAGTTTGACCCTGACTTGCTAGTACTCAACATGAACCTATAACCTAAAACCATTCAAAATCTTAAAAAATTCAAAGAAATCCCCCAATTCTATCAAGAAAGAATTAAAACCTGGTATGAAATAGAAAATAACATACAAACTGATTTAACAACTATCCATGAAATAGGAAAAGAAATTACTTCGGGTAATGAACACATAAAACATAACAATAAACCCCTACTCATAGAAAGCTGGATAAATAGTGGAATAATTTACATTAATGATTTGACAGTTGAATGTGGTTTTATAAAAGATGATAACTTACTAAATAAACTTAAACATAAGTCAAATTGGATTGCCGAAAATGCTTTAGTTAAAAGAGCAATTCAAAAATCATGGATAGAAATTCTTAATTCAGAAAAAATCAATAAAGGTCAAAGTTAATATCAACAAAACATCCATGAAAATAAATAATAAAGAAATGAACATAAATGAAATGGACCAAGATCCCCAATTGGAACCCCAATGAGGGAGAGAAAAAAATAGTCCATAAAATCATGTTATTTCTTCCGCATATTTGATACTAGTACACACTCAACATTAGACCAAATGACAACAGGATAACTTTTTTGGAATGCTGAATTACTGTGGAAGCTAAAACTTTAAATGGATTATGCACAACTGAAAAGCGAAGCCTAAAATTTTGACTTTATTCCAAGATGCATTATTTGGGATTATTTCCTGCCCAGATCACCAATATTTCCTAGTTTTTTGGGGTTTGCTAAATTACGGAAAATCTAATCACACAACCCCACCCGATATTGAAACTGTAAAGAGAAAAGTTTCTGAGCTTTAAAATAAGCTATGACACATGTACAGAATATTTATAGAAATAAATCTACAAGCAATAATGTTAGTGTTATCGGCAATGGGAAATCAATTAGGCCAGTTGAGGCAAATAGACAATAAAAACATATATGAAATTTTAATAAAAAAGATGATAAAAACATCTAAAATGGAAACGAGTTTTTAATTTAAATGACAGCTTCTTCAAAAACACCTTCTTATTTTTTTCATGAAAATTTGTTACTAAAGAACTTAAATATCTAAATAAAAGCTTTTGAGCTTTATTTTATCTTGCCAAGAAAAACTTTTTATATGGCACATAACACAAACTCCTATGCGTCCCTTTGCAATGAAATTGATAATTATGAACATTTCTTTGTTAGATGTAAGATGTTACAAGATTTATGAGAAAAAGTTTATATTATTTTTAAAAAGCTGAGTTTTAACAGGGAAATAAGTCTTGTACACTTTGTAATAGGGTATAGGATACAAGACAAGAACTACTCTAACTTTTGTGTTAGAGAACACATCAAAGCTTTAAATTATCCGTTTGAATTTTAAAATTGACTAAACCCTAAGATTCTTCCTACCGCAGACATAGGTTGATCATCTTAGTTATAAGTTGATTGCCCAGTTCAGTATATTTTGGTTTTATTGTTCTATGCTCTTCATAATCATTTATTTTTTGGCTTTTTCAGAATTTTGGATGAGCGCCACTAATGAGTCTTGTATAGACGAAACGCACGTCAGGCGTAGCAAAATTTATTGTCTGGAACTTTGTTGTCATTTTTATTTCGAACACACGTGAAGGTTAGCGCTGCTGATGGAGTTTTAATTCCCCGAGGTTAGCCCGCTCCGGTACCAACACTTTTATGTTGGAGAACACATCAAAGCTTTAAATTATCCGTTTAAATTTCTAAATTGACTAAGCCCTAAGATTCTTCCTTCCCCAGACATAGGTTGATCATCTTAGTTATAATTTGATTGCCTAGTTCGGTATATTTTGGTTTTATTGTTCTATACTCTTCATAATTATATTTTTTTTTGGCTTTTTCAGAATTTTTGGACGAGCGCCTCTGATCTGATGAGTCTTGTATAGACGAAACGTGCGTCAGGCGTAGCATAGGTTATTGTCTGGAATTTTGTTGTTATTTTAATTTTTAATGTCATCCTTTCTATCCTTACTTTTTCAATTTATAAATCTTTTTGTCTTTCGGAACTTAGAACAAAACATTTAGACACTTTTGAGATATTAAAAAAAAAATTCTAGGTATTCTAACATAGTCAAGAAAACGAAACCTAAATTATTAACTAGCCTTTTGAAAAGAGTTGAACTTATGCTATATGAATGTTAACTCTTAATAATTTGTTGAACTGTAGACATATTTCCTTTCCTTTTTAGAAAAACTAAAAAAGCATTACACTAATCCTTTTGAAAGATGCTGAATTAACTAACTTACCCAAATAAATTAACTTAAAATCCAATCAAATCTGAATTATAAATGTAACACACACACACACACACTTTGCTTGACCAAATAAATCAATGATAGACCCATTCATAAACTTTAGTCCCTCGTGACTTCATAGAAAATCACTAAAGCGTAAATAACGGAATTTAATAGTACATATTAACCAATACTAAAAGGTGTTTTTTCATATTTTTTCTTAATCTATCTAAGGTCTTATAAATGTTTATTTTGCGTGTAATTATGCATATGTAAATTTTTGTATGAAACTAATACTATTTAACAAGAAAAATCTTATCTATATGACCCTGACATATAGATACTAAAAAAGGGAAATTTGCTACTGAAAGCTGTAATAAGCAAATAATTGCAGCAGCTATAAGTGCAATAAATTATTTGTTCCTAAAAAAAAAAAAAAAAAAAAAAAAAAAACAGATTTGTGGTGAAGAATATTTCCTGAATTGATAGCATCTAACCCCTTGTTTAAAAATGGAAGTGAAAGAAAAGAACGATTGTGTCTTTACTGTTTTAAAAGGTGCACAATTAGTGCCCATTGGAATTCCTATTGTTTGCTGGAAAACAAGTCCACCACACTGAACAAATATGTTGTCTTTAAGAAAGTTGAGCATATCGATTATTTGGTCTTAATAAAATTCAGTATTACTTATTGCCTGTGTATCTCTGGTTCTAACGCTGTCTTTATCGGACTACTAATTGTCTTATAAGTATTACTAAAATGTATAATATAAAACGCGCCATAAAACCTGGTTTAACCCACCATTTCATTTGAAATGCCTGTACAAAGTCTGGACCATTGCGATCTATAACTATTTCGGTGGGTCTTCCATGTATTTGCTTTTCTCTTGGACATTGAGATTGATCCTCCAAGGTTGTTATTAACTTAATCAACAAGTCATTGCTTACTCATAGAAAACTATTACAAATAAATACTCATAATAATGATTTCCCAATTCAGACAAGACTAGACATGGGTCCAAGGTAACTATCCCTATCATGTCAAAGAACTGTGTAATGTTTTGTGTTCCCATCGCAGACTTAGATCTAGTCATGGGTCATAGGTAGTTAACCCCAGACGTGTGAAACAACTATGTTTTGTTTTTTGGTACTACTGCGGCCTTAGACCTTAACATCGGTCATACAAGGTAACTACCCCCACAAAAGAGAAAGGGGATTTTGAGCCATAAAAACATTTATTTTGAAATTCCTGCACCCAGTAAGTACCATTTTCATCTTTAATTTTTCTGGTAAACAATGTACGTATTTCATTTATCTTTTCATCTTGGACATTAAGATTAATCATCTGAACTTGATAATTTTGTTTATTACTTTTATGTATTAATAAATTAATTTTGATCCATAATCAATTGGTTGGTTAAAACCTGATTAAGATATCGTGGCCCTTTTCCGTCTTTTTAAACCTGTAAGAAATGAACCTCTTACTACTGAGGACAGAAAATTTCTCCATATTCCATTTAAGAACATAGGGATAGATGCTGTTTACATCAGCAATATTTTAAATCGTAAGGAGGTTACATCTCAAATCCTCCATGTTTCAAAAATCAGTCAACACCAATTGTTTCCTACCGATATACTAAAACCATAAGTAGTAAAATTTTAAACCACAAAAAGGCATTGCAGGACCTTAACATTGAAGAATATCTAAAGTCCCCTGTGACATGTGATTGCTATGCTTCTCCCTTTATCAATGGTCCATCTGGTCATGTCATCATGGGTGATCTTAAGACAATTGAAAATGATTTATTACGTAATGTGGTTTCCCATAGATATAAATTCAGGGAACCACGACGTATAAATTGGAATCTCAACTTTAAGATCATCATTGGAGGACTATGCTAGAGCCTGGATAAAGGGGGAAAAGGACCCAGAACCAGAGCTTGAATCACTGTCGGACTGGGTAAGGACTATCCGATCACTTGTACGAAGCCGAATAGACAAACTTTGCAAATTTGTGAACCCCTGGCCTTCTTCTGTCTATAGAAATCATGAAGCTCTCAATTGTCTCTCTTCCTAACGTATGTTGTCACGCCTGCAGACAAGGCTTCCAATTATATAGTTTTTGTATGTAAAGCACATTTTTACAATTGTCTAATAAAAGAACTAAGCATTGATGGTAATACTTCCGCTAGTGCTACATACACACGGACTACATTTAACAGAGATGAAATCATAGCCAACCAAAGCTCTTTTATGTCCTTTTTTCAATATTCAAATGAAAATGGAACATAAAGAGTTACCATATTTGTACTGGATACCTAAACTTCACAAAATCCGTATAAAGAAAGGTATATAGCTGGATCTTTATCATGTTCAACTAAAGAGCTGTCCGTCCATTTAACTAAAATCTTGTCTGCTGTCAAAGAAGGTTAAAAAGCATACTGCGACACTTTTTATAATCGTAATGGAATCAGCCATATGTGGATTTTATAGAACTCAAAAGATTTGTAAGATTATCTTAAATCTAGATCATTTTCTGAGGTTCACTCTTATAAAACTTTCGATTTTTCAACTGCCACACGAAAAACTAAAATGTCGCCTGAAAAAAACTTCTCGAAAAAGCCTTTTCAAATCTAGTAATTTTGTTGTTTGGGCTTATAACTCTTTATTCTTTTCCAAAACATCTTTCAAAGATAAAATTTGTTACACACTGGAACAAGTTTGCAGTATGCTTGTTTCCTCATTGACAACATATTTGTCACCTTCGGAGAAGAGATTTTTCAGCATCAAATCGGCATTCCAATGGGCACAAACTCTGCTCCTCTCCTCGCCGATTTGTTTTTATAATCTTATGAGACTGAATTTCTTCAGGGACTCGTAAAAAACAAGAAGATGAAAGAGGCAAGGTCATTTAATATTACATTCAGATATATTGATGATGTTCTTCTTTCTGGCAATAACACTTCATTTGGTAGATGGATTCTTTCAATATATCCTCTTGCATTGAAGATTAAAGAGACCACCGAATCAAAGTGCTTCACGTCTTTATTGGATTTGCACCTCGAATTTGACCCAGGTGTTCATCTCAGAACAAAAAATTACGATAAAAGAGACGATTTTAATTTTCAAATGATTAATTTTCAAAATCTACAGAGCAATATACCTATACTTCTCCTGCATACGGTGTTTATATTTCACAACTTATTCGATATGCCAAAGCTTGCACACATTTCACAGATTTTGTTGATCAAACACCGTTTTCTTCGTGACCGACTTTTGGAGCAGGGCTATAAGAAAATACATCTCATACGATCCCTTAAAATATTCTTTCTTCGTTATCAGCCACTAGTAGAAAAGATCAAAATTGAGTTAAAAGATATGGTGATAAATTGTTTTAATTAGTGTTTGACTGGTCTGCTGTACTGAGATGATCACCTAAATATCCCTATTGTGTCTCACAACTATGTTGTGTTGGATCCTAAGATCGCAATAGAAGATGGAGGTTTGGTGACATAAAACCTGGTTTAAACCACCATTTCGTTTGAAATGCCTGTACCAAGTCAGGACCATTGCGATCCACCAATTCTCCGGTATGACTGATACGTTTTTGTCATTTTCTCTGGAAAATGAGATTGATCATTCAAGTTCGGTAGTTTTGTTATTATCTTTATAAAACGTGCATACGCTCATTTAAAACTTCAAAACCTTTGTTATTATCTATGGATGAAGTTATTGATCGATGGGGCTCCAGTTGGGGAAGTTAAATTTATCGATTGATTGGTTAAAAATTAGTTTTCTCCTATCACATGTTTTTTTATGGGCAAAACATGTAAATGAAATAAGTTTTTATAAGAAATGGCCGTAATATTTTTTCTGTCTATTCGAAATAACATTATAAAATTTAGCACACACTTTTGTGTAACCTGCGAACAAAAATGTTCTTTTTCATTTACCAAAACAATATTTTTGTCATTCCAAACATAGATATCAAGATTAAATACTTAATTACCACCACATCATTATGCAATTCTTTATCATTTTGGTAAATGGATTATTTTTGAATGCTTTAATTATATTTTACATTCATATGGTGTTCGGGATTTTAAAGCACTTTGCTTCAGCACCTCTGATGACCTTTCATTCATCATAACCCGCCTAAGGTGTAGAACAAGTTATTGCATTAAATTATTTTGTACTTCTAGTATGTTAGAGTAAAATGGACAAGAATAATTGATATCCTGCAAGATGTAAAACTGTACGATTTGCCAATACAGCGGAATAAAGTATAAGGTACAATATATGATCAACCAGAAACACAATCATGTGTGACCGACAATCAATTAATTTTAACCGGGATGTTTCACTACATTGAACCCGAAATACAATTGGTGTCTAGAATACCGATGTTTGATGTCGTCCCCCAAAGTCCAACTGTGGTCCTTTTCACAAAAAATCTTACGATAGATTTTACTCTTACGAGTAAAGTAAAGATTTTTCTGCTTTTCACAAAAAATCTTACGAATTTTTTAAGTGTAAAATCTATCGTAACTTTAAGAGAACCTCAGCGTACACGTAAGTGTAAAATTAACACTTAAGATAAAAGATAAGTGTCTTAAATGCAAAATAAATATGGCAGAGTTATTTATTTTCGACATTGTACGAAGACGCGCAATACGCAGAGAACGAGTTTTTAGAGACTGGGGCCTGTAACTAAAAGCCAATATTAAGATCTTCTTAATCGAGCACTTAAGATTATCGCAAGATAGTCTTAAGAAAATGATGTTAGGGGTGTAACTAAACGCCAACTTTGCTCGTTCATACGATTTACTTATCTTTTTAATACGTTGATGGTAAGAAATAGACAAGAAGCCGATATATTAAATTAATTTAACCTAAATCCGGACGTTCCGTCTTTGTTTTTACTTAAAAAATTCTACGTATTCGTATATTTTTTCGTCATTTGTGCATTTTATGTAACGATTACAAATTAGACATTAATTAAGACCAACAAAAAGAAAACAAATGCATAAAATGACTCACATAAAACAACATGCAATTACTGCTACTGCTATCTACATCTAATTCTGCATGCGCGCTATACCACAAGAGTTTAAAGATCATATTTCAATGATGCATGTTTGATCAATGAGTATCATAAATCGATATTGAAAAGTTTTTAACCCAAAACAAAACTGTCTTTGTTTCCTGAGAAGAGGAATGAGACAGATGTTACTGTCACTGTTAGCTTCGAAGAAAAGGGGTCATGATGCTGATTTATCTCTTTCCATGTGCAACATATCTTTCATAGCAGTTTTCACGGCATCTACAAATCAAAGTGACTTGAAAAGTGAAACATGTATATAGATTGAGTATTGGGTCTTTTTTGATTGCGAGCGGTTACTAAAATAAGGACTGTCGGATATCTACTTCCTGTTTACCGACGAAGTCAACTTACAACATCAGTGATCAATTGTTCTGTCACAGCTTCTTCACCAACTTAACATGCTTAAATCACAACGACTTGATATTTGGTATATGAAAGAAGAAAAGAGGCACCAATGGGACATACGAGTGTCATAAGACACACAGAAACACAAAACATAAAAAAAATCTCTGGAAGATTTAATTGTTGTTGACTTTTGTATAGGGTCTTCGACATCTACCTAGAGGCTTTATTTCAGTGACTTTGACCATTTTGAATACTAAAAGCAATACAGTGATCTAGCATTATGTTTAAGTCTTATGCGCATTTCATTTTTAACAAGTCTTAGAGTGATGGAGCTGGGTACGCATAGTGCAATAGTACAAACTTAGTTAACACTATTTCTCTCACATCTTTTATACCTTGACCTTCTGGCTGTGCGGATTCAACCTTAGGTTATATTTATTACAAGGACATTAATGTTCCACGAACTTTTAGTGGGTGTGGGTGAATATTTGGCAAGCGTATAATCTGGTACATTACATGTATGTTGTATTCTGACTTGCAGTAAAATTAGATTATAAAAGATATAAAATTGTTCCCCTCGATCGTCTGCATCTTCGTCTCTACCATCAGCATTCATATTCAAGTTTTTTTTTCCAGATTTGATAACCATTTTCTTGTATATTTGTTGTGTAGACCAGCAGAAGCTAATATTATACACTCTTTTCAGTTTGAAATTAAGACCTATGTACAAAGAAGGAAATACAATTTTCCATATTCCTAAGGTTCTTTCTAGTATACATATCTCGTAGACTAGTGAGCTCTGTTATATTTTCTTTCTGTCTGCGAGGAAGGGTTGAAACTTATGTAAGACCAAAGTCATCCATTTTGAATATCTTCACTTTCAATAGCTTCAGACAAACAACAGTTATTCCATTTGTGTCACTGTGCAATATACGCTTGAAATCCTTTGCGACATGCAGATGTGCTCGTGAACGCACAGTGCCTTTATCATGTTTATGAGCCAGTTCGTGTGAAAAACATGCCAAATTTCCAATATTAATGATTTCATTTTTGTTAAAGGTATAGTTCAATTGAAACAACATCCTTTAATGCTTACTCAGGCAAAAAAAAAAATCTTGGAAAATACAAGATGGGCGTCCTTAATACATATTTTTTTTGTACACGTAGCTATTATAGCTTTCATTTGATTTATCGGTGATTTCAATCATATTTTATATGAAAAATGGACATTTTCATTATGGAGGTTTTTTTCAGTGCATGTAAAAATAATTTTTCATTAAAAATAGTGCTACGATCATAATCTTCTGTGGTTTGTCTTTAAAGATAAGACATTTAAGGTTGGTCATGGGCACCCTTAACGTTACGAAGATTGTTTTCATATAAGAGAACGTTTAGATACACACTTAAATGTCAAAGTTGACCTAAAGATGAGTTTGCGAACAGGTTAAATTTTAAGAAACCTTTTAGTTACCCGACAAAAATAAGATAATCTTAAGACTTTTTCGTAGACATTTCTTAAATTTGCATGGCTGAATAGAAGTTAAGGGCTGTCAATCATTCTACGACTGCTTTTAGTTACACTCTTATTTTAAAAGAGTGTCTTAATAATATCTTAATGTCTAAGATTGCTTTTAGTTACTGGCCCCAGGTCTAATGATTTAGATTCTCTCAATGACACCCAGCTTTTGGCACGTTACCGCTTTCCAAGAAGAACTATTTTGGAACTTACAGACCTCGTCGGTGATTTGCTCCAGAGACCAACTTCTAGATCTCATTCTATTCCCCCTTACATTCAAGTATGTATACTCGACCTCCAAGGAAATGTCTTCTATAGATAAGGGCTTTCTATCACGTCCGCACTAAAAAGAATATAGCTAAAATAATGACTTCAATACACGACACCGTGCCAAAAATGAACCCTCCGTTCCGTAAACGGAAAAAAAACTGTAACCGTATCCATTTTTTGCCTGTAAATCACGACTCCTCTTTCAGATTGGTTTCATGAAATAAAAAAAAAACAACAACAACAAACACACGAATGAAGCATTCCAAAAATCCAATAATCTATTTACAGATGGAATTAAAATACAACCAAACACATGCTGTACTTGTATAGGTAAAACATAATGAAGATGTTTTTCACTTTGTCCAAATAAACATACAAACCACGAGTAATTCTGTCGTTTTTGGCTATCTATTTCGTGCTTCCAAAAATTGTTTATTAAATATAAATGCATAGCGGAAATATATTTAGGTGCTCACTTTTGTCACATTGCTGTACATGTATTATGATATTATTCCGGGGATATCATAGTGAGTACCGTGACATAATACAAGAAGCAATGGAGTATGGTAGGGCATTCAAATATTTTAAGTGCGAAAAAAAACTGAGACAGCCTCTAACAGGCACATATAAAAGGGCGAGTAGAAAGATCGAGGGTGCACAATAAAACACGTGTTTACATGTGGGTTTGCAAGTTCCCTTTGTCTGATTGATTTTTTTTGGGGGGAGCAACTTTTTATTATGCAAAGCGGGATACGAGATCTCTTAGAGCTGATTACTTAAGCAATGCTTTATTTCGCAACACGGATGACAGGCGACGAATGCATAGAAAATGGTATTTGTCAAGCCGGTGGGCTAAAATACAATGCTTTTATTCCAGGAAACAAAATAAAATCGCCAGTAAAAATTATCGCGGGTGGGAAGAATACCAATTAAAAAATGGGCATCACATTATAAATGTAGATCGTCACTGCACGAGGTATAACTTTTAAAATACTGAAGAAGCAAAAGGTATCTTCCCTACATCATAACATTATTTAGTAAGTGTCATGAAATTCTATGTTATGCTCTGGAAACCGTCCATTACGTACGCAAGATTTTACACAAAGGCAGTGAACAACATGAATATATGTCCAATAGACTTGCGACATTTTTTTTCCAAAAACTGCCAGACGATTAATTTGATGAGGTAAGTACGATTTCATGAAAAAAAATTTCATTCATAACCTGAAGCATATATTACACAGTTTCATGATGATACGTATTTCCTTCATGGTAAAGTTACTTCAACTTGTAGGAAAACATTAATACAACCCCTTTTCTCTGATCAACAAACAATAAAATTGATGAGACATGGGCAATTCTATGTTGATTTTTTATTTTGCTCATACCCTGGTGTATTAATTCTACCCTCATGGTGATACCGTACTTCTCTAATTTTCATCCGATGTAACTACTTCCAAGCCAGTTGTGAAAAAAATATTTCTTCTCTCTAGAGAATTTTAAGTTCTCATAAATTGATTGGTCAATTTTACATCATTTCTCAATCTCGATAGTTAAATGACAAAATTTTAAGCTCTCGACAGAGTCTCGAGCTTAAAATTCCATCATTTAACTATCTTGATTGAGAAATCTGATAATTCACTAAAAACTATGTAAGAAGCTATATTTCCTTCATGGTAAAGTAACTTCAACATGAAGGTAGACCCGATGAGACGGACGTATATTACTTCTACTTTCGTAAATTGGGCATAATAGCCCCATATTTACAACCCTTTAAATAGACAATGTTAAGTTTGGTACTTTAATTTTAGGTCATGACAACGTTGAGAATTCTTGCCAAAGGAGATTACCTTTCTGAGGTTGCAGATGTACATGGTATATCCATTGCATCTGCTTCTAGAGTAATCCATCCTGTGTGTGATGCAATTTGCTCCAGGATGGATATCAGATTCCCCACGTTACCTGCAGAACAGATGGAGATCAAAAATAGTATTTACCAGATTGCTGGTTTTCCAAATGTTTTAGGTGCCATTGATGGCACCCTTATTCCAATAATGGGCATGTCCGGAGATGATGAGCCGAACTATGTTTGCAGGAAACAGTTTCATGCTATAAATGTACAGGCTGTGTGTACTGCTGATTTAAGGTACACATATAACATTTAACAACCTCTTGGCTAGTAACATTCATGAATCGTGCTTAAAAAAGCACAGCTTGCATATCATTTTAAGATGACAACGTGTACTTGTTTTAAAACCGCTGAACTCAAAACTACAAACAAGGTCAAGACAATAAATCTGGCTAAGATTGAAAATACTAAACACTATGTAAATTGCCTGCATAAAACGATGCCGTCCCCTTTCCCAAAGTTATAAGTTCAAACATCCGCAACGCAAACAAAAAAAATCAAAATGTCCCCAGACTGGTAATTTGCACAACTACATATATAGTGTCCTTCCTACATACCAAGTTTCGTTGGATTCTGTTCAGTAGTTTTATAGGAGTTACGCTCACAAGATGAAAATAATTTTATGGCCCCACCACGTATTTGGATTGGTACATGTAAATTCAAAGCTAGAAATTGTTTACATCAATAAAGATGCAGGCCCACTTATACCAAAAACAATTACAACTTTTTACATATTTTATAATATTTTGTATTCGGTCAAGAGTATTTACTGATGGATTTTTTTAGGTTTACAAACATTGTGGTGAAATGGCCTGGTGCAACACATGATGCATTTATCTTGCATCATTCAAACCTTGCTGGTTTGATGGAAACACAGCGTGGATGGCTTCTTGGAGACTCAGGGTATCCCATCAAGAGATGGCTAATGACACCTCTGTTGAACACAGCCAATCAGAAAGAGGCAAACTATAACAGAGCCCACATCGCTACTAGGAACACCATAGAGAGGTCATTTGGTGTTCTGAAAGCAAGATTTAGGTGAGAATCAATAATCCTTGTAAAATAATTTGATGTGTTAATTAAATGGACCCATGTGCTCCATGATATGCAAGCCCCAGAAAGGAAGTAGAAAGAACCTATTACCAACAAGAAAAGTAACTTCAACCTTAGGTAAACCTGATTAAGGGTAGACAAACAGACAAAGAAATCTTCACTTTGATTTATATTCTTTACAGTTTCTTATACTTTTTGCTAATCCAATTTAGTAACATTTCATTTTTTTTAGATGCCTTCACAAGACCGGTGGAAGCCTGCAGTTTGTTCCATGCAGAGGAGTCAAGATGATTGGGGCATGCTTCCGCTTGCACAACAAAGCCATCAAGGATGATCTCCCTTTGCCAGAGGGACTGGAGAACATTCAACTTGTAAACAACAACCACACTTTTGATGTTGATCCAAATAGTGAAGGCAGTGCTGTCAGAATGGAGCTGATCAACCGATTTTAAACTTAGAATTTAATGATTACACAATGTTAGATAGATTTTTGTGAATTGGTTTAATTAAGTAACTTTTTTCATCTTTGTTTTCAGTTTTGATGTTATCACATTATTAAATTCATTTATTTGTGGTGGTTATAAACTTAAAATTTTGATCTCTAAATTCTCTATTAAACTAATTGATCTGCTACTAATTATCGGCCACAAAAAAAAATGACAACCACCAATGGCCCAGCATATATCTTTTATTAGATTAAAGAACAAAAAATAATCTGTAAAGAGAAAAAAAAAATAAAAGCCAAAATCCCTACAAGAAAAGGAAACAATCTACAAAAGAAAAAAAATAGAAATAAACTCTTAGTAGGAGAAAAATACAAAAAAAATAATACAAGCTTCACCTACAATAGAATAAAGAATAAAAGAAAACAATAAATCAATATCAAATCTGAAAAATCAATGATTAAAAATAAATCTAAATAATAAAATTAACCTGAAAATGAACAAACTAAATCTGAAATGAAAAGAAAATCAACTGAATTAGAGTTATCTCCCTGTAAACTAAGGACAGGTACACATGAACTAAATCAAAATTGACAAAAAATCAAAACATAAACAAAATGCAAGTGTACTAATACAATGGAAATATAGCAACCAATCAATGAATGTAATACAAATAACAATCACTGAAAAAATACAACACAAAATTTAGGCTTAGCCACAAAGAAATAAGGAAAGACAAGTACAGATAGAGGATAAAGAGAGGTGGAATAAGTGTACGTGACATAACCAACATAAAGACATGGCAATTCAAAAAATCACAATGGAAAACAGCCAGCAGTCTTCAACATGACCAGAGACAACAATGTAAACTTCTTAACCACCATAGAATTTCAAAGCCAAGAAGGCGAATAATCTAAGAACCAATCGGAACTTAGAAATAAAAGATTGCTACAGATGAGGAAATTATTATGAAAATGTTCAAACATTGAACACAGAGGGTTATGTTCAAAACAGTTCATATACAGAAAGTAGATATAAATTATTATGAAAATGTTCAATCATTGAACATAGACATGATACAGGGTAATAATCATAACAGTTGGTGAACACGGAGTAGATATAGAACAAACTTAAAATTTACACTTTTATAAATTGGACTTAATGAAAGAACCTTGGTGAGCATGCTCACATACTAAATACATTTGGTAATTTGACTAGGAATTACTGTAGAAATTTCAAATCTGATAATATGCACAACTACATATAGTTTACTTTTTACATACCAAGATTACTTCAATTATGTTCAATAATTTCATTGGAGTTGCATCCATGTGATACTCAGCAAATTAAATATTCAAATGACCATCATTAGATATTGTATAATTTTAGAGAAGTTGTGTCCACAAGAAGTTAAGTCAGAACTTTTGTTAAATTTCTAAGTTAAAAGAGCAATAAAGCACACCAAATTTTGAAGATAAAAAATGCCTAATAATATGTACAACTAACTTCTTAAGGGAAAGTTACATTGCAGACAGATGGACGGACAAAGAAGTAAAACAAGTAATTAATTTTCAGACTCCTGACTGAGTTTAACAAACAGATCTGTTAGTTTCTCCACTGCCAAGGTAGTTCTTTGTTGTAAAGAAACCATTTCTTTCAACAAAGCTAGCTTATTCTCCCTGTATTTTTGCTTTTCTTTCATCTTTTTTTCCGCCAATTCAAAATATCTATCTTCAGCATGTTCTAAAAAAAATGATACATTCATGAACAAATTATAAAACTTTGTTAGTTTTTGACAAGATTTATTATCTTTAGTGCAGAGAAGGTACACATACACATATTGTCATTCTAACTAAATTTTGACATTTTGTAAATAACTCAAAAACTATTAATATCCCCATTTTTTCCATATTATTGAAGAGCTCCTTTTGCTCTATTAATCTACATTTGCCTTCTTCATTTTTATCTACAGCATGTTCTGAAAAATAAAATGTTAAACAACATGTACATGCATTTTCAACAAAAAATTGTACCAAGAAGAAAAACTCTTCATATTCATATATATATGGGAGTCTTTGCATCAGCATTATTAGAAAAAAATCTGTAAAATATTTTAGTGGTGGCGCTATGACCAGACCACCCTTAACTTTCAAGTAAAATGATGGTTCTTAAACAAAATATGTTTTTTTAGTGTTGTGCACAAAAGGGGGAGGGGTATTGTAGAAAATCTTGCATACCTCTGAGTTATCACATTCCAACACCTGTTTTTAGAATCATTTGTAATGGTGCTTCCAAATTTGCCCTTTATTGTCTTGTAGTTTTCAGCAACACCTTTCGTAAGGGCATCAAGCTCCCCTTCGGACCAATTGGGCTTTCTCTTAGCTTTGGACACCGTTTCCATTTTACTCTAGGTGTTCAAGCAGACGACAAATGCACTTCCAGAGCTTCGATCCAAATAATTTTATTTTTTAAATATTTTTTTGTTGAATTAATATGGCCCATCATCCTATCATCATATGGCACCGTTAGTATAATACACAGAGATGCTCAAATGATAAATAAAGATGACCATAAATTATTCTTCAGATCGTGACTGCCACAAAAAATTCATTCATAATTTTTCATTCAAGCAATAATTTGACAAAAATGCCAAGACGGTATATCATCAACTTACTTTGGTGAACTCAATATAAAGAAACAAAATCGTGGTCCAAAATGTTTTACCACACAATGCATTAAATTGATTCTCCACTTTCTATTTCCTTACAGAGGTACAAGCCGAAGTTGCAAGGTCAACAATGTCGCGCACCTGTCAATGGCGGTAACCGGAAATCGACGAATGCGCATGCAAAATGAAAGCGAAAGTATGTTGCTAGGGTAAATTTATCGTAAGAGTAATCGTAACTTTTTTCTTACGAATAATTATTTACGTTTCTCGTAAGAGAAAAAAAAAATACTTACGATAGGTTTAATGAAAAGGACTTAAGAATTGCGCTACGAATATCGTAACAATAAATCTTAACAATAAACTTAAAAATTTTTGTGAAAAGGACTGCTGGAACCCCCACGTGGTGGGATATGATCCCTGTATCCAGTTCAATAACTGGAGCAGTTAACTCTAGCAGTGGTGTGCCACGGACTGGACGACCCATGGCAGCCTTGCGCTAACGATACATGTAGCTGTAGCGGCCTTGACTATAAAAACCCATCAGTCAGTCAGTCGATTCAAAAGCCTTATAACATAAGATATATTTACTTGGAATTTAGATATTTTTGTTTTAGTTAAAAGATACTTTTTTATTTTTTGCAACTAAAAGCTGTTAAAAAAAAACCCATAAGTTCGTGTCAATAGATTTAGTCAGATCCTTTAGTTTTTGTTTTTGACAATTGTGATGTAATTTATATTACATTCTGTCCTCGTCAGTCGATGTTTCAACATCTTTTTACTTTTTAGCCCCTGAAGAAGGCCTTTATGTCCGAATATTTGGGCATTCTTGTTTTAGTTGTTTTAAAGGTTTTATTTATTTATATTTCTTATTTAGTTTTTACCTTTTAAATGTGGCTTCACCATCCATTTATTTATGTTCTTTATTTATACACAAGCCACAGTGCAACATATTTTATTTCTTTGTAATTTATATACCTTTTTTGTGTCTTCTGGCACGAGGACATTCTGTCCTCGGCAGTCGATGTGTCAACATCTTTTTACTTTTTAGCCCCTGAAGAAGGACTATATGTTCGAAAATTTGGGCATTCTTGTTTTAGTTGTTTTAAAGGATTAATTTATTTATATTTCTTATTTAGTTTTACCTTTTAAATGTGGCTTCACCATCCATTCATTTATCTTCTTTATTTATACACAAGCCACAGTGCAACATATTTTATTTCTTTGTAATTTATATACCTTTTTTGTGTCTTCTAGCACACCACGTTGTATTCATGTACAAAATGTACGTCTCATACAGCAGTGTTTTATTATTCACCAGTGTTTTATGCTAATTTCTTCATCACATATATTATCGAAGATAAAAATTCAATCAAAAATAAAATCATTTTGTTATGCTTCTTTTGTTCTTCTGGATTTTGCTTTAAGTGGTGTGTCTTGTCAACTAACGAATATGCTAAATTTGTTCTACAGTGAGCAATATGACCGCCAAATTAAAGATATTAATAGAGTTCCATTTCTACTTAACCAACATCATAGATCTCCCTATTCTCTTTTATTAAATTTAACTTTTGTTCATTTATTGTTTCTGTGTGTTGTTTTTTTGCTTTGTTATTGATGATCAAAAGGGTGAAAATCAGTTAAAAAAACAAGACAAGTTTTTTTTTTATGTTTTACCAATTACATGTAAATATGTTTTAAAAATTGTACGATAGAGAAAATTCAGAATTTTGAAAATGACCAGTCTTCTTTTCTTCCGATATTCAAGATCTTCATTGCTTGTTTAAACTTTCGTGTAAAACCTTTTTGGGTAGAGTGCGTCCTCTTCGACATTTTTACCTTTCGTCCTTTCTTTGAAGAAGTCACTTCTTGAAATACGTTGAATAAAGATAATAACAAAAATTCTGAAAAAAGAGGATCAGTCTTAAATTAAATGTCCATGAGAAAGGACAAAAGAAAGAAGAAATACTGGATAAATTGAAGGTCCTGACTTGTTTAAAAAGCAATGGTGTGTAAATCCAGGTTTTATGGCGCGCCAAAAACTCCATTTTCCAATGTGATCTTAGGGTCCGGTGCTAACAATATACCACACAGTTGTAAGAACATAATAGAGATATTGACACCACGTTTGCTTTACTAAAAAAATATTTCTGAATGTTTGCTAATGAGGGCAATCGAATGTCGTAAATCAGAAAAGAAAAACGGTAGACATAAAACTATCACAAAAACATACCACACAACTTATGAAAAATACCTGTTACAACCAAAGGTGAAACAAGATTGAACTCGAATGTTTCAGAAGTGAACAAAAAGCAGCTGAGCACAAAAGAATTTGTGAAACCAGTTATTGTGTCAGATGTTTTTATACAATGTTTTATCAAGAATTTAATTACTGAAATTTACCAGATTGGATGAAAACTACATGGATAAACATTCACTCAAGTTTTCTGTTTGTTTTAGTATAACAGCGGTTTACACCTGTTTGTTAGAGTTTCAAGTATTTTTGTCGCTGAAATTTCCGATTCATTAATTCAAAATTGATTAAAACACCAGGTTTCTTTCCTTGTAATGCACATGATCGATATCCTCGGTGCTGGATTTGGCTTCCTTGTTCGAACTTTATGGTTTTGACTTCTTTTCGTTTTCAACAGTTTTGGAATTTGACCTTCCAATGTTTTGATTTAAATGCTACTGATGAGAGGTTACTCCTTCAAATATCGATATATAGCATATTCAAATTAACCGTTTATACCCGCGTTTTGGTATTTATAATACAAAAGTTCCGGAAAAACTAGCGCACTTTTCAAAATGAAATAAAACACAAAATAAAAGTTCCAAGTGACAATTATTGAGAAAATACAAAAAAAAACAATACAGTAAAATATTTCGAAAAAAGCTAAATCCAAGAACTATATAGAAGTTGATTTTGAAACGTACGACGTCTATATATATATATATGTATATAATATATGACTATATATGATAATGCTGGATTCCAACTACCCCTGTTTACATCATTAAAACATCGATTATATTTGAAAGTAGGACAATAGCCTAAAGTAACATCGAAATAGCACTAAATTCACAAGAGTATTAAAGACTTAGCTTTGCTTGAACAAAACTGCATACAAAATAAGAATTACTAAATTATGTCTCAAACAATCTAAAAACAACTATAACGGATTAAATAGAAGATTAAGTGACAATTTCAATTAAATAGAATATTTGAAGTTAATCCTAAAAAGAGTTTTCACATTTTTCCATGGCAAAATAATTTATCAATTTTGAAAATCCAAATATTTTACTGAATCTAATATGTCCAAAGATTCCACTGTCCCAAAATATTATAAAACAATAGATGTAAAGCCTGCAAATAAAATCGTCGCATTTTATTCTGCTGTCACATGCAATAAGCAGAGGCACCAAAGGGGCATTCTAGTGTCAAAAGTCCGAAAAGGCAACGACAAAACCGGTAAACATGAACAAGAACAGCACAAGGAAACACAAAACATAATAACAACCGAACAGAAATCAACAACGCGAACTCAAGTCGTAACAAGAGTGAACTCGGGTGCTCCGGAAGAGTAAGCGGTTCCTGCCTGCTATAGCACACCCGCCGCGCTGCCAATTTCCAATTCAGTGTGTCAAATCCGGTAAAGGAAGACAAAACAAAACCCTATGACAAACCGACATCTGCACTCATCTGAGAGATAGAAATCCCATATTTATCTATGAGTACATGGTGTCTACCGTAAAATTTCTTGAGTGAAGACAGCAACCGAGGAGCAACATAACCCTGTGTTAGCAATTTCTGTGTCAAACGTGACGCTCTGCCAAGGAAATCGATGTAACTCCCACAAGCTCTGGAGTAACGAATCAATTGTGATACGTAAACTCCATAAGCTGGAGCGGACGGAATGTTGCTACACACGAAGGGAAAGTTGACGATTGGGAAGTTGAAATACATATATATAAATATATATATCTTCAAAGCATCATAACAAA
>OZ020307.1:68358034-68472225 GCA_963971305.1 Arcuatula senhousia | reverse complement strand
TCTTATATTAGCTTATTTATCATAGAGTTATATTGTCTGTCGTAATAAATTAATGGCAACAAATATAACAAAATGGAAAAAAAAAATCACACACACAAAACAAAAAACAAAATTTCAATTATCTGATTATAGAAATCATATTGTACTAACATATTTTTCCAAGTGTTATGCCATTTTGAGTCTATGTCAGTATTGTATTTTAAATATTGTGAGTGAAGATATACCATCAAAAACGTACATATTGTATTGCGCTCGCACATCAATAAGGTCCCCGGATGAGAGTTGTAGGATGATAGAACCTGTACCGGATGTTACACTCTTGTGTTGACTTGTATTCGATTTACCAGCGTAGTACTCTCCTGATACTGCAGCATTGTTCTTGTATATTCGAAAGTTAGTATCTCCTGTATCTGCATATACTGTAACAGATACAGTAATATAGTAGACTCCATCAGATGGCACCTGGAACTGTCCATTGGGACGGAATATTTGGTTAACTGGTAGTCCATATGATGATTTGATTGTGGGAAATTTTAAGATCGTTCCGTTCGTTTTTGGTCCAGTGTCATATCCTTGGGCTGTAAATCCAACTGAAAACAGCAAATATTTTCCACATAACTTTGCATGCTTTTCAGTATATGGCCGCCTTTTTGCCGGAGTAATTTTGATTACAATGCCTCGAATGTATTTATGACCAGAATTCTGGTATAAAAAAACTCCTACACACAAGTTCAATTTTCCGGAAAACATAAAAAGGGGGTCAGGGTCACATGGTTACAGTTCAACAGATAAGAAAGTATACACCAATATAGTTTTAGGTTATAAAAAAATTCTCTAAAAACAGAATTCGTCTTTCGTTATCAGACACTGGTGGAAAGATTCAAAATAAGGTGTGACGAAATTGTTAGTGATTGTTTTAATTAGTGTTAGACTTATTTTTGTACTGAGATGATCACCTCAATATCCCTAAATGTCTTCAAAACCGTGTTGTGTTTTGTTAACTACCGGACCCAAAGATAAGAAAGGGGTGGTTTGGCGCGTCAAAAACCTGGTTTAACTCACCATTTTTTTTTAAAATGCGTATACCAAGTCAAAAACCTTTGCGTTCTTCAATATCACTGGTGTGTTTTCCATGTTTTGTATTTCCCTACGCACATTTGACATTCAATTGATCCTCCAAGTTCGGAAATTTTTTTATTACCTTTATTTTCCAAAACTAACGCCGCTGCCGCTGCTGACAAAAATAATTGTTCTTATTCGTCACAGGCGATGAAATTTATTTCAACATTGCCACACAAGCAAACTGCTCTATCCACGTTGTAACACCTTTGCAGACTGAACAACAATGTACTGTCGCAACCCTTAATGTAAAAATGAAGCACCTTGTAATGTAGCCGATGGCAGATTTAATCGAATAATCATAATCTAAAAAGATGATAATGAGTTGTGAAATAGGCGTACGCATCACAATCTACAATAAACATTCATATACGGCAATTAAAAAAGAAAATCGCAATGAAAAACAACCAGCTGCTCGCAGTATTACGATTGACTTTAAACAATGCGTACGATTCGCAAAACAAAAAGTATAAAGTAATAAGTAAATTTACCTGGTTTTGTACTGTTCTCAAGTCGTGCTTTCAACGCCTCTATAGAGTAAGATTGGCTGACATTCAACATATCGAAGTTGACTTTATTAGTCATAGTTTCATTTTGAATATCGGCCACACGCATGTTTGTTAATTTTATTTTATCCAAAGTTGAGTTTTTGAATAAAATGAGGTCACGTTTATTTTCTGTTATTTCATTTAGAAGTCCGATAGTATCCTGCTTACGGGCCTCACCTTCAGATTTCAGGATTACAATTTCACGTTCTAGTGCGTTTGAATACGATTCCAGAACAGACATATTGTTTGATAACTCAAACTGATTATTCCCTATTTTTATTTCTAGTTCCGTACGGTTTCGGGCTATGGC
The DNA here is from genome assembly GCA_963971305.1 of Arcuatula senhousia. Classification (NCBI taxonomy): domain Eukaryota; kingdom Metazoa; phylum Mollusca; class Bivalvia; order Mytilida; family Mytilidae; genus Arcuatula; species Arcuatula senhousia. The sequence goes on along the minus strand of OZ020307.1, from coordinate 68,470,248 downwards.
ATTGTCCAATGTGTTAACGTTTTCAGTCAGCTTGTTATATAACGCGACGAGATCTTGACCACGAGCCTGGTTCTGATTTAATAAATTATTCACATCATGTTTTAGAGAAGCGGTTTCATGCTTTAGATCTGCGATTGTTTTAAGATCGCCAATGGCTTTAAATTGTTTAAGTGCCGATAATTCGGATTCCAGTTGCTGAGTTTTATTTTTCGACGCTAACAGTTCTTGGTGTAAATACACGCTTTCATTTTTAAGAATCTGAAATTCCTGCGGTGAAGCACACTTGCAAGTACCTGATTGACCGGAATGACCGTTTACTGTATTATTTTCCATTTGTTCTATCCGAGTCTCCAAATTCCAAATGATTGTATTGAGCTGTCGTTCTTTTTGTTGCTGACGCTGCTCCTGTTGTGACACGTACTGCTGAAGCTGAAGTCGCGCATTTCGTTCGTCGATCAGCATGTTAAATAGGGTGTCGTAACGTCGGTCGATGATAGAAGACACGGAATTAGAGGTGGTATTAGTTTCCAATAGGAAAGCAAGATTGCAGCTAAAACAAGACACAAATAACAAAAGGAGCAACATGTTTCACTCTATTACACCAGATATCCGAGTTATTATCCTGTATGATAGTTAAAGATCGACTTTTATCAATTATTATATACCTAAGGTGAATAAATGGGCTATGATATAGTGCACAAAATTGAACGTTATCTAATCTTAGTATCCTTAGTATAGTTTTATTTTATAATGAACTAGTTTTATATGTATTTGATAGCAAACAATGGCAGATTCTAGGTCTACGGCACTGTGAATTTGTTGACATTGTATGCCAGATAGTCCTGACAAGAGAACCGGATATGGTTTACTTTTACTTCTCCTGCATACGGTGTTTATATTTCTCAACTTATTCGATATGCCAGAGCTTGTACACATTTCACAGATTTTTTGATCAGACACCGGTTTCTTCGTGACCGAAGCAGAGGTACCAATGGGGTATCCGAATGTCAAAAGTCCGAAAGGGCAGAGACTAAACCAGTAAACACAAACAAGAACGGGACAAAAACAGACAACACGTAAAACATGGAAACACAAAACAACTGAATATCAATCAACAACGCGAACTCCAGTCGAAACAAGAGCGAACTCAGGTGCTCCGGAAGAGTAAGCAGTTCCTGCTTGCTATAGCACACCCGTCGCGTTGCCAATAGTCCATTCAGCGTGTCAAATCCAGTAAAGGAAGACAAAACAACACACTATGACAAACCAACATCTGCACTCATCTGAGAGATCGAAATCCCATATTTGTCTATAAGTGCATGATGTCTTCCGTAAAATTTCTTGAGTGAAGACAGCAACCGAGGAGCAACATAACCCTGTATGAGCAATTTTTGCGTCAGACGTGTCGCTCTGCTAAGGAAATCGATGTAAGTCCCGCACGCTCTGGAGTAACGAATCAATTGAGATACGTAAACTCCATAAGCTGGAGCTGACGGAATATTGCTACACAAGAAGGGGAAGTTGACGATTGGAAAGTTGAAGTCATCACGTTTGTCATAGAGCCTTGTTGAAAGTCTTCCTTGAGAGTCAATTTCGAGATGTAGATCTAAATATGAAGCAGACTTCCTAGAATCCGTTGTGTCCTTTATCTCAAGCTCCTGTGGATATATGAGATGGAGAAAGTCACCAAATCGAGAATTGTTTAGTGAAAGGACATCATCAATATAACGGAACGTGAGGTTGAAAGAGAGAGCTAGTCTACGGTCTTTTTTGTCTAGAAGAGATAACTTTTGAAGCAGGGCTATAAGAAAATACGTCTCATACGATCACTTAAAAAATTCTTTCTTCGTTATCAGCCACTAGTAGAAAAGTTCAAAATTGAGTTAAAAGATATGATAGTTAATTGTTTTAATTAGTGTTTGACTGGTCTGGTGTACTGAGATGATCACCTCAATATCCCTATTGTGTCTCACAACTATGTTGTGTTCTATGGTCATTACCGGATCCTAAGATCGCAATGGAAGAGGGAGGTTTGGCGCCATAAAACCTGGTTTAACCCACCACTTCTTTGGAAGTGCCTGTACCAAGTCAGGACCATTGCGATCTTTAATTCTTCTGGTTTTTTGTTTCTCTCAAATAAAAACTACAACAAAGTTCCAGACAAAAGCTTTTGTTTTTTTGTTCATGATACTTTTCATATCCTACATGTCCTATTGTGTTCGACTTGTAAAACCTAATTCCAAGAAAATTTTACAGTGTCACCTATTTTACGTAACTATATATTATGGGTAAAGCAAATTTTACAGTGTCACACTATTCTTTGTAACTATATATATTATGGACTTGAAGATCGCAATGGAAGAGGGAGGTTTGGCGCCATAAAACCTGGTTTAACCCACCATTTCGTTTGAAATGCCTGTACCAAGTCAGGACCATTGCGATCCACCAGTTCTCCGGTATGACTGATTCGTTTTTGTCATTTTCTCTGGACTATGAGATTGATCATTCAAGTTCGGTAGTTTTGTCATTACCTTTATTTACGCGGATTTTGAATAAATAAAAACGACGGACCAAGAAAAACTTACAATTTGTGGCTTATGGAAATAGCACAACACAGTATTTACACCAAAAATTAAAAATATAGAAACGAGCCTTTATTTGAATAATTCTCTGAACTTTTCAGCAATTCAGTTAGAACTTCATTAGGCCTTTTTCGGGAATAAAAGGTGTTATTCCAGAAAAAAAGCCGAGTAACGTTAGCTTGGTCTGTCGTCCTGGTTAATTGTCGCTACTGAACATATCACCATGTTTTTGAAATTGACCCAGCTTTGTTAATTTCAAAGAATTTTGATGTATATAATTCGGCACATATTTAAGAACTACAGTTAACTCAATATTATTTAAACATTAATCATAGTATTACATTTTTTAAAAAATGATAAATTTATCTGTTTGGTCATTGTTGTAATATACATTGGCATTTTTTTTTTATCAAATCTAATATTCTACCGGTTTTCCAAGTTTTCTACTCCTAGCGTGTCCGATGAAGGTTGATCCAGAAAAGCGCTTCACACGCAGTGAAATTTTGCTTTTGTACATTTATTTAAATCATTTCAATATGTGGATCGTGTCTTTTTGGCACATATTCCATATTCTTTCGTTTTTAACACTGGTTTTGTCAAACAAACAAAGTCCAACCTGAAATCGAACGGAACATTGAAAGGAAAACTGGAAAGTGATTCCGCGGTTTTTTTTTAATCCTGCATGTTGTTGTCGATGAACCGGTAGTTTTTTTCAGGTTTTTAAATCAACGTAACCTTATCAGAACTCAATTCTTGCACTCAACAATCCTTCATTTTCTAATTTTATTACAGATATCTATCCTTCTGAATTAACCTTGAACAAATCTAACGTCACCGGTGTAAGATGTCCTTTTTTAGATTTAGATTTAAGTATTATTGACGGAAAATTACATACCAAAGTATATAATAAACGTGACGATTTTACCTTCCCTATTATAAATTTCCCTTTTCTTGAAGGAGATGTTCCACTAGCGCCGTCATACGGGGTTTACATTTCACAGTTAGTAAGATATGCTTGGATCTGCAGTTGTGTTTCTGATTTTAATAATAAAAACCGTTTTATTACTGAAAAATTATTAAAACAAGGTTACCGATACCACAAATTAGTAAAATCTTTTTCTAAATTCTTCCACAAGTATCGATCTCTTATTGAAAAATTTAATTGTACACGTCACTTTCTTATAGTGAAAGGAATATCACATCCTGAATTTTTATGGTAATGTTTTTTATAAAGCTCACAAATTTAAAAAGCAATCCAATAGAAATGAAAAATTGGCTTCAAAATTTATTACGGAAAGGATATGAAATGAATATCTTGGTTAAATCTTTGAATTTAGTGTTTTTTGGCAGAAATATTGATACTTGCTTTAAAACTTCCATAAACGTTTTTACTATTGTCATTTTTAAGCATTATAGCGATCAAGCGTGTCGGTTTTGTGTGATGACACTTCACTAAATCATTATTGTTTGAAGTGTTGTGTCGGATTTAAAATCGATGCGTTTGATTTTTTTACATCAGTCGATTGATGATTCTCAGCTAGCTGTCAGTTACAGCGAGTGTTCTATAGAGAGTTCCTTTACCGTCCTTTTGTTTGTTCTTGTTTTTTGTCTTAGGTTCTCTCTAGTAGAATTGGACTTTGATCGATTTGATTTTTATTGTGTGTTTAGTTTTTGTGCTTTGACTAGGAATATTGATAGGGGGAAGGTTGGGCCCAAAAAATAGTTTAACCCCGCCACATATTACATGTGCCTGTCCCAAGCCAGGAATCTTTGACAAAGCTTTCGTTTGTACTTGTCTTTTTGATGTTTTCTGTTCCTTGATTAAGAAGGGGGTCTATCTGTGACTATTTCAGGGCTGGATTTGAATTATATGCATCTTATTTAGACCATGGGCCAATTGCAGAACCGCAAGCAGTGCCAAATGGCCTCGTTGAAGGCTGCTGGCGGTTGTCCATTGTGGTTTTTCTAAATTGCCGTTTAATTGTGGGCTGTGTCGCGTTCACTTATTCCATCTCTTTATTTTCTATTGATATGCACAAGTGCAAAAATCCTATAAAACATGATATAATTAATGCTAACGGTTAAATAAGAACGAAATTCTAAATTGAGAATGAGGTAATGGATTTAAATTTTAATATTTCGACCGCATCAAATGTTATATCCAAAACTTTTTTAATTATTAAATGTACAAATTACAAATGAATGTATTCAATTACATAAATGTTCAATTGTGGACTACATGTTTCTCCAAAACACCAGGGGAACAAAAGGGTGGTTAGGTGGTAATAAAGTATCGGTAACATAGTACACGTAGCTGCTCCTATCTAGAGAGAAGGAAAGAGACACCAGTCTAGTGTAAACAGTCCAAAAAGGCAACGACAAACCTGTAAACACGAACAAAAACAGTCCGAGGAAATACAAGACATAATTAACACAAAATATTTCAACCGAACAGAAATCAACAACACGAACTCCGGAAGAGTGAGCGGTTCCCGCCTGTAAAGTATTAAGCCTGTTGTTAAACCTGTTGTATAAGTGACGATAAGCGCTTTGACGAAGATCATAAAAAGTACATTGATAACGTTTATAGTGAACTATTAGATAGTACCTCAAACAATGATAGAAGACTTCCTGGAGGTGATATTACGGAACAGAAAATTCGTGATATATATAAAACTTTAAAACGACGAAAAGCCAGTGGTCAAGATAAACTACAATATGAGCATTTATTGTATGGAGGCGATACTGTTGTTAAATGTCTCACGAAAATCTTTAACCTTGTGGTGTATAAAGGACAAATTCCCGCAAGCTGGAGATTTGGACTAATAGTACCGTTATATAAAGGGAACAATAAACCAAAAGTGTCACCAGACAGTTATCGACCGATCAGTCTTCTGCCATGCTTGTTAAAATTGTTTGAGCATATTATTAAATCTAGACTTTCGTTGTATGTTTTAAACCCCAGTATCTTTCCAAATAAACAACAGCAGGGATTTCAAAGATATCTTGGTTGTCTAAATGCATCATTTAATCTTAAGGAAACTATTTACCATAATTTAGAACTTGGTAGTAATGTTTGTATAGCTTTTTTAGATAGCCGTAAGGCATTTGATACGGTATGGAGAAAAGGGTTGATGGTTAAACTGTTTAAGTTAGGAGCAACAGGAAATATTTGGAATTTAATAAATGAGTGTTATACAGATACTAAAAGTGCTGTTATAGTTAATCAAAGTCAATCTTTGTATTTTTCTGTTGAAGAGGGTGTCCGCCAAGGCGGTGTATTGTCAGGTTTGTTATATCTTGTGTTTATAAATGACTTAATTGTTAGTCTTGAAAATGCAAATAGAAACATGGGTATCTTGAGTATAACTTCTTGTGGACCTTCATTGGCTGATGACATAGCGTGTATTAGCACATCTCCACTGCAATTGCAAAAAATGCTTGATATTTGTGTTAATTATTCTGATAAGTGGCGATTTTGTTTCAACGCCGACAAATCATGCATTCTACAATTTACCGTAAATTCAAAGGACCGTCTTTTAAATTATTTATGGAACATTGGTGATGAACTTATTCCAAAAGCAGAAACTTACTGTCATCTTGGAATCGAGATTAACTCTCAATTGAAGTCGATCGATAGAACTGTGAATGCGTGCAGAAAAGCGAGAAATGCATACTTTGCACTGAATGGGATATCCTTACAATTTACAAACCCGTCAATATTTGTGAAACTTTATAAAACTGTTGTTCTGCCAACTGCCCTCTATGGTTGTGAAATGTGGAATGACTTGAAATCATCTGATTGGTTGACATTAAACAAATTTCAACACTTCATTGCCAAGCATATTTTGAATATGCGGACACTAACCAGATCTGATATTTGTCAGAGTATACTTGGGCTGCACCCTATTGATGCTTATGTCGATAAAAAGAAGTTACTGTTCCTAAATAAACTTTCTGTTATGGACGAAAATTATCTGTCTAAACGGATTTATATGATACGTTTGTTTTCCTTTATGATAGACAAAAGACGTCAACACTATGGTTTCATTCCAGATATTATAAACATTCTTTTCAAGTATGGACTTTCTAGATATATTTTGGACTATATGTTAGATGGTTATTTTCCTGAAAAAGATGCATGGAAAAAAATTGTAAATACCGCAATTTTGGAAAAACACACTTCTGATTGGCGTGGCCGAATTAGTAATGACATAAAGGTAATAACAAAACTACCGAACTTGAATGATCAATCTCATAGTCCAGAGAAAATGACAAAAACGAATCAGTGAAACCGGAGAACTGGTGGATCGCAATGGTCCTGACTTGGTACAGGCATTTCAAACGAAATGGTGGGTTAAACCAGGTTTTATGGCGCCAAACCTCCCTCTTCCATTGCGATCTTAGGATCCGGTAATGACCATAGAACACAACATAGTTGTGAGACACAATAGGGATATTGAGGTGATCATCTCAGTACAAAAGACCAGTCAAACACTAATTAAAACAATTAACTACCATATCTTTTAACTATACAGTGATGTTTCTAGATTTAGAAACTTGCATCATAGTGTCCAGTTGGCGTACTTCTGGAAACACTCACAAACATTTACCGAAATAAGACGATCTTACTTTATAACAAAACTTTGGGCCGAAATACCGTACTCTTCTTATGGTATATGTGCGTATTGTGATCGAATCTTTGAAGATGTTTACATTCACGCATGTCTCATTTGTCCGTCAACTTGGCTTCTCCAGGATGTTTGGTGGGATATTATTATTGACAATTATCCGCTGGATTTGTTTATAGAACTAGACAATTATGATCCCGAGGAACAATTTCAAGTGCTGCTGGGGAAGGAACCGAGCACAACACTAAGTGATGAGCAATTGGTAGACTTTACAAAATTGTGTCATGCTCATGTAACCCAGTGTTTGGCTAAGTTCAACAGAGAAATTCGATAAAATGTGCTAATGCTCGCTATTTGTTCAGTTTTATTTATTTATTTATTTATTTATTATTATTTTTTTTCCCATTATGAAGGTTACAATTAATTTGTACTTTATAATTTACATTTATTATTTTCTTATTATATAATTGTGTTATACATGTATACACCTTTCTACTGAATGCATGATTTATATTTATTATTTTCTTATGATATGATTGTGTTATACATGTAATATATACCTGTCTACTGAATTGCATAATTTATATTTATTATTTTCTTATGATATGATTGTATTATATGTTGTATAAATATATTCATTGAATCTCTGTAAAGAGGAAATAAAGAATGAATGAAAGAATATCCTAAGATCGCAATGGTGGAGGGAGGTTCGCCACTATATAACTATATAACTCATTTTTTCCTTTTTCCATATACTAAGTGAGGGCCATTGCGATCTAAAAATTTCATTTTTTTGTCTTTTCTTCTTGAACATATGAGATTTAAAACTAATTGTGGGAGATTTGTTTTTACCTTTCTTTCTTTATTTTTAGAGGTTCTTTATAGTCAGCTATCGATATTTGTTATGAAACCAACGGTAAGACATGTTTTAACGTTAAAGTTAGATGCATTGCTGTTTTGCAACATACAACATCTAGAAGAAATGACTTTTCAAAGAACACGAGATGCAATAAATCTATTTTTGGTTTTGCATGCAATCATTTTCAAACTTAAAAATCAATTTCATAAGTCGCATGGAAAATTCTGAAAAAAATCGTATAATTACACTTCTTATAATTATTGTACGTTTTGACGTAATATGAGATCGAAATTAAACATTGAAAACTATTGGCTGAAGGCAAGGCTTAACGATGCCAGAGGGGAAGTAGTTGTGGTAATCGGTATTAGTTGGAATATTGACCGGTCAATAGTTCAACGTATGCAAAAAAAAAAAGAAAAGAAAAGTGGAAATATGATGCATTTAACCAAGAGAAACATGCTGGAGGTATAAAAATCACGTCATATTTATCCACAGGAACTTGAGATTAATGACGCTAAAATTCTAGGAGGCCCGATTCATATTTAGATTTATATCTCGAAATTGACACTCAATTAATGCTTTGTACAAAAAGTGATGACCAACTTTTAAACGCCACTTCCCTTCTTGTGTAGCAACATTCCATCCGCTCCAGTTGCCTATCTCCCATAAGTTGGAAAATTGTTACTGCCTGTTGTACTGCGAACATCACTCACCTCAATATCCCTGTTGTCACTATACAACCCTGGTGTGATTTGTGTTACTACCAAACCCTAAGGTTGCAACGGAAGAGGGAGGTTCAGTGCAAAATAAAACCTGGTTAAACCCACCATTTTTCAAATGCTTGTACCAAGCCAAGAACATGCGATCTTCAATTTTCCCGGCATGTCTACCATGTTTTGTCTTTTCACCTTGGACATTGAGATTGATCTTCCAAATTCGGTTATTTTGTGTAACGTGTATCGGCCGAGCGGTTCTTATAACTTTAATATTGTTAACACAAAATATCTATTCTCTAAAACTTTCGGAAACTTGGATTCTTAACGGGAAAAGTAATTTGAATAAAAGATCTAAACTAAATATTATCTAGGATCAAACTATGCCGGTAAATTAATCTTAAAGTATAATGCCGTTATCCGATTCGGCTGTCATGCATGCATAAAAATGGACTTGACTAGATATGCACGCTTAAAATGATCACACAAATTCAAACTAGGCACGCATTAAACCTCTAATCATGAAACCTACGGCTCAAACCCTTTAAACAACAAGCACCAAACCTCTAAGGTGCATAAAACCATATATCACTAAACCTCAAGCATCAAACCACAATGATGCATAAAACCAATGTCTCAAAACTCCAAGCATCAAACCTCTATGATGCGTTAAACCTATATATCCACTATACAGGCATCAAACCACAATGATGCATAAACTACTTTAACAATAAAAGGTTTGAAACCGTTTCCGTATCTTCTAAATTATTTATTAAACTAACCTAGCGATCTTCACTCCTCAGAGTCTGGATCAAGAATGACAACGATAGCCGATTTTCGCGCCCTTATATACTATGTGAACTGGTCCACTGACCGTAAACCAGTAACAACCTCGAACAGCAGAATCGGACTTTTTCATTGACTTCAACCTAATAGCAATATCTTCCGAGTAAACACCGTAGCGGCAATACAAAGCAGAATATATATCTGAAATACCCATTTAACCGATAAAGTTATATTTTCTAAATGTTGCAATAAATTTTAATTACTGAAACAACAAATGTGATGCATTTTCTTGAGATATTAATGACTGTATCGTATCTCCAGCATTGGTATCTATTGTAAACAACCGTATAGCAACGTCGGTCTGAAGTGTTCATCTCTGCTTTCAGGTAACATATAATAATCGGGAATGTAAATATGCAAATTAAATATGTATAACCAAAAATCGTCACATTACCCACACCTCCGAAATAGGCGTCCCGCATGAACCTTACAAAATATTTGACCAAATTCAATCAAAACCGTCCACGTTAACACGGTTTGCTGACAACATCTACTCCCAACGTATAGTAACCACCTAGGTTCAAACTCGTCATAAACCCAATTTTGTAGAGGTTATCGATCTTTGAACTTGCAAAATTGTAAGTTTATATCTAGAAGGAACTATATTACCGGAATTACACCTACACATAGGATACCTTCTCTCCTGACCCTTATCCAAAGGTCTCAACCGTGCCAAACTCTATCCATAGTTTGCACAAGTCCCCTTACCAGCCAGCGTCAATCTGCTAACAATTACAAATTCTATTTGGTCAAAAATTTTCTCTCAAAAACAAACGAACTAAAACAGGTATAAGGTAAGTGTTCAAATAAATTTTGAGCGGGTTTAGATTGCCACAGGAAAATTGAAATAGCCAAAACCGGTATGAAAAATTTTGCCTGACAGCCGGTCACATACGGACCACTTAAAGACTAAGCTTGCTGAAACAGGGATCTTTAACGTGCAGTGGCTGTGACATTTTCCAAAACACGGGACATCGGTTTAGTGTCTCATCCGAAGGACACATAAAAATATAATACAAATACAAAAAAAACCCAACATATTTCTATAACAAATTTATGTACACAGTCACAGTTATCAACAATAAATGCTCCTTTGCATGAAAAATGAATACATCAAGCAATCTAAACAGTCCATGTGGTTTCATGTTCCTCCAACTTGCGAATTACTTTATTCCCTTCCCGATACTTGGTGACTATTCTGACAAGCTTTCTTTCTGAAGCTACACTCGTCTGCGTAGATGAGTCTGTCTTTTTACCTCGCTCCTCTGGATGCATGTGACAATCCTCCACCTTTCTCTTCTTTGCATCATTTTCCTGGCAACTTTCTGATTCTTCAACATTTCTCTTTTTCTCTATCTTTCCTGCTTCAGCATGAACTACTTGTACATTTTTAGTAACAGTTTTCTTCATTTGGTCACTCTGTCCTGGTGTAAAAACGGGAGCCGGTGCGCACTTCTTTCTTACACAGGGGTCAAGCTCTGGTGACTTCTCCCTTTCTACTCTCTTATCTTCCTGTCCTTCTTTGACCTCTTCATCATCCTCTTCTTCACCACTCGAGCTGGTCTCGTCGGAGTCTGAAACATCCCCATCTTCGGACATATCACCTATAACCTCACCAGGATCATACTGATCTAAATCGTCTTGATCTTCTTTGTCTTTGCCACTATCGTGATCCTGATTCTGATTGCCCTCTTCACTCGCTACATTTTTTGTACCTCAACCACCTTGGGTCCAGTTTTCGACGATGAGGCCCCATGAATATTCTTCATATGTTTTCTCAGATATTCTTGCTTCTTAAAAACCTTCCCACAAGTGTTACATCTAATATCTGTCTTTTCCTTGACACACTGTAAGAGGTGAGATTTTAATTGTTCCTCTGAGTCAAACTCCTTGTCACACAAGGCACATGGCACCACATGCTTCACCTGGATCGTCTTTCTCGGGGTTGTTTTCGTGAGAACCATTTCTGAAAATATAAATAGAAAAACGTAGGCATTTTGAATTCTTCTTTTTTTTTCTTTTTTTTTCTTTTTCGAATAAATTTACATATATATTTTATTTTGTGCAACTATCAGTAGCAACATAAAAAAATTTACAAAACATAGTCATCAAACCGAACAGGCCGCCTAATGCTGCGTTTTGGCCTAACCAGTTCATCGACTTCTTCAACAACATTCTCATCAGTTAACTGAACTTCTAGTACCTCATCAGAGGTTTCTACACCAACAGTATTGTCTGAATCTACGTCCTGTTCGTGGCTTTCTCCACGTAATAACTGTCCTTGTTTCTTTCTCAACCTATCACGATGAATGACCTGTATGTCATTGCCTCTACCACAATCCACCTCATACAAAACACTAGAAACTTTCTTAACAATTTGAAAGGGTCCTCTCCAAAAGGATGTAAATTTCGGAGAACATCCCTTTTTCTTCTGAGGAAAATAAACATAAACGAGATTACCCGGTTCAAAAGTTTCCCAATACGACTTCTTGTCGTGATATGTCTTTTGCCTAAGAGTTTCACCTTCAGAGTAATTCCTTACAAGAGTATGTGCTTCCTCTATTCTCTCACGAAGTTCCCATACCCATACGTTGGCAGGTATCGGCCTTATGACCGAAGGCATACAAAACATTAGATCCAAGGGGGTACTCGTTTCTCTTCCTAACATTAACATATTTGGACTAAACCCCGTAGTTTCATGTTCTGTGGCTCGATATGCCATCATGACATACGGAAGTTGTTTATCCCAATCACGATGGTCATCTGATACATAAGCACTAAGCATTGTCTCGAGTGTCTGGTTAAACCTTTCGACCATACCATCCGATTGGGGATGATATGGTGAAGTTCTCGTTTTGGTGATACCTAGAAGAGAGCACATTTCTTTGAAAAGTCTACTCTCAAATTGTCTTCCCTGGTCTGAGTGAACAATGTGTGGAACTCCAAATCGGGCCACTACTTCTTCCACCAAAATCTTCGCAACTGTTCCTGCCTCCATGTTTGGCATAGGAAATGCCTCCGTCCACTTGGTGAAATAGTCTGAAACCACAAGTATGTACTTGTGTCCAGCTTCAGTCTCCGGAAGTTCACCCAAAATGTCTGTTGCCAGCCTTTGCATCGGTACTCCAGTTTTAACTATTTGCATGGGAGCTTGTTTCTTTTTCATAGGCCTCTTCCTTTTCCAACATGTTTCACATCCTGCAATATATCGTCTCACATCATTATCCATGTCTGGCCAAAAGTAGTGCTGTCGGGCTTTGCTTAGGGTTTTCTTGATTCCAAGGTGTCCAGATGCCCGAACGTCATGACAAAAATTCAGGACTTCTCTTCTGTTCTTCAAAGGAACGACAGCTTGTACATATGTCATACTTGTCCCACAGACCTTCCAGCTACGACATAACAACCCTTCATGCATTGTTAATCTATTCCATTGACTTACCAATGACTGTATGACGTAGCTTTCTCCAACTAACACTTCATTGGCTGGTTTCGTATCGTTTTCGAGCCAGTTTATAACCTTCTGTATGTCTTTGTCTTGTTCTTGAGCATCAACAAGGGTGCTCTTGTACTTCGTTTCAGGTGTTTGGGTCTCATCCTTATAAACCATGCGTATAGTCTGTGACTTCACTTCCTGTCTTGTACAATGGTTACATTGCTTACAAGGCAAGCGGCTGAGAGCATCAGCGTTTGTGTGCTTCCTTCCAGGTCTGTGTTGTATGTCCATTTCAAAAGAGCTTAAATACTCTAGCCATCTAGCCATTTGGCCGTCTGGATTTTTGAAGCTTAAAAGCCAGGTCAGTGAACTATGATCGGTTCTAACCGTAAATTTCCGACCAAGTAAATAATGCTTGAAATATTTTGTGAAATGGACGACAGCTAAAAGCTCCTTACGGGTAACACAGTATTTCCTCTCCGACTTGGTTATACTTTTACTGGCGTATGCAATAACCCGTTCCTGTCCATTAATGTTTTGAGAAAGCACAGCTCCGATACAGTCTTGACTCGCGTCAGTATCCAGAATAAAAGGTCTGGTGAAATCGGGATGAGCTAATATCGGAGAACTTGTTAAACAAAACTTGAGTTTGTCAAACGCGTGTTTACAATTTTCGGTCCATGCAAACTTTTGTCCCTTGTTTGTAAGTTTGTGAAGCGGTTTAGCAATTTCTGCAAAATTCTCAATAAACTTTCTATAGTAACTACAGAAACCGATGAATGATCTTACCTCGGTAACACAGGTAGGTTCAGGCCATTGCTTCACTATGTCAATTTTCTTTGGGTCCGTAGCTATGCCATCCTCCGAAACTACATGTCCAAGGTATTCAGCTGTCCTGGCAAACAAATCACACTTTCGGGGTTTTAGCTTAAGTCCAGCAACTGACAACTTTTCAAAAACATTTGCTAAATTTTCAATCATTTGTTCAAATGTCGAACCATAAATTATAACGTCATCCAGATAGATCAAACACACGTTCCATTGTAGCCCTGCTAAGACTGTTTCCATGAGACGTTCAAAGGTAGCTGGAGCATTGCAGAGTCCGAACGGCATGACCTGAAATTGAAAAAGACCCCGTCTAGTTGTAAATGCTGTCTTTGGACGATCCTGTGGGTCTACTTCAACTTGCCAGTATCCAGATGACAAATCAATGGTACTAAACCATTTAGCACCCGATAACTGATTCAATGCATCATCGATCCGTGGGAGTGGGTATGCATCTTTAGTTGTAACCTTGTTCAACCTACGGTAATCTATGCAAAAACGCGTAGACCCGTCCTTTTTCTTAACTAAAACGACCCCTGATGCCCAGGGACTAGTCGAGGGTTCAATGACATTCTTGTCTAACATATCATCGATTGCTTTGTCATACTCTTTTTGCAAAAAGTGTGGAACCCTTCTTGGAGGTTCCCGTACAGGAGTTGCATCCGGAACGTCAATTCTATGTTTTATGACATCCGTTCGTCCAAAATCATTATCATTCTCTGAAAATAGGTCGGCATACTTTATGAGTAGATCCTGAACCTGTTTTGTTTGATCCTCTGTCAAGTTTCTTGTTGCCTTTTCAAACAATGGAGTTATATGTTCTGGCATTCTAGTAATCGAGCTTTTATTTTCTCTTTCAATGGATTCCGATACTTCTTCGACTGGACTCATCTTGGCTATAACCGTGCCTTTGTACAATGTTTGTGTATCAGACGTCAAATTCATGAGTCTCAACGGAACTTCATCTTCGTTATTAACGACAGTTCTTCCAACGAGAGCTTGTTGAGCTTTTCTAAATTCATCAGTCGGCTCTAGTATTCCAACTGGAAATGTTGATGGCGTCCGATCTTTTACTTGTCCAACGGTCACAACTTCACTTCTTGCAGGAAGCACAACTGTTTCAGCTACAGCAACACGATAACACCCTATGAAACCATGAGTTTGAAATTTTATCTCTTGGCCATGTATGATGAGTGAGTCTTTAGCTAAGCTTAAAACCACTCGTTCAGCTCTGAGAAAGTCTAATCCTAATATGCAGTCCACATTGATGTCAGCAACAATTACAACTTTCCTAAATTTTAAAGACCCCAACTCTATGGTAATTTCTGTTTTACCTGCAATTTCTATGGCTTGGCCGTTTGCAGCCGATATGTCTTGAATGGAGGGCTCCAACCTAGGTAGAACCTGCAATTTCTGGAACACATTTTTATTGAGAACAGTAACTGTTGCCCCACTGTCAATAAGCCAGTCAACGGTTTGTCCATGCAAATTTGCTCGTATAAAGATACCAGCCTCCGATGTTATTCTGTATAACCCAACCTTTCCCATTCTGTCTGTATCTTTTGCGTTTGGTTTTTGACTGTCGTTCCCATTCCACTTCTTATAATTATTTCTCTTATCTTGGCTTTTGTTATTACGACAGTTGATGGCGATATGTCCTTGGTTGCCGCATGCAAAACATCTCCGACTCTCCATCATCTGGTTTGGGTTCTCCGATCTCTTGTTACTGGCATTTTTAAGGCTGGCTATTTCCTTTTGTATTACCTCAACTGCATCTTGGATTTTATGAAGCAAATCTGCTGATTGACCGGATATGCTTTCTTTCTGGTTCGAGGTATTCCTTAGATACCCATGTGCTTCCGATCTTTTAGCTTCAGCCTTGTTAAAAGCTTCTAGTTCGACTGCATGTTGTATAGCATCATTCAAACTTTTTGGCCTGGCTTGCTTTATCCGCAGTCTCATATCCGGATCTTGTAATGCATCTACAAATTGTTCCATGGCAAGAGTTTCCCTTACATCATAAGGTGCAGATGGATAGGCATGGTTAGTTAAGCGCCTTATATCTTGCCCTAGCTCCGGTAGCTGCTCTGTAGCCCTCTGACGTCTTTCTCTCAATTGTGTCCGGTATAACTCCGTTTGATGCGACGGAGAAAATCTTTCCTCTAATGCTTTGTCAAGCTCATCAAAATCCTGACGTAGATCATGGGGCAAGTTTCCAAGGACCCCTTGAGCTTGTCCTCGTAGTGACACGGCCAGATACAGGCCCATATCTCTGTAAGACCACCCGTTTATCTCAGCGCATGCATCAAAATGTGACCTATAGTCAACCCAGGCTCCTTTTCCGTCGTATGTAGCGGGTGTCACTATGTTTTTATTTCTCACGAAGGCTTCGTCTCTTTGTATTCCTGCTCTACTACTGTCTGTAGATTTTGTGTCGCGCCTCTGCGTCATATTACTTGCATTAAAACGCAATGACTGTTCTCGCTGATTTGTTGGTTCAGAGATCGCTTTATCTTTTCTATGTGTCTCGTCATGCATTGGTTCGACGTTTGATCTTAACCTATCTACAGACCTGGTAGAACTCGGGGTTTGTCTAATCTGAGTTATTAATGGTGTTTGTGAGCGCTCGAGTTCGGCTTTCAACCTATCTAGCTCGAGCTGTAACTCATTTTCATCATAGTCTTGATCCTTTGTAGAATCGAACAGTAAGCTTTCTTGCTTTCGTCTAGACATTTGTGATCTTATGTATAAGTTTCAAACTTCTCGAATAAGTTTCTATAATCAAACTTCTTACTTTTATTCAAAACCAATCCCGCCACGCTGCCACCAAATTTTGTAACGTGTATCGGCCGAGCGGTTCTTCTAACTTTAATATTGTTAACACAAAATATCTATTCTCTAAAACTTTCGGAAACTTGGATTCTTAACGGGAAAAGTAATTTGAATAAAAGATCTAAACTAAATATTATCTAGGATCAAACTATGCCGGTAAATTAATCTTAAAGTATAATGCCGTTATCCGATTCGGCTGTCATGCATGCATAAAAATGGACTTGACTAGATATGCACGCTTAAAATGATCACACAAATTCAAACTAGGCACGCATTAAACCTCTAATCATGAAACCTACGGCTCAAACCCTTTAAACAACAAGCACCAAACCTCTAAGGTGCATAAAACCATATATCACTAAACCTCAAGCATCAAACCACAATGATGCATAAAACCAATGTCTCAAAACTCCAAGCATCAAACCTCTATGATGCGTTAAACCTATATATCCACTATACAGGCATCAAACCACAATGATGCATAAACTACTTTAACAATAAAAGGTTTGAAACCGTTTCCGTATCTTCTAAATTATTTATTAAACTAACCTAGCGATCTTCACTCCTCAGAGTCTGGATCAAGAATGACAACGATAGCCGATTTTCGCGCCCTTATATACTATGTGAACTGGTCCACTGACCGTAAACCAGTAACAACCTCGAACAGCAGAATCGGACTTTTTCATTGACTTCAACCTAATAGCAATATCTTCCGAGTAAACACCGTAGCGGCAATACAAAGCAGAATATATATCTGAAATACCCATTTAACCGATAAAGTTATATTTTCTAAATGTTGCAATAAATTTTAATTACTGAAACAACAAATGTGATGCATTTTCTTGAGATATTAATGACTGTATCGTATCTCCAGCATTGGTATCTATTGTAAACAACCGTATAGCAACGTCGGTCTGAAGTGTTCATCTCTGCTTTCAGGTAACATATAATAATCGGGAATGTAAATATGCAAATTAAATATGTATAACCAAAAATCGTCACATTTGTTATTACCTTTGTTTCCTAGATAGAGCACCACGACTTACACATTCTTATGGTGCTCCCTGTTTGTTGTCGTCACTCAAAAACATTAATAGAACGGATCATGTGCTTGTAAATAAATATGGGATTTTTATCTCTCATATAAGCACAGATGTGGAAAAAGCAAAGAGGCCCCAGTGGGGCATTGGAGCGTCAAAGTTCCGAAAGGGCAAGGACAAAGCTGGTAATATGAACAAGAACAGCGAGAAGAAACACTTAGCACAAATTCAAGCGAACGGAAATCAACAACGCGAAATTAAGTCGCTACAAGTACATTGCCTTACTTTATCGGATTTGAACCACTGTAAATCGACCATTGACAACGTTATAGGTGTTCTATAGCAAGAGGGAACTCCTTACTCTTCCTGAGCACATGAGTTCACGTTTCAAATTGGTATTTATTTTAATATTTGTTCTGTTTTGATGGTTTTAAGTCATCCGATTTTGTCTTTGTCTTTTCGGATAAACGGCATTCGATTGTCCAAATGGAACAGTTTTGCCATTTAAAATGAATTGCAATTTACTCATGTTACTATTGCACTGTCCACATCGTGAGAAACAAAAATTGTTACAAATTGGAATAACATTCTCATCGTTTTGTTTGTTTTATTTTTTGACATACACCACATAATGGAAACAGGCAATATATGTGCCTCGTGAAAAATCTATTTGATTCACATTAATCAATCATTCGTTATTGAAAAAGTTAAAATCCAAGAATATTCTGAAACAGCCAACACCACGACAAGCATGGGATAAATGTTCGTTTCAGAAAGATGTACAAATCTCATTCATATGTATACGACACATATAAATTAGAATACACATTCATATTTCGACTGTACAGACCTGTTTAATTGTTTTAAGTGTTTAAACAGAACATGTGGGAGCAGTGAACAACAGCCGCCAACAGAATGCCTAATTGAAATGGTCACACTGGTCCTTACACACACACCTCTAATGGAGAGCACTTCCTCCAAATGGTCACACTGGTCCTTACACACGCACCTCTAATGGAGAACACTTCCTCCAAATGGTCACACTGGTCCTTAAACACAGCAACTTCACCTTCAATAGAGAAGACTTCCTCCAAATGGTCACACTGGTCCTTAAACACGGCAACTTCACCTTCAATAGAGAAGACTTCCTCCAAATGGTCACACTGGTCCTTAAAAACAGCAACTTCAACTTCAATAGAGAAGACTTCCTCAAAATGAATGGCACAGCTCAAAAGCAAGGTATCTCATGGTAACGTTTCATTGAAATGGGTACACAGTGTTGGAGAGCTTTAAACATTTCTTCCATTAAGCCAACAATTATCACCCATCAATGCTACAACACTGATTAAGGAGGCAATTATTGACAAGTGATGTGTCCCCTTGTGTCCTCATAAATGTTCTCACTATATTTCAAAATTATTCTTTTCCCTCTTTTAATATTAATTTGTGTATTTGATTTTATTTCATTCCATTGTGATTTATTGTTTTTAGTGTAAATGATCAATTTGCCTAAATAGTACCGGATTCGTTTACTTTTTTGTTTTCGATCCCAAAACCCGTCAGTTGATATGTCGACTATTTGTTTTAGGCATTCCAGTACATTGTATGTTCAATAAGATAAGTGCACGTTTGGGAAAACCTAAAGTCATAAGTCCAAAAACTGCCAAGTCTGAGTCGGTGGATTAAAATAATTTAAAACAAACCGCACAACATACAATTAAAAATGCTCATTTTAAAACCAAAACCACAGACAGATCGTTCACTCAAGTCGAAACGAGACTTAACTCGTGTGCTCCGATAGTATTTAAGAAGCACTGTGGGTAAAAAAAGCAGAGGTACCAGTGGGGTATCCGAATGTCAAAAGTCCGAAAGTGCAGAGACAAAACTAGTAAACACCAAAAAGAACGGGACAAAAACAGACAACAGGTAAAACATGGAAACACAAAATACTGAATATCAATCAACAACGCGAACTCCAGTCGAAACAAGAGTGACCTCAGGTGCTTCGGAATAGTAAGCAGTTGCCAATAGTCCATTCAGCGTGTCAAATCCGGTAAAGGAAGACAAAACAAAACCCTATGACAAACCAACATATCAAGTAAAGGACGGCAGTAGTTAACACACATGATCCAGACAAAATCGATAGAACTGTACGATGATAACAAATTACTGTTTTTTTTTCTTTTAATGGACTATACTGGTGATTTTAGTGTTGTTGCAATTCTACAACAGTCACTTAATTAAGAGAAAATGTATAATCCACGCCACGATTCGTGGACAAGAGAACTCATGAAATGCAAGAGAGGGAAGATTAAGGTTGAGTAAGACATTGAAGATCTGCAACAGACGCCGTTGGAGATTTAAAACAAATATAGATATTGGCATCTGCAGTTTTATTACATTTTGAATTGATTTTTATCCAGAATATATAATGCGCTTTTATAATAACACAGAAATCATATGATAATCGGATTTTCTATTTATATAAGCTGTTCAAGTTCTGTAATATTATAAGAAAACATAATTTTGTATTCAAAATATTCATATATTTCATAATACTTAAATAGGTCATGATCTTTTCCGCTTTAACTAGCTATCAATGTATAAATGAATATGTTGCAAAGTTGTGCAACAATATTTTAGCTGGGGACTTCATGAAAAGGTAGGTTTCTTAAGAAATTTCAAGATAGTTAAGGCTCAAAATTGAAAACTTCCAAACTTGAGATCTACAAATAAAAGAGAGTGCCCTCTAAACATATGTTTGTACTTATTCGACTATCTGTGCGTTCGGTTGTAAGTTTCAATATTCGTAAATAATCTATGCATTACCATATTTCATCATTCTAGATGAGTTCTTCAAAGACAAAACGCGCGACGAATATATACACCTGAAAAAAGTGAAGCACCCCCATGATTTTTTTAAATCAAATATTTTCAAAACACTTTTTAACCATTAATTAACGGATAATCTTTGTAAATTTGTATTGCAAACTAAAATATGCACTGTTAAACACAATTTAACATGTTTATAACAAACAAAACGATTTTTTATGTTCATGACACGACATGCAAAAAATGATGCCTTTTGTACATAAACATGGTCTTCGAAAAGTATGGTCCCCAGAAGCTCAAAACTTTTATTTAATTGTCAAATCGCACTTGAAATGGTAAATCATAATCAAAAGATTGGTACTGTATCGTCAAAGAGTCAATTTCGAATATGTTCACTATTAGCATGAATGACTTCCGGAATCCTTGTTTTTTACTACCAGTTTCGTGTCTTATTTTCTAAAGAGTTATCTCCCGCTTTTCAAAGCGAAAATGTGCTTTTAACTGAAAGCTAACATGCTTCCAGTCACATATTGAAGAATTAAAACTGACCAAACTCACGAAAATTAGAAATTATTTCAAATCATCGAAAAACACAAACAGTCTAGGGGTTCTTAACTTTTTTCCAGGTGTATATTTAGGACCTTTTTCTCTTTAAAACCTGTTCTGTTCTTTGACCTTTTTAAAACAGCCCGAGGTGCATTTCGTATATTCAAGGCTCATAACAGTCACTCTACCCGAAATTAGAAAATACCAAACATTACATGAATATGAAGCGCATAAAACAAAAAAAAAGTGGACTTAACTTCTATTAACTTATGAAAAAGCTTGTTGGACCGTTCAAGGATCATCTTTACACTTTTGAAAAAAAAAGACTTATATTTTACTTTTTTTCAGTCTATGTGGAGCCTTAACAACACATTCAATTGCTTGATAAGGCAAAGCAGCGTCTAGATAGATATTTTTGCATAAAGTTTTAGTATTTGTTACGTGTACATTTGATCCGTTTTGCCGAGTTATTTTCTTTTGCGCTTTTTAGTTCATCCTAATATCAACTATGTCCTGTCATTTGGCCTCCACGTGCAAGGTTATTTCATTATTGGTGTTATTAGATCTACTCACGCTTGATTTTATGGAAGGTTATTTAGGGGTATTTTATGTTTTATTTAGCGTACAACATGAACGGAAAGAAAATGAATAGAGAAAACAACAAAAGCTATCTTGCAAAATGAAAAGGGAAAATGGTCGGCGATTTTTTATTATCTTGACGCTGCGATACTTTATTTTTTTATTTCTATGTGTAGTGTAAGTCGTACATAGACTATAAAAACTGGTAAAATATTTACCATTTTATTCAAGTTTAACCATAAACTTTAAGAATCGGATATATAGAGAGTTATTTACATCTAAATAGTTTAAACGTCTAAGCTTAAGGTTGTGGTTAACGCGTCGGGCTACTAACACCAAGGTTCGTGGTTCGATCCTCGTCAGGGGTGAAAATTTCATGAACCAATTTTCCGACTCTCTCTTGACACCATTTGCAAGGATGGTCTCAAGGAACGATGCTAGTCTTCGGAAGGGACGAAAAAGGTTTATCCCGTGTATGTGGAGAGCAATACCCCATGCACGTTAAAGACCCCTTTGTAGAGTTCGATCAGAGTAGGCTCAATGGGGGCCGCTGCAAAGGCCACACTCGCAACCTGCTAGCTGGAGAGGTATTTACATAAGCATTAAGCTTGTTTCCCAATCCAGGATAAATAAATATGTTTCAACTAAAATTGTAGTTATTGGTTTTGGTATCATGTTTTCATATAGGCATGATAAAAGAAGCAGATGAACCAATGGAGTATCTGAATGTCAAAAATCCGAAAGGTCAGAGACAAAACCAGTAAACACCAACAAGAACGGGACAAAAACAGACAACATGTAAAACATTGAAACACAAAAATAACTGAATATCAATCTACAACGTGAACTCCAGTCGAAACGAGAGTAAATTCAGGTGCTCCAGAATAGTAAGCAGTTCCTGCTTGCTATAGCACACCCGTCTCGTTGCCAGCAGTCTATTCAGTGTGTCAAATCCGGTAAGGGAAGACAAAACAACACCCTATGACAAACCAACATCTGCACTCATCTGATAGATCGAAATCCCATTTTTGTCTACAAGTGCATGATGTCTTCCGTAGAATTTCTTGAGACAGCAACCGGGTCTTTTCAAGCCATTTCCAATATAATAACAGTTTATTTTTCAGCATCAAATGACATCATGAGATTACGCTTTGTATTGCTAACATTGTCAATTTGTATCACGTCTGTACATTCACAAACGAGTAAGTAAACGATAATTACTTACTTACTTATCACAAAAAATCTTTCAAATGAAAGAATGTTTAGAAAATTAATACTCATATTTTTTTTATAGAAAATGAAACCATCTGTAACCGAAAAATAACCTTTATAGCATCTTATTAAACTTTTTGATTTGTAAACAGTCACTTTTCATAATCGCTTGTTGTCTGCTTTTTTCCAAAGATCAATTGACATTGCAGAATTGTTATTAAAAAAAATCTAAACATTTCAAAATAACATTGAAAACATCCAAAGTAATAAATGCTTTTGATTTTACAGATAGCGTGTTTGTACCAGATCCTCCACGTATGTACTCTAACTAAATGCACAAGTCAATTATTTTCAAACTTCTAAATTATTTTCCCAGGCTACATAAATTTCTCTTTTTAGTCCCTTTCAGACGTAAAGAGCGGAGGGAACTTTTGGTTTGCACTTTTGTCCGTCTGCCTGTTCTTCACTCCCCAGTTTCCCGCGCTTTATTTCTAAACGCTTGTATAGACAATGAAATGAATAGATTTACAGTATGCGAGTCTTCAATGTCGAGTAACATAATAAGTTTACTTTTTGTTATGCTGCCAGAATTATAACCATTTGGTCATTTCGATGCAGGACCGGAAGGGGCTATATTTTGTTTTGCAATACTTTTAGAATACTTGTTATAAATGTAGCTTAATGTTTGATTATTTCAATATAAATAAATTCCCTATACTTTTCAGTGAGTGACTCAATGTTTTCTTACGTTTCAAGCACAATTCTAAACATTGATTTCTTTAAGGTAAGATAGTACTGGCTCGTATTCTTATTTTTTTTTACAACTGATTTGTTAACAGTGAGTCAACACCTCGATATTCTTCTTTACAATGAGCCAATGCTTAAATATTCTTCTTTACAGTGAGCCAATGCTCAAATATTCTTCTTTACAGTGAGTCAATGCTCAAATATTCTTCTTTCCAGTGAGTCAATGTTCAAATATTCTTCTTTACAGTGAGCCAATGCTCAACTATTCTTCTTTACAACGAGTCAATGCTTAAATATTCTTCTTTATAGCGAGTCAATGCTCAACTATTCTTCTTTACAGTGAGCCAATGCTCAACTATTCTTCTTTACAGTGAGCCAATGCTCAACTATTTTTCTTTACAGTGAGTCAATGCTCAAATATTCTTCTTTCCAGTGAGCCAATGCTTAAATATTCTTCTTTACAGTGAGCCAATGCTTAAATGTTCTTCTTTACAGTGAGCCAATGCTTAAATATTCTTCTTTACAGTGAGTCAATGTTCAAATATTCTTCTTTACAGTGAGTCAATGCTCAAATATTCTTCTTTACAGTGAGCCAATGCTCAAATATTCCACGCCCCGTTTGCGGTAGAGATGGGTTTACATACCTTAATGCTTGCCGAGCAAAATCTTTGTAAGTATTTTTAAATAGTCTGTTGATTCATCTTTATTTATTGGTTTTGATACTTTTGTATTGTATTATAAGTCTTGGGCCAATGTAAGACGGTAAGCAGTGACCTATGGTCATGTTGAAGACTGCTTGCTGTTTTCCGTTGTGATTTTTTGAATTGCTGTTTGTTTATGTTTGTTGTGTTGCGTGCACTTATTCCACATCTCAATATCGTCTATTATTCAAGAACATAGTCAATAAATATGGATGTAGTTAAAAGTATGACTGTCATTGGGAATGAAAATATTAGAATGAAATTTATAACCATCTACAAACCTTGATTGTTTCTTATTCTATCGCTTTTGACTAAATCCTTTGAACGATCTATCACGAAGGAAAACCCACCCTCGACAGGCGCAAAAATTCATGAACTTATTTCCCGACTCATTCTTAACATCATTTCCGAAGATGGTCTCGAGTAACAATGCTAGCCTTTCGAAATTTACAACAAAGTTCCAGACAATACATTTTGCTACGCCTGACGCGCGTTTTGTCTATTCAAGACTCATCAGAGGCACTCTACCAAAAATATTGAAAATGCCAAACCTATGATATGATTATGAAAAGCATTGAAAAATAATACAAAAAAATACCAAACTGGGGAACCAAATTATTACTAAGATGATTAACCTATGTCTGGGGTAGGAAGAACCTTAGAGTTTAGACAGTTTTGAAATTTAAACGGATAATAATAAAAGGAAGAAAAAAGTTTGTCCCGTGTATGTTGAAAGCAATACCCTATGCACGTTAAAGACGCATTTGGCCTTCGTTCAACATTTTTGATATTATTTTATGCTCGTCATATTTATATAGTGTTTGACATTATCAAATTTGGGTAGAGCGCCTCTGCTTGGTCTTAAATAGACGAAACGCGCGTCATGCGCAGCAAAATTTGTTGTCTGGAATTTATTGTAATTTTTATTTCTAACATCCGTGAAGGTTAGCGCTGCTGGTGGAGTTTTAATTTTCCGAGGTAAGCCCGATTCGGCATCAACACTTTTCTGTTGACGAATACATCAAAGTGATATATTATCCGTTTAGATTCCAAATTGTCAAAACCCTTAGGTTCTTCCTACCCCAGACATAGGTTGGTCTTTGTCATTTTTTGGTTTCTAGCTAGTTCAACATTTTTGGTATTATTCAATGCTCTTCATATAAATATAGTGTTTGGCATTTTCAAATTTTGGTAGAGCGCCTCTGATGAGTCTTAAATAGACGAAATGCGCGTCAGGCGTTGCAAAATTTATTATCCGGAACTTTGTTGTACTGTACTTTATATTTGTGAGTTCAACAAATGCCTCTGCTAGCTGGAGAGGGATTCACATAAGCATCAAGCTTGTTTCCCAAACCTGGACATATAAATTTGTTAAATAAACTTAGGTAAAACCCCTAATCAAATTACGAAACGGACATAACAAAACAGAAAATAAGAAGCGTTACATGCTCATGTAGTAAATGATAGATTTTAATGCTTACGTCAGAAACTGATTTTCTACGGATTTGATATTGATTTAAACATGATTGAAATTATATAGAGGCATGGGCACACTGTGCACAACTGAATGTCCTTGTGCTTGTACGGCTTGTCAGAATGTTAGGACCAGGGCCGTCTGTGGGGCAGATGGATTGACTTATCCCAGTAAATGTCATGCATCCCGATGCAAGTAAGCAACTACAAAAACTTGAGAACTTTTATGTTATTACATGTTGTTTCAATTTAACACGTAGTCTTTATTCGCTCTAAGGGAAAATAATCATGAAATTTTAAACTTAATTTGAAAGTATACGGGTTGTGAAATGTTAAGCATCACGTTAATATTTTTTTGAATGTTTGAATATATTTTGATATAGATCAATAGATCAATGTATTTGCCAATGGTCCATATGTCGAACAAGTAGCCATGAAAATATTAATATCGTATATTTTTTATGTAATTCAAACCATAACAGACCAAATCTGGATAAAATGATGATGCGTTACATAATGCTGACCTTATGTTAGTTAAAACTAAAGCAAAACGTTTCACTTATTCGTATGATTTATGTTCTGTAAAGCTATAACCAATAGAAGAGAGTTTACTGTGTGCTTAAATGAAATGAAAATTAATTTTGTTGCATAGGAATGGTTTGAGGTCGGTTGATCACGGTACATTTTAGCCGAGCCCGACAGCGCGGGCTTGGAAATGTCATTATTCGAAAACCATTTTTGACTATCTTAGATCATCCGCAATTATACGTATACGACTAGATGGATCATAGACAAAGTAAATAGACAGATAGGATTTCAAGTAGTTTTTAGTGTTTAAGTCATGCTTTTTTTTTGTAATTAAACATTTACCACTTATCTTTTCGGTTAAGCAGTAGGAGGCAATTCGAGTTAATTGGGTATTTAAATACGAATGAATTTAGGAAGTATCTTCGTTTTGGTTCAATATATAGCTAATGATAAGAAGCAGAGGTACGAATGGGACATCCGTTTGTTAAAAGTTCAATGTCTATTCGATTTTTTCCTAATCGATATTGGAAAAATTTGTTTTGATTTCAGAAAGATAAAAGTTCAGTGTAGGAAACGATGTCCATGCAGAAAGAAGAGATGCTCAAGATGTAGGCCTGACATATCCAGGAACCGACCAGTTTGTGGCAGTGATAGGAAAACGTATCCAAGCGCATGCCATGCCAGATGCCAGTAGGATTTATTGTATTTTTGCTGATGTTGTCATTATATAAGGGAGTGGTTGGGGTTTAAATAATAAGAAAAGAGAAATAATTGCAAATTGTCGCAATTTGTTTTACAGAGTTAAAAAAGATGCCCTTAAAACTTTATCAAATTAATAAAACAAAACTATCTTGCATAATATATTTTCGGCATTTGATGTTTTTGTCTTTTACATAAAATCCATGTGAAATTTTAATTTCCATTTTGGCGATCCTCGTTAGTTTCGGTATGGAAATCGTGAGTTTATCTCAAGTCATTAACTAAATATGAAAAAGGAAAAAGATTGTTATGTTTATAAATATATATTAAGTGTATAAAACTATGTCATTCGAATTAATGTTTTGTGACATCTACTACTGCATAAGCAAGACAAAATATCAACGACAATTATGTGAACATTTTTTTTGCAGACGCGTCCAAATTTTATGTCAAGGAAAATGTCCTTGTAAGTGTGCCGTGTTGTGTCCAGAAACCATAGAACCCGTATGTGGGGTAGACGGAAGAACGCACACAAACGCATGCGCAGCTTTGAAGTGCTTGTAAGATTTATATTATCTGTTTTTATATAAAAAAAATCACATGAAGGATTAATTGTTCTGCAATCTTAAAATGAACGATAAAAATTATATTCTAAATACAAACAAAACAAACGAAAATAAAAGTAAACTTCTTTCAAAGAAAAATATCATCTTAAAAGGAAAAATAAAAATGACCCGTTTTCTAAGTACTAGGTTTGACACAGCCCACCAAATGGAAATTTTGACCCAAGTAACAACCTTTGAAATGAGTAACAGGTTTACGAAAATATATATTAAAAATTGTTTTTTTACAAGAAGGCAAATATCTATTTAAAATGGAGTGAGTGACTTTTTGTTAAGAAGTTGCACTGACTTTCCTTTCATCATTGACAGGCGATAGAATTTTACACACATTTAAAAAAGTCTTGTAGAAAATTGTATCTGAGCTTGCAGACGACGTAAAACTTAGTACAAGTTTAATTTACAGACTTAAATAAGTAAGGTACATTGTAGAAAGTTCCAAGATTCAAAGTCTAGCAAAGATTTGTAGATCTGATAAGACAAAATCACTTAAAAAACATTCAGTTCTGTAAACCTAATAGCAAAACTGAGAGGGAATAGTGGAGTATTGACAAAATCTTTGTATGTTTCAGTAACGTTAAAGTAGATTGTCTAGGAAGATGTCCTTGTGGTCAATGCAAAGATTGTTCTAACAAACTACAGGCAGTATGTGGTACAGACGGACGGTCGTATCTCAATTCATGTAGAGCCAAATGTGCGTAAGTATAAAATGAAAGTCGAGTCTGCTTCAGTATAGCCAAAATATAAAATAAATTAGTTCACATACAGTCCAACCATGATTGTTCAAAATACACAAACAATATGCTTTTGATAATTATGGTGTATATCTATTCAAATTATGTCCGTCAATGTTGCAGTGTTTTAGATGATAATTGCTTATTTACGTGCTAAGAGAGGCGCTTTGCTGTAACAATGACAATGTCTTCATTATAATAAAAGTAAAAACTACCGAAAAATGGTTGGTTAATCTATGTTTCATTGCATCAATCATCCCTCTGTAATTGCGATCTTTTATATTTGAGTATCACATTGAATACACCTTAAAACTAGTTATAATATTATATAATCATTATAATATAATGATTTTCTACGTCAATCATGTAAATCAGAATCTTACAAAAACAACTACAAACATACACCATGCAAAGTTTGGTCGTGCTTTGATTAATTTTTTGAAATGATGGGTATATTTCTTTAGCAGAGGTACAATTTTGAACTTTATAAGTCAAAACTTTGTTTAAACAATCTATTCTGACAGGAAAGTGAATATTGCCTGTACTGGTCCCTGTCCATGTAAAAAGTGTGTATGTCAAAATATTTGGGCTCCTGTGTGTGGTACAGACAACAAGCAGTATGATAATAGGTGCCTCGCTAAGTGTGCGTAAGTGTTTCTTACACATTTTGTCAGTAATGTGTAATTTAAATGAAAAAAATATATTAGAATTTCCGATCTGGCTATACGTCTTTGTTTTTCACATATGTTGTCCGACTGTCCGTCTGTTTGTTAACATATCTGTCCGAATATCTGTCCGTTAGCACTTCTTGTCTGACAATCCGTCCAACTATCTGTCAGTGTGTTCATACTTCTTTTCTTACTGTATGTCTGCTTGTTCACACTTCTTGTCTGACAATCCGTCCATTAGTTCACATATCTTGTCTGACTATCCCTCTGTTTGTTCACATATTTTATTTGAACATCAGTCATTTTTTTCCACTCTTTTGTCTGCCTAACCATCTGTTTGTTAGAACTTCTTGACTTAATACTATTCTTTATTATTTGTTCAAAATTCTTGTCCGTTTATTAACACTTCTTGTCTGACTTAATGTCCGATTGCCCACATTTCTTATCTGAATATCCGTTCGTTTATTCATATCTGTTTACGTGATCATCCGTTTGTTAGTTCACATATCTTTTCTGGCTATCCGTTTGTTATTTAACACTCTTTGTCTGACTGTCTGCTCGTTTGTTCACACTTCTTGTCTGACTGTCTGTTCGTTTGTTCACACTTCTTGTCTGACTGTCTGCTCGTTTGTTCACGCTCCTTGTCTGACTGTCTGCTCGTTTGTTCACACTCCTTGTCTGAATGTCTGTTCGTTTCTTCACAGTCCTGGTATGAATGTCTGCTCGATTGTTCACACTTCTTGTCTGACTGTCTGCTCGTTCGTTCACACTCCTTGTCTGACTGTCTGCTCGTTCGTTCACACTCCTTGTCTGACTGACTGTTCGTTTGTTCACACATCTTGTCTGACTGTCTGCTCGTTTTTTCACACTCCTTG
Source organism: Arcuatula senhousia (assembly GCA_963971305.1). Taxonomy (NCBI): domain Eukaryota; kingdom Metazoa; phylum Mollusca; class Bivalvia; order Mytilida; family Mytilidae; genus Arcuatula; species Arcuatula senhousia. The sequence continues at coordinate 68,440,273 of OZ020307.1, read as the reverse complement.
TCTGACTGTCTGTTCGTTTGTTCACACTCCTTGTCTGACTGTCTGCTCGTTTGTTCATACGTCTTGCCTGAATGTGCTCGTTTGTTCACACTCCTTGTCTGACTGTCTGCTCGTTTGTTCACATTTCTTGTCTGACTGTCTGCTCGTTTGTTCACACTCCTTGTCTGACTGTCTACTCGTTTGTTCACACTTCTTGTCTGAATGTCTGTTCGTTTGTTCACACTTCTTGTCTGACTGTCTGCTCGTTTGTTCACACTCCTTGTCTGACTGTCTGCTCGTTTGTTCACACTCCTTGTCTGACTGTCTGCTCGTTTGTTCACACATCTTGTCTGGCTGTCTGCTCGTTTGTTCACACTCCTTGTCAAACTGTCTACTCGTTTGTTCACACTCTTTGTCTTACTGTCTACTTGTTCGTTCACACTACTTGTCTGACTGTGTGCTCGTTTGTTCACACTTCTTGTCTGAATATCTGCTCGTTTGTTCTACTCCTTGTCTGACTGTCTGCTCGTTTGTTCACACTCCTGATATGACTATCTGCTCGTTTGTTCACACATCTTGTCTGGCTGTCTGCTCGTTTGTTCACACTCCTTGTCAAACTGTCTACTCGTTTGTTCACACTCTTTGTCTTACTGTCTACTTGTTCGTTCACACTACTTGTCTAACTGTCTACTCGATTGTTCACACTCCTTGTCCAACTGTCTACTTGTTTGTTCACACTCCTTGTCTGACTGTCTTCTAGTTTGTTCACACTTTACTTTTTCTATGAATTTCTGCTCGTTTGTTCACACTCCTTGTCTGACTGTCTGCTCGTTTGTTCACACTCCTTGTCTGACTGTATGCTTGTTTGTTCACACTCCTTGTCTGACTGTCTACTCGTTTGTTCGCACTCCTGGTATGACTGTCTGCTCGTTTGTTCACACTCCTTGTCAAACTGTCTACTCGTTTGTTCACACTCTTTGTCTTACTGTCTACTTGTTCGTTCACACTACTTGTCTGAATGTGTGCTCGTTTGTTCTTCTCCTTGTCTGACTGTCTGCTCGTTTGTTCACACTTCTTGTCTGAATGTCTTCTCGTTTGTTCACACTCTTTGTCCGACTGTCTGCTCGTTTGTTCTACTCCTTGTCTGACTGTCTGCTCGTTTGTTCTACTCCTTGTCTGAATGTCTGCTCGTTTGTTCACACATCTTGTCTGGCTGTCTGCTCGTTTGATCACACTCCTTGTCAAACTGTCTACTCGTTTGTTCACACTCCTTGTCCAACTGTCTACTTGTTTGTTCACACTCCTTGTCTGACTGTCTTCTAGTTTGTTCACACTTTTTCTATGAATTTCTGCTCGTTTGTTCACACTCCTTGTCTGACTGTCTGCTCGTTTGTTCACACTCCTTGTCTGACTGTATGCTTGTTTGTTCACGCTCCTTGTCTGACTGTATACTAGTTTGTTAACACTCCTTGTCTGACTGTATGCTTGTTTGTTCACGCTCCTTGTCTGACTGTCTACTAGTTTGTTCACACTCCTTGTCTGACTGTATGCTTATTTGTTCACGCTCCTTGTCTGACTGTATGCTTGTTTGTTCAAACTCCTTGTCTAACTGTCTGCTCGTTAGTTCACTCTCCTTGTCTGATTGTCTGTTCGTTTTTTTGCACTCCTTGTCTGAATGTCTGCTCGTTTGTTTATACTTCTTGTTCGACTATCTTGTCTGACTATCCCTCCGTTTGTTCACATATTTTATTTGAAGATCAGTCATTTATCCACCCTCTTGTCTGCCTATCCATCTGTTTGTTAGAACTTCTTGACTTGATACTATTCTTTATTATTTGTTCAAAATTCTTGTCCGTTTGTTCACACTTCTTGTCTGACTTAATGTCCGATTGCTCACATTTCTTATCTGAATATCCGTTCGTTTATTCATATTTGTTTACGTGATCATCCGTTTGTTAGTTCACATATCTTTTTTGACTATCCGTTTGTTATTTTACACTCTTTGTCTAACTGTCTACTCGATTGTTCACACTCCTTGTCCAACTGTCTACTCGATTGTTCACACTCCTTGTCTAACTGTCTACTCGATTGTTCACACTCCTTGTCTAACTGTCTACTCGATTGTTTACACTCCTTGTCTGACTGTCTACTCGTTTGTTCACACTCCTTGTCTAACTGTCTACTCGTTTGTTCACACTTCTTGTCTGAATGTCTGTTCGTTTGTTCATTCTTCTTGTCTGACTGTCTGCTCGTTTGTTCACACTCCTTGTCTGACTGTCTACTCGTTTGTTCACACTTCTTGTCTGACTGTCTGCTCGTTTGTTCACACTCCTTGTCTGACTGTCTCCTCGTTTGTTCACACTCCTTGTCTGACTGTCTGCTCGATTGTTCACACTCCTTGTCTGACTGTCTGCTCGATTGTTCACACTCCTTGTCTGACTGTCTACTCGTTTGTTCACACTCCTTGTCTGACTGTCTGCTCGATTGTTCACACTCCTTGTCTGACTGTCTGCTCGTTTGTTCACACTCCTTGTCTGACTGTCTGCTCGATTGTTCACACTCCTTGTCTGACTGTCTACTCGTTTGTTCACACTTCTTGTCTGACTGTCTGCTCGTTTGTTCACACTCCTTGTCTGACTGTCTGCTCGATTGTTCACACTCCTTGTCTGACTGTCTACTTGTTTGTTCAAACTCCTGGTATGACTGTCTACTCGTTTGTTCACACTCCTTGTCTAACTGTCTACTCGTTTGTTCACACTCCTTGTCTAACTGTCTGCTCGTTTGTTCATTATTGTTGTCTGAATATCTGCTCTTTTGTTCACACTTCTTGTCTGACTGTCTGCTCGTTTGTTCATACTTCTTGTCTGAATGTCTGCTTGTTTGTTCACACTTCTTGTCTGACTGTCTGCTCGTTTGTTCATTCTTCTTGTCTGACTGTCTGCTCGTTTATTCACACTACTTGTCTGACTGTCTGCTCGTTTGTTCATACTTCTTGTCTGACTGTCTGCTCGTTTGTTCACACTTCTTGTCTGACTGTCTGCTCGTTTGTTCACACTTCTTGTCTGACTGTCTGCTCGTTTGTTCATACTTCTTGTCTGAATGTCTGCTCGTTTGTTCACACTTCTTGTCTGAATGTCTGCTCGTTTGTTCACACTTCTTGTCTGAATGTCTTCTCGTTTGTTCACACTCCTTGTCTGACTGTCTACTCGTTTGTTCACACTTTTTGTCTGACTGTCTGCTCGTTTGTTCACACTTCTTGTCTGAATGTCTTCTCGTTTGTTCACACTCCTTGTCTGACTGTCTACTCGTTTGTTCACACTCTTTGTCCGACTGTCTGCTCGTTTGTTCATTCTTCTTGTCTGACTGTCTGCTCGATTATTCACACTCCTTGTCTGACTGTCTGCTTGTCACACTCCTTGTCTGACTGTCTGCTCGTTTGTTCACACTTCTTGTCTGACTGTCTGCTCGTTTGTTCACACTTCTTGTCTGACTGTCTGCTCGTTTGTTCACACTTCTTGTCTGACTGTCTGTTCGTTTGTTCACACTTCTTGTCTGACTGTCTTCTCGTTTGTTCACACTCCTTGTCTGACTGTCTACTCGTTTGTTCACACTCTTTGTCCGACTGTCTGCTCGTTTGTTCATTCTTCTTGTCTGACTGTCTGCTCGATTATTCACACTCCTTGTCTGACTGTCTGCTTGTCACACTCCTTGTCTGACTGTCTGCTCGTTTGTTCACACTTCTTGTCTGACTGTCTGCTCGTTTGTTCACACTTCTTGTCTGACTGTCTGCTCGTTTGTTCACACTTCTTGTCTGACTGTCTGTTCGTTTGTTCACACTTCTTGTCTGACTGTCTGCTCGTTAGTTCACACTTCTTGTCTGACTGTCTGCTCGTTAGTTCATACTTTTTTCTGACTATCCATCCTATTGTTCACACTTCTTGTCTGACTACACATCCGTTTGTTCACATATCCTGTCTGATATTAATCCGTTTGGTCACAATTCTTGTCCGACTATCCGTCCTTTAGCACTCCTTTAGGTCATACTAATTTTCTGCTTGTCACACTCCTTGTCTGAGTGTCTGCTCGTTTGTTCACACTTCTTGTCTGAATGTCTTCTCGTTTGTTCACACTCTTTGTCCGACTGTCTGCTCGTTTGTTCATTCTTCTTGTCTGACTGTCTGCTCGATTATTCACACTCCTTGTCTGACTGTCTGCTTGTCACACTCCTTGTCTGACTGTCTGCTCGTTTGTTCACACTTCTTGTCTAAATGTCTTCTCGTTTGTTCACACTCATTGTCCGACTGTCTGCTCGTTTGTTCATTCTTCTTGTCTGACTGTCTGCTCGATTATTCACACTCCTTGTCTGACTGTCTGCTTGTCACACTTCTTGTCTGACTGTCTGCTCGTTTGTTCACACTTCTTGTCTGACTGTCTGCTCGTTTGTTCACACTTCTTGTCTGAATGTCTTCTCGTTTGTTCACACTCCTTGTCTGACTGTCTGCTCGTTTGTTCACACTTCTTGTCTGACTGTCTGCTCGTTTGTTCACACTCCTTGTCTGACTGTCTGCTCGATTGTTCACACTCTTTGTCCGACTGTCTGCTCGTTTGTTCATTCTTCTTGTCTGACTGTCTGCTCGATTATTCACACTCCTTGTCTGACTGTCTGCTTGTCACACTCCTTGTCTGACTGTCTGCTCGTTTGTTCACACTTCTTGTCTGACTGTCTGCTCGTTTGTTCACACTTCTTGTCTGACTGTCTGCTCGTTTGTTCACACTTCTTGTCTGACTGTCTGTTCGTTTGTTCACACTTCTTGTCTGACTGTCTGCTCGTTAGTTCACACTTCTTGTCTGACTGTCTGCTCGTTAGTTCATACTTTTTTCTGACTATCCATCCTATTGTTCACACTTCTTGTCTGACTACACATCCGTTTGTTCACATATCCTGTCTGATATTAATCCGTTTGGTCACAATTCTTGTCCGACTATCCGTCCTTTAGCACTCCTTTAGGTCATACTAATTTTCTGACTATCTGCCCGTTTGTTCAAATATCTTTTCTGACTATCTGCTCGTTTGTTCAAATATCTTTCCGACTATCTGCTCGTTAGTTCAAATATCTTTTCTGACTATCTGCTCGTTTGTTCAAATATCTTTTCTGACTATCTGCTCGTTAGTTCAAATATCTTTTCTGACTATCTGCTCGTTTGTTCAAATATCTTTTCTGACTATCTGCTCGTTTGTTCAAATATCTTTTCTGACTATCTGCTCGTTAGTTCAAATATCTTTTCTGACTATCTGCTCGTTAGTTCAAATATCTTTTCTGACTATCTGCTCGTTTGTTCAAATATCTTTTCTGACTATCTGCTCGTTAGTTCAAATATCTTTTCTGACCGTCCTTCTGTTTGTTAAATTAATTATTACCGATAACCAATTTCAGTCATTTGATTATAAAAAAAATCATGAAATGATTTCCTCTAAAACTAACAAACGGTAAACCCCCCAAAAAATCGATAGGAAAATATCTTGTTCGTACGTTTCTAGTTCTCTCTTGATAAGATAATGAATAACTTTAGAGTCCTGTGACAATGAACCAAACAAAAATATATATTGTTTTTGCATTTATGTAAGATAGTGACAAAATAGCAGACATGTTGATTATCATTTTCCAGAAAAGTAAATGTCGAATGCAGTGGAAATTGTCCGTGTCCGGTATGTAAATGTCAAAATATCTGGTCCCCTGTGTGTGGTTCAGACAATAAGACGTATGACAACAAATGTCTTGCTGGATGTGCGTAAGTGGCATAATCAAGGTTATTTTTTTTCGATCTGGCTGTACACCAATCGAGTTTTATAATTATTTCATGCCACTATTTATTATAATGTAAGCAACATAACGGGTGTTTTTTACAAGCAGGAACTGTTTATTCGTCCGGAGCACCTGAGGTCACTTTTGTTACGAACTAATTTAATTTAATAGATATATGATAAAAACACATTCATTTGATTTCATAATGAATTGCATGTGTGTTACGTTTGTTGGTGTTTAATGCCCTTTGTCGACGCACCAGGGCCATGTATGGCAGTCAGTGTTATTGATGAAGTAACCGAAGTACCCAGAGAAAACCACCGACCTTCAGCAGATAACTGACCAACCTAATCACATACAGTTGGTAAAGTCTATTTTTTGTTAAATCCAAACGGGACTTGAACAACAGCTGAGAGGTGATCGGCTAGTGAACAATAGTGTGGTATTTAAACCAGCGCCTTAGACCACTCGGCCACCCAGGCCCCCCTAAAATAACAAAACGAAAATTGCAAAAGGTTCATAAAGCGGGCATTTTACGTGTTATTTTCCTTTGTACATTAGTATAAACATAGATGGATACTAACTTTATTTTTCTCCTTAAATGAATGCAATACTAACTCCGTTGTGATTTTTTGAATTGCTGTTTGTTTATGTTTGTTGTGTCGCGTACACTTATTCCACATCTCAATAACGTATATCAACTGCCATGGCTGTCTAATCTCCATTAAACGAGAATAGAGTAATTTACAAATAAATATCCTTTAATGTAATCACTCGGGCTGATGATGACCAAAGGCAAGCTCTCAGGACAAACTACTGATCCTCAAGGGATACAAATTCGGAGCAATTCCTTCGATTACTGGCCACTGCTTTATATTGTTTTTTGCTGTATTTATGTTAACTAGTGACTAGATAAAAAGCATGCTACTTAATTATAATTTTGCCAGAAAAGTTAGAGTCGCATGCAGTGGAAAATGTCCATGTCCAATATGTAAATGTGAAAGAACCAGGTCCCCTGTGTGTGGCACAGACAATAAGACGTATGACAACACATGTCTTGCTGGATGTGCGTAAGTGGCATAATCAGGTTTATCTATCTAATTTGCGAAGCACCTGAGGACACTTTAATCTGTTACGACTTGGTTTACTGTTACAGACATCGGACGAGTGATAACTTTGTTGTCTTATGACAATTAACCAAAAATAAAGTAAAACAATTGTGTAACTCATAGTAGATTAATCAAAATTTAGTGTAATCACTCAGGGCTGATGGTTTCCCCAGGCAAACCCAAGAACAACTATTGATCACCTTGGTAGATCAATTAGGTATATATTTTTCTTATTGAGAGTCAGTTATAAAATGGCTTCTGTGGTAATTGTGTTGAATAATAACTATATAACAAACACCTACTTATCTTTTATCAGAAAAGTAAAAGTAAAATGCAAAGGAAACTGTCCCTGTCCAATATGTAGATGTCAAAGGATCAAGTCCCCTGTGTGTGGCGCAGACAATAAGACATATGGCAATAGCTGCCTGGCAAGATGTGCGTAAGTGGCAGAACATTTGCTTTACGAACTGGTTGTTAACCAATCAAGTTTGGTTTGGGATTCCTACCGATACTTATTATTATGTAAGGAAGTACTCCACAATAAGGATTTTTTTTACAGTATACAGCCAAAATACAAATAAATACTCTATTGTCTTATGGCAATAATTGAAAAGAAAAACAGTGTTAAAAATTGTTACTCTTTCAAGATGGAACGATCCCTTAATGTAACCACTCGGGGTTGATTCTGGCCCCAGGTAATTCCTAAGGACAACTATTGGTCCTGTCGGAATACCTAATAGAAATATGCCCCGGTGTTAAATATTGCTATTTTTGGTAGGATAGTTTCATGCTACTTATCTTTTCCCAGAAAAGTTCGAGTCGAATGCAGTGGAAACTGTCCGTGTCCAATATGTAAATGTCAAAATATCTGGTCCCCTGTTTGTGGTACAGACAATAAGACGTATAACAACAAATGTCTAGCTGGATGTGCGTAAGTGGCATAATAAGAAATTTTTATTTTGTTGCCCTGCTCTAGCCTATCAAGTTTGATTTGGTTTCCTGCCACTATGGTTAAGGGGTATCACAGTTAGAAAGAAGCAGAGGTTCCAATGGGGTATCTGAATGTCAAAAGTCCGAAAGGGCGGAGACAAAACCAGTAAATACAAACAAGAACGGGACAAAAACAAACAACATGTAAAATATCGAAACACAAAATAACTGAATGTCAATCAACAAGAAACAAGAGTGAACTCAGGTGCTTCGGAAAAGTAAGCAGATCCTGCTTGCTATAGCACACCCGTTGCGTTGCCAACAGTCAATTCAGTGTGTCAAATCCGGCAAAGGAAGACAAAACAAAATCATATGACAAACCAACATCTGCACTCATTAGAGATCGAAATCCCATATTTGTCTATTAGTGCATGATGTCTTACGTAAAGTTTCTTTAGTGAAGACAGCAACATAACCCTGTGTGAGCAATTTTCGCGTCAGACATGCCGCTCTGCTAAGAAAATCGATGTAATGTGTGCTTTACAAACAACCAGCCAGGCCTTTTGAAGCACGCTTGTTCAGTCTTTTTACGCCTTTATTACCTTTAACAATCATGTGATTAAAAAATTAACGATTTGCGTCCTTCAATATATACAAAACGTTATTAAAGTAGGAACACAACAAGTCAACGTCTTTAGCTTTAATTTTTTACATTCCTAAAACTAAAGACGGATGGCATTTAACCGAAAATGAATTAAAACAACTGCAACTCTTTCTGCATAGATAATTACACGGCACTGAAAGTTACCTCGGGCAAGCTCTCATGACAAAAACGGATCTCCCACGATACCAATTCGAAATATTTTCCTCAATTACGGGCCAAAGTTATTTTTTGGTAATTCTTTTATTTACATGTATGTTAAATAATGACTAGATAGAAAACATGCTAATTATACTCCCGCTTCGAAGAAGAGGGGGTATACTGTTTTACCCTTGTCCGTCCATTTGTTTGTCCGTTTGATCGTCCGTTTGTTCGTCCATTTGTTCGTCCGTCCGCGACATAATTTCCGCCTCAGTTTTCTCAGCAACTAGATGAGGCAGAGGTCAGATATTTTGCGTAAAGCTTTCTCCTGTAGTACCATATGGTGTATACCGATTTCCTGCTCCTAGGTCAACTACTTCCTAATTACCGAATACTTAGGTTTTTTCAAATAGTGTACATACGTTCAAAATTTCCGTCACAGTTTTCTTAGCAACTAAATGAGATGGAGGTCTGATATTTTGTATACAGCTTTATCCTATAGTACCATATGGTGTATACCGATTTTATGCTCCTAGGAAGTCTTCTTCCTGTTTACGAAATAATAAGGTTTTTACACATAATGGACATGCATACTCCAAGGTCATTTACTTGCTGTTTAACTTAGGTTTTTGGAGCGGGGTATCACTCGTGAGCATAAGCTCACAGATTTACATGCTATCTTTTTTTTTCAGAAACGTAAAAGTTGAATGCAACGGAAAATGTCCGTGTCCCATTTGTAGATGTCCACAAATCTGGTCCCCTGTTTGTGGTACAGATAACAAGACGTATGGCAACGAATGTCTAGCTGAATGTGCGTGAGTTGAATATTCAATTGATTTATTTAGTTTCTGTACACAAATCAACTTAAAAATTGGCTTGGATTTCATTTTACTATAATAGAAGTCATTCGACGTGTGTGCAATGAACAGGAAATGTTTACACTTCGGGGTCACCTGAGATAACTCTCGTTACAACTGAGGTCGTATTGCTGATTGAAGTTGGGTTGTGTTTGTGTTTTTTTTGTCTTTGTATTCTTTTTGCGTTGACTGATATTGTCTTTGTCCTGCCTTACTTTTGACATTTGAATGCCTCAATGGTTCCTCTTTGCTTTTTTGTTCAAAAATATTAGTGTCAAAATAAAAACAAGGATAAACCACAGGACAAAACAGTAAGGTTAGGTTTCCCTTTGGCGAGCAAATATTTTGATGAAGGAGATACAATATCCACACGTGCGATGTGGTTCCGAATATTTGAGTTCGTCAATGTATTTAAGATACAAACATTATACCTAAATCTTAATAATGTCCGTTGAGAATGTTATTTTTGAAAATGATTAGAAAAGTGTTATTTTCACACACGGATGACGAAAGAAGAATCTATTTTCTCACAGAAAAGTGAAAGTTGATTGCAACAAAACGTGCCCGTGTCCAAGATGTAGGTGTCGTAAGAGATCATCACTTGTATGTGGTAAAGACAAAAAAACTTACGACAATTCATGTCTAGCCCAATGTGCGTGAGTATCAATAAATCCAAGGCAAAGGTTAATCATGGTATCCTGATGAGCTCTGTTGGGATTTATACAATGCTCTTAATCATGTTCATGTGGTAGTTTAATTTGGTCTTACGACTGTTAGAATAAGATCATGAAGAGTCTCTGATGAGCCACTTTGGGAAAGAATATATGATGTATTTTGTTGTACTTTGAACTGTGTAATACTTTTTTGTATCAAGTTATTCATCTGGTTTTGGTTGCGATTACATGATTTGTAAATGACCGTCTCAACCTTCTACAATCATGGATATAACTGTTGTCGTCAGACATTTGTCTTATACTGTCGTGATTCATGTCATAAACCATTTATCACTGAAATAACCAATGTTTTATGATTTTATATGATTTCACATTTTAAACATCTTATATTACAATAATGTTTTTCTGTGTTGTTTTCTTCTTGTTACATGAAAATTTAATTAGATTTAGCATATAAAAAACAAACAACATTTATTCTTTTATTTGTTCTGTTTAAGGGTAAAAAGATTATCTTGTTTTGTTTTATACTTTAAAGTGGTGTGAAGATACAATGTAGAGGAAAATGTCCCTGCGAAACTTGTTCAAAGAAGGGTTGCCCGTTCTTTAAACCCGTGTGCGGTAAAGATGGCAAAACATACAATACACGATGTGAAGCAAAGTGCAAGTAAGTATCCAACTGGCATTATATAAAATGAAAGGATATGCAGTATATATATGCATATCATAGAATCGCATGATAAATAGAGCAAAGAGGCAGCATTTTACTGTTCTTCATCACAGTTAATTGGAATTGATGCTGTCAAAAGTTTGAAATAAAGTTAATAACAAAATTACCGAAGTTAGAGAAAAGACAAACCAAAGAAGACAAGGGAAAATTGAAGATCGCAATGGTCCTGACTTGGTAATGGCAATATCATTCTCCTTTTGAAAAGAGCTTTATGAAAATTCATTTATGAATTTATAAGTGTTATCAATGTTTTCTTCAGCGATCATGGTATGATATATAGATACAGTAATTACTGGTACTATAGGGCTAACAATTTCAAGTGATTTAACAAATCACCTCTTTAAGTATTAAATCCTTGAGCCAATGAAATATTTATGTTCAAGAACATAAAAATTTAACTTCTTTTTAAATCACCTGGCCTAAGAGGTGTGAGCTATTGCCTTCATTCGGTGTCCGTCCGTCATCCAACTTTTCAATTCAAAAATTGTCTTCTCAGAAACCGCTGAGCAAAATGTCATAAAACGTATATAAAAGAATTGTTAAAAGCTAAAACCACACTTTAAAGGTAAAATCGAAATAAATAAATCACTATACAAAGATGAAATTTCAAGACCTTCCTCAGGAGCGATGTTGACACGTCAAATGACGAGTACAGACCCTAGGTACATCACCCGTGAAAAGTGCGTTTGCAATGACCCCTACGTAGATTTTAAAACATTTAGAACAACGGATGACGTATATAACTTTTTCATTGATGCAGTTGAACCCGTTCTTCAACTTGAATATGTTTGAAGGGCCAATAATCTCCCCAATCGACCATATTACTCATATAGGTCGACCACAACCCCTCGTGTCTGATCAATTAGAGCGAGGACGTTTGTTGGCATTATTGCACGAGCTTGAATCTAAATGTTTCCTCAGACTCTTTCCCTTGCGGAATGCAGTCAGTCTTAGTCGACATGTATCCATCCTTCAGGTCAATGGATTTGAATTACGGAACCGAATATTTAACATAGCAATGTTGTGAGGATGGTAGCCAAAGGTACAAGGTCGTTCTTGCGTCTAGTCCCGGGCTCCCAATGCTTGTGTCACTTGAAAAACTGAGTGTATGGCTTTATCCAAGATGTTATTAAGATATCCCATATTGACAAAGGATGATTTCTGATTTTTTTGGGTGGTATTTAAAAAAGACATGTTATATCTAATTTTTCTTTGAAAGCAAAGTTTTATCAATATTTTTCATAGTCTTTTCCCCAGGAAACTTGAATTAAGAATCGGGTAATATCATACAATATACCCATAATTTCAAAATTTAACTTAAATTACAATATTTTGTTGGATTTAATATTGTCCTGATATAGAAAGTTTCGTGTATGCAAAACAAAATCAGAATATTACAAAAAACATAAACAAAGGTAATAACATAAAAAAGGGTACCATTTTAGAATGTACATGTAGTAGTGTTTAACTTTTGGCGGACTGTTTATTAGAAAAAAATAATAATAAAATATTGTTGATCACTACAAACTATAGTAAAGCACGGGTAGGCCAAATGACAGGGTGAAATGAAAAACACAAGAAAAAATGTCCCGGCAAAACAGATCAAGAGCAGGCGTAAAAATGCTTAAACTTTATGTTAAAAATATTTATTTAGACACTGTTATGCCTTATTTAGCATTTATATGGGTGCACAGAACTACACATATACTTTAAAAAAGCGTAAAATATCAACCATTTTATTCTGTGTAAACAAGAACCTTAACCATTTTAACATTTATCATCCGGCTCTTCAACTTATTGCTTTGGAGGCCGACCAGACCTTTGTAATTCAAGTTAATAAGTATCTTGAAGACCAAGTGATCGATTCAGGCTCCTATAGACCTCTAGCATTGATTCGTTGTTTTACAAGTTTGGTTTTATATAATAAAATCGTACTGATATGAAATGTAAATAAAAAGAACAAACTTCCACCCGTTGATATTCATTGATCATTCTTGTAATCTCGAAACATGTCATTCTTTGTCGTGTTTTTAGATTCAAAGAATATTCCAAGACTTTAACACCTATTAGGAAAATATAATGCTACTGTAATTGTTTTCAGAAACGTTGAAATTGACTGCCCTGGTAAATGCCCCTGTACGACCTGCGCATGTCCGAAGTTATCATTTCCTGTTTGTGGTACGGACAGAAAAACTTATGCTAACTACTGTGAAGCTCGTTGCGCGTATGTATTCTACAAGTTGAATAGAAACTTTGATTTATTTTTAATTCTTGACACCGGTATCCGTTCATCTTATAATTCTTTATTATTTTAGTAGCAAAGTTTATTTACCTCACATGATCAGTTATTGATATCATTTTGTGTCCGTCGTCTGGCTGCTAAACTTTTCAAAAATCAATTTTTAATCTGAAAACAAATGACCAGTTATTAGGTTTTTTAACGTTTGAAGTTTTGATTTCACAAAAACATGACAAACGCTACTAAAAATATCAAAGTTTTAACATAGAGTTTAAATAATCCTAAAATTATAGCTTTATACTACACATGGTCGATATCCTGGGTGCTAAATTTGGCTACCCTGTTCGAACATTTTGGCTTTGAGTACTTTTCATTCAATACTTTTTGGTTTTTGACCTTCAAATATTTTGATTCAAATGCTGCTGATTAGATGTTACTCCTTGAAATGTGGAATTACAGCATAAACAAATTTACCGTTTTTAAACCCGTTTTTGGTGTTTGTATTATCCAAAAGAATAAAAAAGATAAAACAAATAAAAAGCTGAACAAATGTGACCGTCATGTTACTCCATTTAGATGTGCTGGTCCTTGGATAGGTTCAAACAGCATTAATGGCATTATTTGACTTGCTTAAAAAAATCAGCTTTAAAAGACGTGCAATAGTGTCCATGGGGTCAATGTTGACAGATGACTCTTTTTAGGGGTGATGACCATTAGATATCAAAATCAAAACTTAAAGCAATGGTAGATAGAAAAATGCTTTTTTCCATTGAAATGTCCAGCCTTAGAAACTATATAAAAAATGTTTAATCGGTCAAACTGGTAAAATAATCATTCTAGGGGAATAGACTTGATTACCCAAAACTATTGTGTTTTTGGTTTTTATTCCATATTTACCCGATAATAAAGCATTTTTAGATATTTGATATCAAACAGATCATTCTAGCCATATCACTGTTTATTAAAAATCCATAACACAATACACACCCTAGAAATCCGTAACATATCACTAAGATCCATAACACACACCAAAAACATCAATAGCTCACCCCTTGAAAATAAAAATTCTCAATTTGAAGAAAATCTGAATTTTTACTTAAAAAGGTTTTACGAGTTGCATTTTCATAACACACGAGCATCAGCGAGGCATTTTAGAAATTTTAAGTTAGGGTTGTTTTATAAATGTCAAATACATCCCATGGATGTAACTAAAATGAACTATATTGCCTTAATGCGCCAATATATGCACTACTAGAAATATTAAACTGTGCATCCAACTATAATTTGTAAACTTGTCATCAGAACTTCAAAAGAAGACATTATAAGACTTGATTTTTAGAACGTTTGTGTGAAAGAATAATTATCAACATTAATAATTGATTTCAAAATATATGTTATTTTCAAATATTATATATGAACATTTCCATATTATTAACATATATAATAAACAAAATATAATATAGCTACTTTCATATCATAGCCAATATCTCCCTCGACCCATATCATACCCTCGAGCTAAAGCTCTCGGGATGATATTGGCGTCTCGGGAAGATAGAAGATACGATATGAAAACAGTCATATGATATTTTATATATAAAAAGCAACCAGTTGCAGATAAAAAAGGCTTTGGCTTGATAAAAGGTTAAAATGAAGTTCTATATTGATTTCGTGTCGAAATTGTCACATGACCATATTTGTCTTAGTGTAATTGAAAATATTGCAGTTTTTTGCTTCAATTACAATGTACCTCTAACAAAATATTATAAAGAACTTTTACATTTTAAGATAAATCATTAAGGACTAGGTTAGCGATTCCGGCGCATGGGGGGGGCCTCTTGTGTTTTTACATATTTGCTTTTTAAATATCTAATTTAAACTTAGGCTCTATTACACCAGTGTACAAAAACATTCTTGTACTAATGAATTCTTTATTGCTTAAAATATCTTGTTTGACAGCTTTAAATGTTTATGAAGATTCCATGTAAAATTTTCAATGACAACATCTGTATAATTATTCTAATTTAATTATTTTTTCTTACATTACAGGAAAGTCAAACTAGCTTGTGCTGGCAAATGTCCATGTCGATGAAATAGAAAATAAAAGAGTTTAAAATGTTGTTTTTTTGGTGTTTGTATTATTAAGAAAGAAGCAAAGCGACGCAATGGGCATTTGAGTGTCAAAAGTCATAATGGGCAACGACATAACCGGTAAACACGAACAAGAACAGCAAAAGGAAACACAAAACACAAAGTCAACCGAACGGAAACCAACAACGCGAACTCAAGTCGTAACAAGAGTGAACTCAGATTCTCCGAAAGATCCTGTCTGCTATTGCACACCACTGCTAATTTCCAATTCAGTGTGTCAAATCCGATAAAGGAGGACAAAACATAACTCTACGACAAACCAAAATCTGTACTCATTTGAGAGATAGAAATCTCATATTTGTCTAAAAGTGCAAGGGGTGTACCGTAAAATTTCTTGAGTGAAGACAGCAGCCGTGGAGCACCAGAACCCTGTGTCAGCAATTTTTGTTTCAAGCGTGACGCTCTGCCAAGGAAATCGATGTTTTGCCTGCAAGCTCTGGAGTAACGAATCAACTGTGATACGAAGACTCAATAAACAGGAGCGGACAGAATGTTGCTACACAAAAAGGAAAAGGTGACGATTGGAAAGTTTAAGTTATCACTTTTGTCATATTGCTGAAAAAGGACTGACTTTCACCTTAAGTCTAACCTATCTACATTGTAGTAGAAAAGACATAGGATATAAAATATCTAACAAAGATTTCTTATTTAGACAAAAATGGCAAACTTCTTAATAATGAACGAAGTAAACAATTGTCTACAGGTACATGTAGGATAATTTCGCAAAAGTTATATCCTGAATCTTATAATTCAAGAATCTACAAACACAAAAAACTTGGCAGTAGAAGATTAGGTCAAATGAAAACTACCGAAATTCTCATATATGTAAAATCTTAAAAAGCTGCAATATGCTCCAATTCAGGAAAGGATTAGTACCCTTAAAGTAACATCCTTAACTAAACATGAACAAGGCAAGAACTCAGAAGGAACCTGGGTGTTATTGGGATAGAAATGTTAAAGAAGTCACAGACACGTCACATACACCTGACCTTAAAAAATGTGCATCAGAAAATGGAAACACATTGGGTCTACATTCTCTCTTCAGCGGCATCATACTCCTATTAAGGAAAGAATGAAAACCCTTGAGGATCATCCTTAACTAAACCTGAACAAAACAAAAACTAAGAAGGACCCTGAGTATGAATGGGGTAAAATTGCACAAGAAGTGACAAATGCTTCACCTCTCCGCACACACACACTTGACCTCAAAATATGTGCATCAGAAAAAGGAAATGGATCTGTATCCTTTCCTCTTTCTGACTTTCGACAAAGTGAATCAAAGAAAATTAGAACAATAAGCTTTAAAAACTTCATGTCAAGAACTCAGAAAAAGAGCATGAAATAAAGGCTTAATATTCATTTCTAATAAATTGTCTCTATTACATGTAAACCTGGGTGCTAAAGAAAACAAATCATCATATACCTATTTTTTCCTAAGAAAGACAAGAAAAAAGATTCATAATGTTCATGATAATGGTAAAACTTTGTTAAAAAATCAAGGCAGTAGTACAGCTAAAGCCAATGCTGATGTGGCTGCACCATGTGTTGAGCTAACTAGCATCTCTATCAACCAACATGTAAGAGATCAGAACAAGTCAACCTTTAATCAACCTAAAAGTCCATTAAAAGACCTTCCATAGGACCCCAAATTGGTCTGAACAGGAGACACAGCTAATAAGAGAAATAAGCTACGAAGTACATGTAGGTTGATAAGGGAAAACCTAAGAGGAGGTACAGAAAGAAAATATCTAGAAACATCAGAAAAAAAGATGCAGTTTTCAGATTTCCGGTCAAGCTAGAGGTCGTCAGTTCTCTATGTCTTGTTTCCGGTTAATAAAGCTGCTAGTACCTTCTATCTGACTGTTCTGAGTTTACTCTTGTTACAACTTGAGTTCGCGTTGTTGATTTATGTTAGGTCGATTTTGTTTTTTGTGTTTCCTCGTGCTGTTCTTGTTCCTGTTTTCCGATTTTGTTGATGCCTTTTCGGGCTTTTGACACTCAAATGCCCCACTAGTGCCTCTTTGCTTCTTTCTTTTAACCTCATTTTCTTTAATTTTTCTTTTAAGTTTAATTGTAAACTTTCCTTTCTTTGCAGCAACATTCCGTCCGCTCTAGCTTATGGAGTATTCGTATCACAATTGATTCGTTACTGCACAGCTTGCATGAGCTACATCGATTTTATTAGTAGAGCGCCTGTAACGTGTAACAAAAAAAGGTGCTAGAATATAAGAATCTAACACCGGTGTTAGGACAAGATAAGGAAATCTCCGACACCCCGAGGGTAAGATTTCAAGTCTGCAACGAGGCTCTGCCGAGTTGCAGATGTAAAGAAATCTTACCCAAGGGTGTCGGAGATTTCCTTATCTTGCCCTAATCATCGGTGTTTGATTATTTTTCTCACTAAACCCGTAAATTGTACAACGTGGATTTGTTTACAAAACATAGCGTGACGTAAACAATAGAGTTACGTCCCTTGGAAACTGCACGAGGCTATCTCACATGGGGTGGTGTGAGACAGAAAAATCTCACACCGCTAAAAATAGGAACTGTCCTGTCCAAAAAGTGAGAACAAGGTTATGTTGCTCCTCGATTGCTGTCTTCACTCAAGAAAATTTACGATAAACACCAAATACTCGTTTGCAAATATGGTATTTCTATTTTGCAGATGAATGCATGCGTTGGTTTGTCTAGAGTTTTGTTTTGGCTTCCTCTACCGAAATTGACACATTGGTTTGAAAACTAGCAGTGCGATGGGTGTGTTATAGATAACTTTCCTAAACCCTATAAATAGAATGACCTCTAACCTCTTATCATACACGTGCAGCACTGGAGGCAAAACATTGATAAGAAATCACATGTTGCTACATAGATTGTATATAATTATTGTAAACAAAGGAAATGTATTGACATATAATAAGCTTTGATTATGGATATTTCTTCTAAATTTAATGCTGTTGACCTTTCTGATTATGCTAAAAAACTAAGTAATGAAGATGTAGTGTTTTATATTGAAAAATTGACAGTGGATGATGTTATTTTACCAGATCCCTATGGAGTTCCAAAAAATGAATGGACAAACAATGTTGATGAATGGCCTGAAATATCATATCCTGATATTTATCAATACTTTGTTGAAACTTCATGTTTTTACACTAGAAAGGAAGTTAAAAATGTCAAAGCTCTTGATGGATATCAATATTTTATTCTTGGACACGTACAACCTATAGTTTTCTTTAATCCTGGTAAAAAGGACTTTGTTTACCTTATGGCTGATGTACTTCCAAGTCAAAGACAATCAAACAAGAAGGATTACTATAAAACATATATAATATCACATAAATGTGGAGAAATTTTGACAGCCCACTGTACATGTATGGCGGGGTAAGTACAATTATTAAGAACGTATTAAACTAAATACAAGAATCATTATATATATTGAATTTATATATTCATAAAAAAATCATAATTTTGTACATTCAGAATTTCAGATTTTTAAATAAAATTAGTCCCATATTTTTGTTTAAAAAAAGTTACATATACCTTTATAATGACAATTGACTTTAGTTAGCATGCCTTTCCAAATGTAAAATAGGTTTGGCGGTGTTTTATTTATATTTACTAAAAGTTGCTGTTGCTTCTATTTTGTCTTTATAATTTAGCCAATGACGGTTGAACATGGTGTTCTTATTTTCATTTTAGGCAACTCCTGCACTCATGAAAGAAATAGACTTTCAACGTCCAAAATATGGACAGGATGTTAAGGTGCCTTTACCACCAGCAAAACAACCACTACCATTATCCACAGAGTTAAACAATGAAGATGTTTGTAAATTGAGAAAAATTGCTCCAAATGCGGCTATTTTCACATGCATTGATATGAAGGAACAGATCCCACTACCCCTCACGCCTTTTGAAATTATACCTGATTTGAAGGATGTCGATGCAGATTCTGCACAAATATTAAATGCTTTAGGAAAAACTCTGACAGATGAATCCAACAAGAGACTTGCTGAAATGACTGTTAAACAAGGACAGAGTAAACTGTGGAAAAAACATAGATTAGGTCGAATTACGGGTAGTAAAATGCACAATGTTTTTACGTTAAGAGATGGAACAAGCCGTGATGCCATAATCAAATCAGTCCTTGGCCTTACACCCGATATAAAGACAAAGGCAATGTTATATGGCATAAACAATGAGGAAATGGCTCGTAAAACATACACAAAATATCAACAAGAATTTCACCAAAATTTTGAGTGTGTTTTGACGGGGCTTGTTCTAAATAAGAATTATCCCCATTTAGGTTCTTCCCCAGATGGACTTATTAGTTGCTCTTGTTGTGGAAAAGGTTGCTTGGAAATTAAATGTTTGGCGAAGTATTTAGATGGACTACCTGGACCTTTTCTACCAGACGACCCTGAACATGGTAACGAATTATTTGAAGGGACAACATTCACAACTAAGGACAGAAGTTATCCTCTAGATGAAAACTATGACCTGAAGAAATCTCATCAATACTATACACAGGTGCAGGGGCATATGCTCATTAGTGGAACTAATTACTGTGACCTTTATTTATGGAGTAAAACAAGAAGTATAACAAGTCGTGTGTTTCGAGATGATATTTTTCTAGAAAAAATGGTTGAGAAATTGACAAATGAATACATTAAACACATTATTCCGAAAATGATGGAAATGTAGTTGTTCTTTAATCTGAGTTTATTCAAAATGTTAAGACTTTACACACGAGGGCATTAAGTTTGTTAATGCAGCCACAATTGTCACCATATCGTCAAGCAAATGTATTTGTGTCAAAGCCACAGTTGACTGTAAAATCATGAAGTTTCGCATTTTACCGATCACCCTCTCCACATGTATTCTAACATTAGATAGACATTTGGACTCATTCACCTCCATAGCAGATAACTGTGCTTTCCCACGAGTAAAGGATGGCATTCGAAGTGTTACTCCCATAGCAGCAAACTCTTTGGACACAAGAAACCCACGATCGGCTAAAACTTCATCTCCATGTGTCAACTTATCCATATATCCTGACTTAAGAGTTATTTCTTTATCTGAAACCCTGCCGCCCCACCCTGTTGATATGAAGTTAACTGCTCCAGAAGGAGTAATAGACACTAGGTATTTGATTGTATTGTTATGTTTATAGTTGCTCCATGTTTGTGCTCTTGCTGTTAAATTGTGAGGTCGTTCAATAAAGATTTCGAAACAATCAATAGTTGAGACAACTTTCTTAAAATTTGGTTGGAAAGACTCAGGAACATTTGAAAATGTAATATCTTTTTCTGGCCAAACAATCAGGCATTTTAAACACTCTGACAATTTTGGTATCCATGTGTTTAAAATCCGGGAAACTGATGTTTCAGATATTCTAAATCTAAATGCCAAATCTTTATTAAGCAAACCAAGCCTTAGTTTCATTAATGTAAGAAGAAGATGGTCTTCCATTGACATAGATTTAACGACAGTAACTAATGTTGGGGGTATCTTCTGTAAAATCCACATAAACAACTGAGGTGTTAAACTGGTATAAAAGGTTACTTCTTTTTCAGACAATGTTCTGTATCCAAACTTTAGTTTCAAGACCTCTGTTTCCAGTTTTTTAACTTTAGATTTTAAATAGATATTTGATGCGACTAAGTTGGATATTTTCTTCTGCAAATCATTTATGACTCCAAGATTTGGATCATCTTTTGTTTGGGTTTCTGAAACAAAAACAAAATAATGGTACAGTCCATTGTCTAAAATTTAAAAAAGGTATTATCACAATAAAAGTAAAACATCATTACTGAACAGCAAGAAATGAACACACAAATTACATGAACAATGAAAATAACAGTGGTTCTGACCTGGTACAGGTATTTCTGTAAAAGTATGGTCAAATAGCGGTGCATTTTTCAATATATATATATTTTTAAAAGTCATAATGAAAAATTATATGTCTTCATACATATTATACATTTTTATTATTAACTACTATATATTACATGTTTTTACCTTGATCAACTTTAAAATGAAAAGCACTTCCACTCATGTCTAAAAGAATATTGGCTATATCTGTAGATGTATCTTGTTCACTCTGATAACTGTCTGATTCTTCAAATGATGTCTCCATTATTTTTCTTTTTTTTGCTCGGCTGTGCCTTTCTAATGATGTTCCAGTTATTTTTCTATGTTCATAGCCTGGTAACATTTGGTTGGGTATGTAATCTGGATGGGTCTTGTCTTCAGATGGTTTACCTTTAGAAATGAAATTATATAAATGCATGTAGAATAAGCATTAATTGACATGATGCCATGTATGCAGGTTAATGAACAAGATTTAATGTATTTACCATGTTTACACACAAGTAATTGCAGTTGATAAGATTATCTGATAAAATTTCAGTGTGTGTAACAATGTTAAAAGGAATGTTAACATAACACAGCTTGTATGATTGATTAAATGATAAATAAATGATTATTAATATGTAAAGTAATGCTTAATAACATTAATAGTTATTGCCTTGAGATTAAATTTGCAAATATGATATAGTCAAGATAAATATTAAAGAACCAAACCTTGTAAGAAATGTAAACTACAAACACGTGCTGAATCTGTTGGAATCCATGGTTTTCCACTTTTATCTAGTCTTCTTATAGCATTTATCCATAAATCCTTCCTTTCATTTGGGTAAGTTGGTATTCTGTGCAGTGAAATGCCCTTTTCTTTGTTTTGTCTTTGTGCACATCCAACAATACAACAACTATGAACCATTTTTATTGTTGATGTCTAAGCATAATTGTTATCAGTATGTGTATATTACTGGAGGCTTTCTGCCTCCACTAAATATTCATGAGATTTATTCATGAGCCTCATTATCATTGGAAAGATATCTATAGCAGAACAGGAACCATTACTCTTCAGGTGCATCTGAGTTCACTACTGTTACGACTTGAGTTGGCGTTGTCTATTTCTGTTCGGTTTATTTTGTGTTGTTTATGTTTAAGGAAATCCTTGTTTTTATCTTGTTTTGTCGTTGCCACTATATGGTCTGTTCCATAATCCTTAGGTTATTTATATCAAACATTAGTTTTGATAAAAGTGTTGAAATGAAAAAAAAAATATGGCCACAAAAGATTCATTATTCTGAAGAAAGTTGTAGCGGATCATATTTTTAAATAAAACCAGTGATTTGAATTGCTTATATTTTTAAACATATGTATATTATCATCATGAAATGCTTAATACCTCAAATTGTGTAAAACAACTTTATCTGTTAGATTTCGGCTTATCTGAAGAATAATAGGTGGATTTTTCGTTGTTGTTTTATATATGAATTTTAAAAAAATCATTTATCTTCCATAGGTATTAGTGGGTTAATTATTAATTCCTTTTTAGCTCACCTGACCCGAAGGGTCATTTGAGCTATTGTCATCGTTAGGCGTCCGTCGTCCGTCCGTCCGTCGTCCGTCCGTCGTTAACTTTTCTTCAAACATCTTCTTTTCTGAAACCACTGATGGGATTGCTTTGAAAGTTTGTACACTTGATCTTTAGGATGTCCTCTACCAAGTTTGTGAAATTTGTGAATGTCGACCAAGCAACTAAAATTAGAACAGGGGGTCAGACCATAGTGTTTAGCTAATAGCTCAAAAAGTATATGAGATAAAGAAAATCCGAGGCAACCTTCCTTCTTCAGCATCAAAAGTTCTACAAAACTCTTCATTATGTCAAAGTTGTAGGATGACTCCTTATAGGAGTTATTTCCCCTAAATCGTCAAAATTGACCATTTTTACAGATTGTGGACTTTATCTTTAAAACTGTAATTGCTAGAAGAAAAGCTAGCATTGCAAAATTGTTCAGCTTATTAAGATCTACAAAAATGAATCAGGGTCAAAATTGTCAGATCAACCGTTTAAGAGTTATTCCCCTTTAACTTATTTTTCTATCAACTTTAACTGATTTTTAAAAATCTTCTTCTCTAAAACCACTGATAGGATTGCTTTGAAACTTTGAACACTCGATCTTTAGGATGTCCTCTACAAAGTTAATGAAATTTGTGAACGTCGACCAACAAACATGGCTGCCCTTACTTAAAATAGAAAAGGGGTCAGACCATAGTTTTTAGCTTATAGCTCAAAAAGTATAAGAGATATAGAAAATCTGAAGCAACTTTTCTTCTTCAGCATCAAAAGCTCTACAAAACTCTCCATTGAGTCAAAGTTGTGGGATGAATCCTAATAGGAGTTTTTTCCCCTTCATCGTCAAAATTGACCATTTTCACAATTTTTTGACTTTATCTTAAAAGCCATAAGAGCTAGAGAAATAGTTAGCATTGCAAAATTGTTCAGCTCATTTAGATCTACAAAAATGATTTCAGGGTCAAAATTGTCAGATCATCCTTTTAAGAGTTATCCCCCTTTAAGTGCTTTCAACTTATTTTTTTTTCAAATGGAAAGCTTTGTAAACTTTGTATTCTTTATCTTAATTTTTTTCTATCCTTACTAGTTTCTTTAATGTTACTTACAAAGTACATGTAGACCATGTTGAACACTAGGTAAGAGGCTTTAGCATAAGATATCAGGTGAGCGATTCAGGCTCCTGGGAGCCTCTAGTTTGTTATTCATGGGATTTAATGATAGATCTTTAGTCAGAAGTAAATATATACACAGACCATATATTGCTAATGCTATACACCGGGAAGGAGTTTTTGGAACATAAAATGATTAATAAATTGTGTTTTATTTATCAAATAACTGTATTGGGAATGCATTATAAAGTGTGGCTTAAAAACTATTGTCTCGGGTCTATGACAGAATATTAACTCTTTGATATAGCAACTGTGAGACTGACTGTCTATTGATATCGAATGGATGATATGGATACACATGCCTTGTGCAATATGTTCAACCTCTGCTGGGTTTTGGATATACTGAGTCAGGTAATTTGGGTCACGGATTTTTTATTTTGTTGAGTGCTAGCCGTGGACCACTCAGTGTGCTTATATTTCCTTATATCATGATGTCCAACTTTTTCCCCGGCAATGATATACAAGCTGTGTTTTTTGTTAGATCAACAGCTGATAAAAATAGTTCGTTTACGGAAATTGACGAGTGTTTCTTCTTTCTTTATTAAATGTACGGGAAATTGTGACACCAAGAAGAAAATGAGATGTGGAATAAGTGTACGCGACACAACCAACAATCAAGACGTAATTTTAAAACATCCACAATGGAAAACAGCCAGCAGCCTTCAATGTGACCAGCGGTCGCTGCTTGCTGTTTTTCAATTTGCCCCTGGACTGAAAATAAACTACATATGATTCAAGCCCAATCCTAAAGTGCAATATAATACCCACTTCTTTACAAAAACAATTAACACAAATTCGACTAAATACTAGCATGTCATTAAACAACAGAACGGGAATTTTTTCTCACTTTCAATAGAAGCAAAAATGACGACATGACAAATGAAAATATCTGTAAAGATAAATCTAAAAATAACAAAATGAAATAAAGGGGATAAAAAAATCACCCGATAATAAAATTAACAAAATGAAAGGAGAGAAACGTTTAAACATTGTTTTTGTAAACCTGTTTTCTTTATTAACAGCATTACCATAAATTTCAGGATGTAAACCGACACTAGTTAATATGAAAAGACGCTAAAAATTTTATTTAAGCAGGACTCTTGGAAAAAGCAAACAGAAGGAAGATAATCATCAATTTGAATATGAAAATGCCAAAACCGATCAACGAAATCCGTTTTTTTTTGTAATTTGAAAGATGAATTATTTTAATCTCCAATTTAAAAAAAAAACTAAAAAGAATGAAAAATTCCAAAGAAAAGTGTTGAAATATATAAAAGGTCCTCCTTAGAATCAAAATCTTAAAATCAAAATATTGAATCAGTGATGTACGATCTTTGCTCTAAAATCCAAAACTTGATTTTACATGAATAAAGTTCAAGTGACCATCTTGAAAATAGGAATGTTACTGTAAAAGCAATACTTTCAATCTAGGATTAACCAAATCATGCCAACATCCCAGAAACTTTACAGAAATAAGCCTTAGTGAATATTGCATAATTGATACTTCTACATTCGATGAACTTCTTTGTAATGTCAGAAATAATTTATATTATTAACTGAAAAATAAATTACATAAAATGCATTACGAAACACTTACATCCGTTGCTAAAAAAAACAACCGAAGAGTAACGTTACCCTGCGTTAACCAATTTTGTGGCAGACACTTCACAAAAGAAATCGATGTAAGTCCCACGAGCTTAAGAATAACGAATAAGTAATGATACACAAACCCATAAACAATAGTGGACATGTTGCTTAACAAGTAGTTAAAGTTCAATGATTTGGAAGTTAAAGTCATTATGTTTGTCTTAAAGTTACGTTGAGAGGTTTCCTTGAAAGTATGGTCTTGGGGATATACGAAATGGAAAATGTCACAAAATCAAGAATTTTTCAGTGAAAGGACGTCATCATTATAACGGAAAGCAAGGTTAAAAGAGAGAGCTAATCTTCGATCTGTTTTGTCTAGAATATAGTGACTTGAAGACTTCTGCTTCATTTAAGTGAAGAAACTAATCGACAAGCAAAAGTGCACAATAAGTGCCCATTACAATCCCAATCGTTTGCCGAAAAAAAGTTCCTGCAAAAATCTGTTTTACGACTTTTATCAGTGATTTTAAATTATTATTTAATATATAAGGATACCGTTTTTAAGCAAATGCATTAATTGAAATAAAAGGATGTATTATTTTAAATATTATAATTTTAAATTAAAATTCATAGTATCATTAATGACATTTAAAATTGACTACATGCAATCAAATTTTAAATGCCATTTTTCATGTTCATTTCCTATTTACCAAAACACAAAGACAAAAGTGTTCCCGTCATTTCTTATTCCTATACTTCCACCATTGCATCTAAGGTATTTAACTATAAACAAGTTTTGCGGGATTACCAAATCAACGACCAGACTGTTCTTGCGACAAATTCCCATTCAAATATAGTCCCTCTGGCCACGTCATTACCGGGGACCTCAACATAGTGGAAAATGACCAACTCCGCGATGTTTTGGCCAAAGGACCAAAATATCGTGAGCCTAGAGCAATCAACTGGAACCATAATTTCAAAACAATTATGGATTCAGTTGAAGACTATGCCAGAAAATGGGCCAAAAAGAACATGAAAAAGAAAGCGACGTTCTTTCTGAATGGGTAAAGTCTGTGAGGTCGTTGGTTTTGAAAAGGATTACCTCTTTGAAAGGCTCGATGAGCACCAAGGCAACATCTATTTTCAACAACCCTGATGTTGCGAAGACATTGTCCACCTTACATGACAAATATGTTGTCGTACCTGCTGATAAAGCGCCTAACAACATCATTTTCGTATGCAAAAGACACTATATTGATTGTTTAACAGCTGAATTAGGGGTTGGTTGTACTAGCAAAAGCACCACATATACAGCAACAACACTGTCAAAGGAGGAAATAATCAACAATCATAATTCTGTAATTTCTTCCTTTGGCATATCTGTTGACAAAAAGAACGATGACGTTCCATCCTTGTATTGGATCCCAAAGTTACATAAAACTCCATACAAGCAACGATTTATTGCTGGGTCATCCAAATGTACAACTAAGCCTCTTTCAGTTTTGTTAACATCAATATTGACGGCAATAAAATCAAGCCTTCAAAAGTATTTCGATTGTTGTTACTCTAGAAATGGCGTCAATCAAATGTGGATTCTCAAAAATTCTAAAGAACTGATGGAAAATCTCCATTCTAAGTCATTTTCATCATGTAATAGCATTAAAACGTTTGATTTCTCTACTTTATATACTTCAATTCCACATTCACAATTAAAATCTCGTTTGGCACAGCTGATTAAACGTAGCTTTATCAAAAAGAATGGAAAACGCAGGTACAAGTATTTGGTAGTCGGTTATAAAAAGACTTACTTTGTCATCCAAGAGTCTAGCAAGAAAAACAAATTTACAGAAGATCAAATAATAGAAATGCTCAACTTTCTAATCGACAACATATTTGTACAGTTTGGTGGACGTGTTTTTCAGCAAACAATAGGTATCCAAATGGGCACAAATTGTGCACCATTGCTTGCCGATTTGTTTCTTCATTCATATGAAGCAGACTTCTTACAATCACTTCTAGACAAAAAGGACCACAAACTTGCTTTATCCTTCAATCTCACATTTCGTTATATTGATGATGTCCTTTCGCTAAACAATTCTCGATTTGGTGACTATTTACATCTCATATATCCGAAGGAACTTGAGGTAAAGGACACTACAGATTCTAGGAGGTCTGCTTCATATTTGGATCTATTTCTCGAAATTGACACACAAGGAAGGCTTTGTACAAAGCTCTATGACAAACGTGATGAATTCAACTTTCCAATAGTTAACTTTCCCTTTCTGTGTAGCAACATTCCGTCTGCTCCAGCATATGGAGTTTACGTATCACAATTGATTCGTTATTCCAGAGCATGTGGGGAGTACAACGACTTCCTTGAAAGAGCTACACGGCTGACAAGCAAATTGTTAACACAGGGGTACGTTGCTCCCAGGTTGTTGTCATCACTCAAGAAATTTTACGGACGACATCATGTGCTTGTATGCAAATACGGGATTTCTATCTCTCAGATGAGCACAGATGTTGGTTTAACATAGAGTTTTGTAATGTCATCCTTTCCGGATTTGACCAACACTTAATCGATCTTTGGCAACGTGACGGGTGTGCTATAGCAAGCAGGAACTGCTTACTCTTCCGGAGCACCTGAGTTCACTCTCGTTTCGACTTGAGTTCGCGTTGCTGAATGCGGTTTTGTTGTTATGTGTGTGTGTTTTATGTTGTTATGTGGTTTGTTTTGTTGTGATGATTTTTTGTCTGCCGGTTTTGTCTTTGTCTTCACGGTTTTATGATACTGATTACCCCTTTGGTACACCTTTGCTTCTATGAAACATTCAATTTCGAGATACCATTTTTCACCCCCAGTCCTTATCTACCTTTTACATTTATTATCCTCATAACCATACACGATATCATTCGGCATTCCAATGGGCACAAACTTTGCTCCTCTCCTCGCCGATTTGTTTTTATATTCTTACGAGACTGAATTTCTTCAGGAACTCGTAAAGAATAAGAAGATGAAAGAGGCAAGGTCATTTAATCTTACATTCAGATATAATGATGATGTCCTTTCTGTCAATAATACCTCATTTGGTAGATGGGTTCCTTCGATATATCCTCCAGAATTTGAGATTAAAGAGACCACCGAATAAAACTGCTTCACGTCTTTCTTGGATTTGCACCTCGAATTTGACCCAGGTGGTTATCTCAGTACAAATATTTACGATAAAAGAGACGATTTTAATTTACAAATTATTAATTTTCCCAATCTACAGAGCAATATACCTACTTCCCCTGCATACGGTGTTTATATTTCACAACTTATTCGATATGCCAGAGCTTGCACACATTTCACAGATTTTTTTATCAGACACCGATTTCTTCGTGACCGACTTTTGAAGCAGGGCTATAAAAAATACGTCCCATACGATCTCTAAAAACATTTTTCCTTCGTTATCAGCCATTAGAAGAAAAGTTCAAAATTGAGTTAAAACATATGATATGGTGGTTAATTGTTTTAATTAGTGTTTAACTGATCTGCTGTACTGAGATGATCGCCTCAATATCCCTATTGTGTCTCACAACTATGTTGTGTTCTATGGTCATTACCGGATCCTAAGATCGCAATGGGAGAGGGAGGTTTGGTGCCATAAAACCTGGTTTAACCCACCATTTCGTTTGAAATGCCTGTACCAAGTCAGGACCATTGCAATCCACCAATTCTCCGGTGTGACTGATTCATTTTTGTCATTTTTTCTGGACCATGAGATTGATCATTCAAGTTCGATAGTTTTATTATTACCTTTATTTCCCATATATCAAATACTATTTACCATCTCCAAACCCATTCCTGACCACCTCATATATCATAGATTTTTACGGTATAGGTACTGTGTTGTACCTGTTCGGCTTTGTCGTTGACCGTTCGGACTTTCGACAATAACATGCCCCGTTTGTGCCTCTTTGATACTGTATATTGAAGTGTTTACAGATTAGTTTTATTTGCACATGTTGCAAACAAGTTTTAAAATGACAAGTATATTTTGAATATTTAATGAATTTGTTTAATTTGAATCTCCTTTCCATGTTTAAGTAGGTAAAATATTCTATAATTTTAAAAATCTGCTGTTCATTCAGTACAAGCGCTATCAAATAGATACCCCTTGCTTTATAATCTCACCTCACAATTCATTTATTTGTATAACATGAAAATAAGTTGTAATATCTGACTTCATGACAGTTAATAACGATACCAGCAATTTGTTTGCAGAAATTTGAAGTTTAGTATCTAAACTTATATATATATGCAGTTTGTGTTAAAAGAACTTCAACTCTTACTAATACATGAATGATCCATGTAGTCAGATGATTAATATTACTTGTCCTGCAAAATTCATAGTATTGCAAGAGACACTCTCAAAATCCCTGTGTTTGTTGATTGAATACACACTGGTCAGCACTGCTATTGATGTTTCAAATCCCCGAGGTTCGCCAGCTTCTGCATCGAACATAATGCTTTTATGTTGAGCTATTAAAGTTTTATTGAACATTTCTAAATTGTTAAAACTCTAAGGCTCTTTTTTCCTGGACAGATGATAAACTAATCATAATTTGAGTTCTGCATAGTTTGAAATGATGTATTGAATGTATGATAAAGTAGTAACAAAAACTTAGGAATGTTGAAGAAATCATTTGGATTAATTTCATAAGCGAATTACAATCCGTCTTCCTGCAGCAAATCGTCCGAAATTTTACAGAATGAATCAAGCTTTCGTAGTTCTTATAAATTACAAAGGTGCTTATTCTAGAAGACTTTAGTTAAGCCAAAATCCGTTTTCGGGCATATTTGAACATCTTTGTTTACATGTACTATAGATTGTTAAGTTAAGTTAAGAATGCACCAAGTTCCTGCTAAGCCTATATTTGGCAGTCTTAATTGTATTTTTTTTTTATAACTGGTAGTTTTAAGAATAAAAAAAGTTAAAATGCTCTTATTTGAATCAACGTTAACTTGATCTTACACCCAAACAAAAACAGGCAGCACATGTTTCTTAATTATTTCGGGCAAAATTTCATTTTAGTGTGATGAAAACAAACTCTCAATACAAGAAAAGTATTTGGAAAATCAAGCGTAAAACACTTTCTAAAACCAAACAATATAATAAATGAAATAACAAATAGCTTCGAAAGTGGTTGAGTATTTCGCTTTTCTACGCAAACAGATTGCCTACCTCGAAGGCACCTTCTTTTACAATGTTATGTTCATGACTTCTATCTACTATATCACACTCTCAGCTATTTCAGTGTAATTTGTGATCTTATCAATAATTTTTCAGTGAAAGGACGTCATCATTATAACGGAAAATAAGGTAAAGAGAGAGGTAATCTTCGATCTATTTTGTGTAGAATAGAGTGATGTCAAAAATTCTGCTTCATTAAATGAAGAAACTAATCGACAAGCAAAATTGCACAATAATTGTCAATTACAATCCCAATCGGTTGTTGAAAAACACGTTCTACAAAAATCTGTTTTACGATTTTATCAATGATTTGAAATAATTAATGAATATATAAGGATACCGTTTTAAGCAAATGCATTAATTGAAATAAAGTGATGTATTAAATATTATAATTTTCAATTAAAATTCATAGTATCATTAATAATCTGAAATAACATTAAAAATGGACTTATCAAATTTTTAAATTCCATTTTACATGTTCATTCCTATTTACCAAACCATGAAACATTCAAATTCGAGATACCATTTCTATCCCCACTCCCTATTTACTTATACATTTGATATCGTCATCCCCATACACGATTTTATTCCCCATGTATCAAATACTATTCCTCAGCCCCATCTCATTCCTGACCACCTCATATATCATAGATTGGGAAGATTTTACTGTATAGGTACTTTGCTGTTCTTGTTCGGCTTTGTCGTTGCCCATTTGGACTTTTGACAATAAAATGCCCCGTTGGTGCCTCTTTGACACTGTATATTGAAATGTTTACAGATTAGTTTTACTTGCACATGTTGCAAACAAGTTTTAAAATGACAAGTATGTTTTGAATATTTAATGAATTCGTTGAATTTGAATCTCCTTTCCATGTTTAAGTAGGTAAAATATCTATTTTCGTTATGTTCTAAAATTTTAAAAATGTGATGTCCATACAGTACAAGCCCTGTCAAATAGATACCCCTTGCTTCATAATCTCAGCTTACAATTCATTGATTTGTATAACATGAAAATAAGTTATAATATCTGACTAATTAATATTATATTGCATATGGTTAAGCACATACAGATATAAAGAATGTAATGGAGTCTAAGTTGTAAGACATTTTTAATAGGAGTTGTTTCCATTAGAACTTTAAAATTGAATATTTCTCATAGTAGCAGTTCTTTGTAAAACATATCCAGCTTATAATTATATATGTATCATCGAATACAAGGTGGGCGATTTAGGCTTCTGGGAGCCTCTAGTATTTTCATATCGTGTTTGGTTTTTTTCGATCTTTTGTATATAGCTACTATGATAAATATTGAATAGGCGAAACGCGAGGCATTTTTTTTGTCTAGAACTTTGTTGAAATGATTTACTCAATGTATGATAAAGTACAACAAAAACTTAGGAATGTTGAAGAAACTTTTTGATTAATTTAATAAGCAAATGACAATCCGTCTTCCTGCAGCAAATTGTCCGAAATTTTACAGGATGAATCAAGCTTTTGTACTTCACTTTACAAAGGTGTTTGTTCTAGAAAACTTTAGTTAAGCCAAAATCCTATTTCGTGCATACTTAAACATCTTTGTTTACTATATGTTTATGACTGCTGGCTGTTTTCGGTTGTGATTTTTTGAATTGCCGTTTCTTTAATGTCACGTACACTTATTCAACATCTCTTTATCGTCTGTAATTTGTTAAGTTAATTTAAAAATGCGCCAAGTTCCTCTATTTGACAGTCTTAATCAATTGTATTTATTTATTACAGGTAGTTTTAAGTATAAAAAAGTTTAAATGCTCTTATTTTAATCAACGTAAACTTATCCTTACACACAAACAAAATAGGCAGCACATGTTTTTTTAATTATTTTGGGCAACATTTCATTTTAATTTGATGAAAACAAAACTTGATGAAAACAAAACTCTCAATACAGAAAAAATATTTGGAAAATCAAGCGTAAAAAACTTTCTAAAACCAAATAGTATAATAAATGAAATAACCCATAGCTTCGAAAGTGGTTGAGTATGTTGCTGATTTTATGTTCTTATAGAGAGTTGTCCGGCCTGGTTGTAAAAAGAAAACAGAAAAGCATGTTTTTTTGTGTTAGTCCTTGTCCTCCCGTGAAGTGACGTCAACAAAGTCTAGTCTAGTCTCAGTTTTTACAAAGAAAATTCAATCTTGCATTTTAACATATTAATATCCACACCCGATATGTTCACCGATGAACAGAGGAGCGATTCATCGACACACTTTCTTTTTTCCTTCAACTTTCTGTCCTGTTCTGCATGCATGTAGGGGGGTGGTAAAGGGGGGGGGGGTACATGCACGGATGAACGACCAATAAAAATGATAATCACGATAAACGACCAATAAAAAAATGATAATCACGATGAACGAAAAATAAAATAGAGAAACACGATGCACGATGAACCTCCATGAACGGCTGAACGGGAAATAAAAGTTGCTCAACACGATGCACGAAAAAAAACCCTTTACCACCCACATGTAGGATGTTAACATGTTTGAGGTAAAATATGTTGTCAACACTAGTATGATTAAAATGTACATATATATTTTTTGAATATTAGAAAGTTTTGTTGGATTTAAACTTTTTTCCATATTTAATTAATTCAATTAACATTTACGTAAATGATTGAAACTTTAAACATATGTTACCACAAAACAGGTATTGTAGAATAAATACCCCTTGTTCAGTAGTCTCAGCTCCGAATCATTAGTTAATACGACATTGAAAAGGTAGGTTGAAATTTCTGTCTTAGGTGATCTTAGGTAGAAACAATAATGTTTATTGTGTAAACTAAAATATTTTGTGTTTAAAGAACAGCAACTGTGTATTGCTTATTATTAATATTATATCTATTGCAAACTTAGTTTGCAAGGGACACGTTTTTGAAGGAGGCACAATTCTTTTCAAAGAGATCCCGGTGTTTTCAACCTATTTAATTAAATTAAGATTGTTGCATTTTGTTTTAATTTCAACATTCAAGTGCTTAGCGCTGCACGTGAAGTTGTTAATTCCTGATGTTGGCCCACTCTAATATCGAATATCAATACTTTTGTGTTGAGGAACACACCAAAGCTATTAAATTTTCAGTGTAAATCTCTATATCGTTGTAACTATAAGGTTCCTTCTAACCTAAAAAGATGATAACCTATAAATGGTCATAATTTACTTTCAGTTCGGCAACCTACGATTTATTGTTCTATGTTTTCAATTTGACATAGTGTTTGGCATTTCAATCTTTTTTGGTAAAGCTTCTCATATGTGTCCTTAATTTGCGAAACCCTTGTCAGGTTAAGCAACATTTATTGCCTGAAACTTTGTTGCGATATTTTGTTTAAAGTCTGAAAATTACAAACAAATCAAAGTCAAAGGAATGTTGACAAATTGGCCGAGTGGCTAAGGCACTACACTTTAAATCACATGTCGACACCTCGGCGGGTTTGAGCCCCACACGTGTCAAGGTTTCCAGACACCTACCATTGCTCGTGGGTTTAACCGATTTTCCAGCTTGGAATATCGGGCTTTCCTGCCACACAAGCTTTGCGACCATGCAAGGGCCCCATATAAGCCAAACGATCGTTAATCTAGCCATCGGTCAAAAGCTCCTCAGACCTTATGTTAATTGTTTGACTGTGTACACATCACATCACTGAGGTGTACTCACCGACGTTAAATATATCTTACCTTTACCTTGAAAAACTCTATTTTTAATTTTTTAATTATAACTATAATCTGTCTTCCTTCTGCAAGTTGTCCCGCATTTTAAGGAGGAATCCTGGTTATCTGAGACCTTTTCGATAACAGAATACAAGAAATAGCATATAGCTTCGAGGGTGATTGAGTATTTTGCTATCTTTCGAAGAAGCAGATTGCCAACCTCGAATATGCCTCCTTTGACAATGTTTCGTTAATGACATCGATCAACTCTGTCACCCTCACAGCTATATGATTTTTATAGAATGTAATTTAGGATCTTATAGAGAGTTTTCCTATCTGGTTGTAAGAAGAAAACAGGATAAGCATGTTCGTTTGTTGGTTCCTATCTTCCCGTATAGTGACGTCAACAAAGTATTTTCTGGTCTCACAATATCCAGTCTCACATTCTTAAAATCTCAATATCCACACCCGATTTGTTCACCGATGAGCAAGAAAGCGATTTCAGGACACACTTCCTTTCTTCATTCAACTGTCTGTCCTGACAAGTCATAATGTACTAAATATACGGAGGTTGATTTCCGTTCGTCACGCAGGTTGTTAAAATGTTTGGAAGGTGGAAAATGTTGTCAAGTTTAAAATATTAAAGATTTTGTTCGATTAAATATAATTTCCCTATCTAATTAATACAATTTTTAACATCTGTTGCTACAAAACAAGGATTGAATTATACATATCTCTTGTTCGTAGTTTCAACTCCGAATCATTAGTTTAATTCGACATTCAAAAGGTAAGTTTAAATTTCTGACTTTCGGGAAGGCTAGCGTTGGAGTTTGAGTTTCCCGATGTTGACCCGCTCCAGCATCGAATGTTAATACTTTTGTGTTGAAGAACACATCAAAGCTATATGAATTTCAGTGTAAATCTCTATACTGTTGAAACTCTAAAGTTCTTAGAAGACACTAGTTAACTCAAATAATATTTTGCTCTGAAGTAATAAATATGAAACATATTTTTGCAATAAATTTTCAACTGGATCGAGAATGCAGATGATAACATATCCAAAATGTGTGTTCCGGATCGGCATACAATTTGTTTTTCTATGTTTATCATTTCTATATAGTGTTTGGCATTTTTATTTTTTGTAGACATTCGTCTTTAATATGTGTAACGCGTGTCAGAGGAAGCAGCTTCTTTGCCTTGAAATTGGCTGCAATGTTGTATTTGAAGTATTAAAAAGTAAAAGCAGAACGAAGTTGTACCAAAGGGGTAATCAAACATCATTATACCGAAGAGACAAAGGCAAAATTGGTAGACAAAAAATATTCATAGAAAATTTAGGAACATTGAAAAATATGTCTATTACTAATTTCATAAATGAATGAAAATCTTTTCTGCAGCAAATTGACAGTAAGCAAACAATCTCTTGGTCAGGCGTACTTGACAATTCTGTTATCTGGAGTTGAGAATGCACAAAGCTTGTGCAGGTCCAAAGTTTGACTGATATATATTTGTAATGGGCAGTTTGAACATTCAACAATGTTTCCATGATCTTATCTTAATCTTGACAGACATAACTCAACGGGTAGAACATGTTTCTTAAGTTAATTCGGACAGCATCTTATTTCAGTTTGATGAAAACAAAACTCTCAATACACGACAAATATTTGGATGTTTGGACATTTAACACTATCTTAAAAATAAAAACAGTGAAATACAAGAAAAAAAAACATCTTCAAGGGTGATAAAGTAAAGTGCTGGAAATATAGCTTCTTACATTGATTTAAGATAGTAAAATGATGACATTTTAAGCTCGAAACTCTGTCGAGAGCGTAAAATTCTGTCATTTAACTATCGAAATTGAGAAATCTCATAATCCATGAGAAACGATGTAGGACGCTATTTCTTTAATTTTCCAGAAAACCAAGTACAAATTTAACGTTTAAATTCTCCCAACCTTTGATTTGGTCAGTATATTATTACGCTTTACTTGCAAAAGTTTTAAATTAATAAAAATAATTTAAACATAAAGGTTTTTATGACATTGATTAACATCATTTATAATAACATAATAATATCAATTGTGTCAGAAAATATCAAAAGAAAACTAAAATATATTGTGACTGTCTGAAGGAAACTATATTTATCGACGGATGTTTTTCTTGCAGTTTTCGGTCGCAATGGCCACACCTACTGTAAAAGTGACCATTCAATTAATGAGAACTTAAAAAATCTCTAGAGAGAAGAACTATTTTTTCACAACTGGCTGGGAAGTAGTTGAATCGAATAAAAATTCGAGAATACGCCTTCTTTTTTCATGACCTCCATAAACACTATCACACTGTCAGCTTTATGAATTTTATAGAATGTTTAATTTTGGATCTTATAGTGAGTTGTCATGTCTGGTTGTAAGAGGAAAACAGAAAAAAAACATGCTCCTTTTTTGGTCCCTGTCATCCTGTAAAGTGACGTCAACAAAGTCTTATCTAGTCTCAGTTTTTACAAGGAAAATTCAATCTTGCATTCTAACATTTTAATATCCACACTAGATATGTTCACCAATGAACAGAGAAGCGATACATTGTACATGGACACACTTCCGTCCTGACAAGTCATAATGTACTCAATAAATTGAAGATAATGTTCGTGCGTCATGTAGGATGTTAAAATGTTCAAGATACAATATGTTGTCAACATTGAAATGATTAAAATGTACAAATATTTTTTGAATATTAAAAAGTTTTGTTCGATTTAAATCTAATTTCCATTTCTAACTAGTTCAATTACAATTTACATAAATGATTTCAGACTTAAAACATATGTTGCCACAAAACAAGTTTGTAAAACAAATACTCCTTGTTCCGTTGTTTCAGACTCAAATCACTAGTTTGAAACGGAATTTAAATTAAAGGGAAGCTCAAACTTCTGACTTTATGAAAGTTAATAACGCTATAAGCTACATGTATTCTTATATAAAATAAAGTTTATTATCTACGACTTTATATTTTGTGTTAAAACTTCAAGACTCGCAAGAGACACTTTTTCAAGATAGGTTTAACTTGTTTGGTTACTTTTTTTTACTTGGTTGTACTTTTTATTACTAAATGAGTGCATCATCGAACATCAACAATTTATGTTTAGCTATGAAAGTCTTAGTGTAAATCTAGTTTCAAAATTGTTAAAACTCTTAGGTTCTCATTTTGTTTGACATATGTTAACCTAATTTAAAAAATTTATTTAAAATTTTTGTTCCTTGTCAGCAAAAGCTTATAATTACCCGTTTAAATTTCAAAATTGTCTAAACCCTAAGCTTCTTCCTACGCCAGACATAGGTTTATAATCTTAGTAATAATTTGGTTCCCCAGTTTGGTATTTTTGGTTTTATTGTTCTATGCACTTCATAATCATATAGTGATAGGCATTTTCAATATATTTGGTAGAGCGCCACTGAATAGACGAAACGTGAGTCAGGCGTAGCAAAATTTATTGTCTGGAACATTGTAGTCATTTTTATTTCATACTGACAAGGGTGCACATATTATATTACTTGATCATGTACATGTATGACAACCACCAATGCTGTTGATAATGGATAGAATATAAGATAATTATCATATTCTATTATTGCAATTATATAATTGAATTAGACAGTTTTTAATTGCATTTACTTTCTAAAATACGAAAACCAAAAAAAAAAAAAAAAAAAAAAACAACAGATATTATAACGGAGAAAATGGTAATGCCGTATATCGATATTTCAAAGAGCAGCCTCTCATCAGCAACATTTGAATCAAAACATTAAAAGGCTAAAAACCCAAATTTTCAAATGAAAAGACTCAAAGCCAAAAGGTTCAAAGGGAAAGCCTTATCCAGCACCGAGGATATCGACCATGTGAAGTACATGGAAATAATGCTGGTTTTTTAAGCAATTTTGAAATTAGCAATCAGAAATGTCAACAACAAAATATATTAAACATTTGATGGTTAATTCGTGTCATACAAGTCAAACCACAGAACAGGCATGTGCATACCCTTGGGGACCTCTGGTCCACCAAAAAAAGACTATCGACCCAGTGGCTTCAAAATGCAAATATCAAAACGGGTATAAATGCGGTGTATTTGGTTATGCTGTATAAAGATATTTCAAGGAGTAATCTCTCATCAGCTTGATTTTATTCAAAACATGGGAAGGTCAAAAACCAAAAGTTTCAAATGAATGAAAACTACTCTAAGTCAAAAGGTTCGAAAAGGGAAGCCAAATCCAAAAGAGGCTTTTAATTTTTAATATTTTTTTTTGGTTTAGATACCACACTAGTGACCACTAGTCAGTAACCGCTTCAGGATGTTGGATCGACTCCCAGTTTGTTATTTAAAATATGGGGCTTCCCACCTAAATGTTATAATGGTTGCCAGCTACCTCAGCTACCTGCCCATTGTCGGTGGTTTTCGTCGGGTACTCTGATTTCCTCACCCATTGTCTATCCTAAAAGCTCCTAGCACGCCGTAAAATTGTGTTAAAACAACCATAGCAAAAAAACCAACCACCTATCCAGCCATTTATTTTTTGCATCATTGTGTACATCTAAGAAATTATAATACATAAAAAGTGCATGATAGACCTAAAAAAGTTATATAGCTTTAGGTCGATCAAATTGTCATTTGGCACCTAGTATAACAAGTTAGACGTACTAAACCTAATTTATCAAGGATTTAAAATGACAAGTATTTTTTGAATATTTAGAATATTTGTTCGATTAATTTTTCCGTGTTTAAGTACTATCTTCAATTTACGTAAATATTTTAAATGTCAAACATATGTTGCCACAGTACAAGCACTAAAATGTAGATCACTAAAACTTGAATAATTTGTTTTTAAGGAACAACAACATTTAATTGTTGAATATTCTTATGGTTTTATATTATAAATGTGACTATGATATGTTACCTGTCCTAAAAGTCTCGTGTCATTGCGAGAGGCACTGTCTAGTTTCTTCAAGGAAGGTTCCGATTTTTCCGATTTTTCCCTTTTTTATATAAATTTCTTTTGTCCTTTATGAACCTCTGGGATGGAAAGGACTGTTAATGAATTCCTTAATCTCTGAGGTTGGCAAGCTCTAGCATCAGATATCAACATTCTTATTTTAAAGAACACATTAAAAGTATTAAATATTCAGTGCAATTGTCGTAATGGTCAAAATTTTAAGGTTCTTCTTTCCCTGGACAGATGATATCTTATCATAATTGGTGGCCAGTTCGGCACAGTCTGATTTGTTTTATGTTTCTCATTGTGATAAAGTTTTAGTATTTTCAATCATTATTGAAGAATGAGTTTTGAAAAGGCAAAGGAGAAACATAGAGAAACAACTATGTTGTTAGATTTTATAGATAAATGATAATCCGTCTTCTTGCAGCAAATTCTGATGGGGAATCAAATAACGATTACGCTGATTCTAAATGACAAATTTTAAGCCACACATTTCTTGATCACTAATAATGTACTCGACGATTCCTGGTTCAATTGGCATGTTAATTGTAAATAGGTGTTGTGAGTGAACCAAGCTCCTGCACTGTCTCAATTTGGCATTCTTAATCAATTGAAAAGATATACAATGCGCAGTTTTAAGTTTCAACAATGTTTTAATGTACTTATTTGACATCTGCGGCAGAAAAATAATAATCATTAGAAATACAGTAAGGTCTTTCCTTCTGGAAAGGGAAAGACCTTAATAACAAATAGCTTCTAGGTAAACGTTAGGGTTAGCTCACTCTTTCGGAGCACCTGAGTAAAATCACGACATAAAATCACGTTATGCATTTCTGTTCAGGTGTTTTTTGTTTGTTTGTATGTTTTGTATTTCTTCGTGCTGTTCTCGTCCGTGTTAGATAAGATTTAACACAATTTTTATCATATAGCTGTTCCAAAAAAATACTGTCTTTAATTGGAAGTCATTTCTTACATTATTTTACATTTTTGAATAAATATATAAGGTTACTGTCTAAATCACACGAATTAAATGAAATAAAATAATATTTAATTTATAAAAAATCAATATAGGTAAATTAAAATTGAACTTCATAATTTCATAACCTTTTTAGAATTTGTATTCTAAAAAGAAAAACTAAATTCGAAATACCATCCCCATTCCACATTTTCCGTTCCTTGGACCGACCAAATTGTAAACACCATTTACGTCTCCAAAATCCTGGTCTAACCAACATTTCCATTTAAAATGCCTGTACCAAGTCAGAACCATTCTGATCTATATTTTTTCCGGTGTGTCTTCCATGTCTTGTGTTTTTTCTTGGACATTGTGATTGATCCTTCAAGTTCTGTAATTTTGTTATTACCTTTATTTACAACTATCTGTCCTGAATAAATTAGAATCTACTCAAGCATTGTAACATAATGTCCGTATGTCATGGAGGAAGTTGGAAAGTTACAAATGACAAGTTTTTATTGAATATTGTAGGGTTTTGTTCGATTCTTATCTTATTTCCATATTTGAATAAACAAAATAAAAATTTACATACTTGTTTTTAAAATTTTAAGCATCTGTTGCCTCAAATCAAGGATTTTAAAATAAATATCCCTTGTTCTGTCTGAGCTCAGAATCATTAGTTTTATATGACATTCAAAAGGTAAGTTCATTTTTTTTGTCTTCATGACAGTTTATAATGATACCAGCTATTCTTAAGAAGAAACATTAATGTTTATTATCTAACCTTAAATATTTTGAGTTAAATAAACAGTGACTGCCTAATGATCATTATATTCGTTGATTATTCAAATTATTTATATAACAAACTTAGTTTGTTGCGTGTCCTGCAATGTAAACAATTTTGGAAAAGTCATTGTCACCCCGCTGAAGCGATATCTTGGTTTTTCATTTGTTTGTTTAGATATTTTTTAATCTTAATTGCACTTCTTTATGTTGTCTGTTTTTTTCCCGATGTCAATCCTATGAAGACTTTTGTAGAGCTAAATCAGCTGAATGTTTAAGCAAAAAAATTTTTTTCTCTATCTGCAATAGTTTTCATTCTATAAGCAAAAAACACTATTTTCACCTTTTAAGTCCAAAACCACTTTAAGGGATCATCTACCAATTTTGACAATATGAAGACTTTTGTAGAGCTTAATGAGCTGAATGGTTAAGCAAGCAATAGCTTTTCTCTACTTGTAATAGCTTTCATTCTATAGGCCTATAACACTATTGTTCACCTTTAAGGGGCCGTAACCCCTATAAGGGATTATCTGACAACTTCAACGTTATGAAGACTTTTGTAGAGCTAAATGAGCTGTACATTTTAAGCAAGCAACAGCTTTTCTCTATTTGCAATAGTTTTCATTTTATAGGCCTTGAACACTTTATTTTACCTTTAAGAGGCCGTAACCCCTATAAGGGTCTTTTGACATCTTCGACCTTATGGAAACTTTTTGTAGAGCTAAAGGAGCTGATTATTTAAGCAAGCAACTGCTGTTATCTATCTGCAATAGTTTTTTATTCTATAGGCAAAAAAAAAATAAAACAAACTTATTTTACGGGCTGTAACCCCTATAAGTGGTCATCTGACAACTTCTATCCTATTGACATTTTTGTAGAGCTTAATGAGCTGTACATTTAAGCAAGCAACAGCTTTTCTCTATCCGCAATAGTTTTTATTCTATAGGCCTAAAACACAATTTTTCACCTATAAGGTGCCGTTACCCCTATAAAAGGTCATCTGACATCTTCGACAGTATATAGACTTTTGAAGAGCAAGATAAACTGAACATTTCACCAAGCAACAGCTTTTCTCTATCTGCAATAGTTTTCATTGTATAAGCAAAAAAACATGAAAATATACATTTTTTAGCTCACCTGGACCGAAGGTCCATGTGAGCTATTGCCATCACTTGGCGTCCGTCGTCGTCGTCTGTCGTCGTCTGTCGTCGTCTGTCGTCCGTTAACAATTTTTCAAAAATCTTCTCCTCTGAAACCACTGAACAGAATTTAATGAAACTTAGTATGAATGATCCTTAGGGTGTCCTGCACCAAACTTGTGTTTTTATTTTTGATTCGTCAAAAAACATGGCCACCGTTACTAAAAATAGACCAGGGAGGGTCAAACTACTGTTTTTGGCTTGTAAATCAAAAAGTATAAGAGATAGATGAAATCTGATGCCACGCTACTGCTTCAGCATCAAAAGTTCTACCAAAGTCTCCATTTGGTCGAAGTTGTCAGATGATCCCTTATAGGGGTTACAGCCCCTGAAAGGTGAAAAATAGCATTTTTTCATGTTTTTGGCTTATAGAATGAAAATTATTGCAGATAGAGAAAAGCTGTTGCTTGCGTAAATGTTCAGCTCATTCAGCTCTACTAAAGTCTTCATAGGGTCAAAGTTGTCAGATGACCCCTTATAGGGGTTACAGCCCCTAAAAGGCAAAAAATAGTGTTTTTTGCCTATAGAATGAAAACTATTGCAGATAGGGAAAAGCTGTTGCTTGCTTAAATGTTCAGCTCATTCAGCTCTACCAAAGTCTTCAAAGGGTCGAAGTTGTCAGATGACCCCTTATAGGGGTTACAGCCCCTTACAGGCAAAAAAATAGTGTTTTTGGTCTATAGAATGAAAACTATTGCAGATAGAGAAAAGCTGTTGCTTGTTTAAATGTTCAGCTCATTTAGCTCTACAAAAGTCTCAGGGTCAAAGTTGTCAGATGACCCCTTATAGGGGTTACAGCCCCTAAAAGGCGAAAAATGGTGTTTTTTGCCTACAGAATGAAAACTTTTGCAGATAGGGAAAAGCTGTTAATTGCTTAAATGTTCAGCTCATTCAGCTCTACAAAAGTCTTCATAGGGTCGAAGTTGTCAGATGACCCCTTATAGGGGTTACAGCCCCTTACAGGCAAAAAATAGTGTTTTTGGTCTATAGAATGAAAACTATTGCAGATAGAGAAAAGCTGTTGCTTGTTTAAATGTTCAGCTCATTTAGCTCTACAAAAGTCTCATTAGGGTCGAAGTTGTCAGATGACCCCTTATAGGGGTTACAGCCCCTCAAAGGCAAAAAATAGTGTTTTTGTTCTATAGAATGAAAACTATTGCAGATAGAAAAAAGCTTTTGCTTGCTTAAATGTTCAGCTTATTTAGCTCTACAAAGTGTTTCATAGGGTTGACATCAAAACCAGGTGAGCGATTAAGGCTCCTGGGAGCCTCTTGTTTCACCTAAGGGGCTATAACCCCTATAAGGGATCTTCTGACAATTTTGACCAAATGGAGACTTTTGTAGAACCTTTGATGCTGACGCAGGAGGGTGGCATCAAATTTCATCTATCTCTTACACTTTTTGATTTACAAGTCAAAAACAGTAGTCTGACCCCCACTGTCTATTTCTAGTGATGGTGGCCATGTTTTTTGAGGGATCAAAAATTAAAACACAAGAATGATGCAAGAAATCCTAAGGTTCATTCATACCAAGTTTTATTAGATTATGTTCAGTAGTTTCAGAAGAGAAGATTTCTGTAATTTTGACCAAATGGAGACTTTTGTAGAACCTTTGATGCTGACGCAGGAGGGTGGCATCAAATTTCATCTATCTCTTACACATTTTGATTTACAAGTCAAAAACAGTAGTCTGACCCCCACTGTCTATTTTTAGTGATGGTGGCCATGTTCTTTGAGGGATCAAAAATCAAAACACAAGAATGATGCAAGACATCCTAAGGTTCATTCATACCAAGTTTTATTAGATTCTGTTCAGTAGTTTCAGAGGAGAAGATTTTTGTAAAATTGTTAACGGACGACAGACGACGACGACGGATGCCAAGTGATGGTAATAGCTAACATGGACCTACGGTCCAGGTGAGCAAAACATGAAGTTCAATTATCTTAACTGTAGTAAGTTGTAAAAAAAGAATTGTCCAACATTTTCGTTTAATATTTAGATTATTTACATTATATTTTTTTGTAAGATGCACTGTCAGTTTCTGTCAGAGATGCCCCTATTTTTCACATGTTCCTTTAAAGTTTGATTTAACCCTTTATTTTGGTATTTCTAATAATCAAGACGGTAAGTGGAGTTCCAGAAATCATTCGACCCAAGCATCAAACATCGTCTCCTTTGTGTTAAAGGACACATCAAAGCTTGTCAAAGTCATTGTTATGACTCTAAAACTATAAGGTTCTTCCTTCTCAAAACAAAGGATGACCTATCCGTCTAAATTTCAAAATTGTCCAACCCTAAGGTCCTTCCTACCCCAGACATAGGTTGATTATCTTAGTAA
The DNA here is from genome assembly GCA_963971305.1 of Arcuatula senhousia. Taxonomy (NCBI): domain Eukaryota; kingdom Metazoa; phylum Mollusca; class Bivalvia; order Mytilida; family Mytilidae; genus Arcuatula; species Arcuatula senhousia. Next base: position 68,395,659 of record OZ020307.1, on the reverse strand, counting down.
TAATTTGGTTCCCCAGTTTAGTATTTTTGGTTTTATTGTTCTATGCTCTTCATATTCATATAGGGTTTGGCATTTTCAATATTTTTGGTAGACCGCTTCTGATGAGTCTTGTATAGAGGAAACGCGCGTCAGGCGTAGCAAAATTTATTGTCTGGAACTTTGTTGTCATTCGTATCTAGAAATAATTCGGCTCTGTCTCAGCATAATATGATTTATTGTGTTATGCTTTTCATTTTCATTTAGTGTTTGATGTGTCTGGAATTGGCGAACCTCATGTCAGGTGTAGAAACGCTTATTGCCTGGAAAGTTTTCAATATTTAGTCAAAAGACAAATAAATGTTGAAAAATATCTCTATCATATTTTGTTTGTAATTATATTTAAACGAAAAAAATCTCTATTATTATTCTTTTGATAAACGAATGGTCATTTTATACTGACAAGGGTGCATTTGATATATTACTTTATCATGTATGCCAACCAAAATGCTGTATGTAGTGAATAAGATATAAGATAATTATTATATTTCATATTTTAAACTATATATGATAGAATGAGACAGTTTTTCATTGCATTTACTTTTTAAAATACGAAAAACCCCAAAACCGGTATTATAGCGGTGCAATTGGTTATGCTGTATATCGATAAAGAACAGCCTCTCATCAGCAACATTTGAATCAAAACATTAAAAGGCAAAAAAAAACCAAACAAAGTTTCAAAGGAAAAGTACTCAAAGCCAAAAGGTTCAAACAGGGAAGCCAAATCCAGCACCATGTGAAGTACATGGAAATAAACCTGGTGTTTTAAGCAATTTTGAAATAAGAAATCGGTGATTTCAGCAACAAAAATTCATTAGACATTCAATGGTTGATTCGTGTCAGACAAATCTGACCACCGAACAGGCATGTGATTACCCTTGGGGACCTCTGGTCCACCAAAATTGATTATCGACCCGGTGTTTTCAAATTACAAATACCAAAACGGGTATTAAAGTAGTTTATTTGGTAATGCTATAAAGTCCAAAGGCCCGAAGAAGGAAGAAAAATCCAAAAGAGGTATATAATTCTTGATGAAATTTTGGGAACATGTGTTGCCGAATGGTCTAAGGCGCTCGATTAACTATCATACTATCGACCACAAGTCAGTAACAGCTTCAGGATGTTGGATCGACTCCAAATTTGTGATTTATAAATACGGTACTTTCCACTTAAAAGTTATTAGGATTGTCAGCTACCTATCCATGGTCGGTGTTTTCCATTGGGTACTCCAGTTTTCTCCAACATGGAATCGGTCCACCCTAAATTATCTTCGAACGCCGATAAATTGCATACCTAATAGTATAATTAAGCATCTTATAAAAGGCCTGGGATACATCTAAGAAATATAAATATACAAAAGGTGCATGTAAAACTTATATAAAGTATGTATAACTTAAAATCTACCAAACTACCATTTGGAACCTAGTCTAGCAAACTGGACGTAATGAACCCAATTGATCAAGCGTTGAATAAAGGTAATAACAAAATTACCGAACTTGGAGAATCAAACTCAAATGTTCATAACACAAAACAAGAAAAACATACCGGAAAAATTGAAGACTGCAATGGGCCTGACTTGGTACAGGCATTTTAAAAGAAATGGTTGGGTTAAACAAGGTTTTAAGACGCGGCAGACCTTCCCTTTTCATTGCGATCTTTGGGCCTGGTAGTTACACAAAAAAACATCAGGTTTGTGAAGACATATTAGGGATGCCAAGGTGGTCATCTCAGTACATCAGCCAGCAAAACACTATTCAAAGCAAGAAATAACCAATTTGTCTAACATGATATTGAATTTTTCTACCAGTGGCTGATAACGAAGAAAGAATCTTTTTAGAGATAGTATGAGACGTATTTTCTTATAATCTTGGTCTAATAGTCGGTTACGGAGAAAGCAGAGTCGGATAAAAAAATTGAAAAATGTTTTCAAGCCCTGGCATATCGAATCAGTTGTGAAATACAGAGACCATATATAGGTGACGTTAGTATGGTGCTCTCCAGGTTAGGAAAATTAATAATTTTAAAATTCAAATCGTTCTTTTATCGTAAGTTTTCGTACTGAGATGACCACCAGGGTCAAATTCGAAGTGAAGATCCAAGTGACAAGAAAATGACAAGTATTGTTTGAATATTTAAAATATTTGTTCGATTAGAATGTCATTTCCTTGTTAAAGTACTATGTACAATATACGTAAATGTAGTAAAATGTTAAACAGCTGTTGCCATAGTACAAGCACTGAAATTGTAAAATCCTTAATCTTTAAAATAAAATATTTGAAACGAGGAACAACTCTTAATTGTCAATTTTATTCGGTAAATATTTTGATGATTAATATCATACACGATAGAATACGTACCCTACAAGTCGCATTTCATTGTTAGATGCACTATCCGGTTTCCTCAAGGAAGGTACTGGTTTTTCCTTGTTTGTTGAGATTTCTTTTGACTGTGTTTTTTTTCAATTTTTAAAATCCGAGATGATACATGTAAGCACTGCTAATGATGTTTTTTTAATTTCTGAGGTAAGCCGCCAGCTCCAGCATCTTACATCAGCATTTAAATTTTAAGATCACAATAAACTATTAACATTTCAGTGTGAATTTCAAATTGCAAAAATTCTTAGGTTTTATTTTAGATAAACTATCAGTTTATACTGCCCAGGGTGCACATAATGTATTACTTTATCATGTATGTCAACCCAAAATTTCATATAATGAATACAATACAAAATAAGTGTTATACATTAATATTCTAATCATATAAATGACTTGTTAAAAAAGCGGGTATAACAGAGGTGAAATTGGTAATGCTCTATATTGGTATTTCAAAGATTAAAATCTCATCAGCAGTATTTGAATCAAAACATTAGAACGTAAAAAACACAAAATTTCAAATGAAAATCCAAAAGCAGATTTTCATTTTTAGTGCTTTTTAGCTCACCTGACCCGAAGGGTCATGTGAGCTATTGTCATCACTTGGCGTCCGTCGTCCGTCCGTCGTCCGTCGTCCGTCCGTCGTCCGTCGTCCGTCGTCCATAAACTTTTTAAAACGTTAACTCCTCTGACACCATAAGTCCAATTGCAACCAAACTTGTTGTGGTTGTTCATTAGCATTCGGTGCTTAGAACTGATGTGGGGATTTTCGATTCGTCGTAAAACATGGCCGCCATGGCTAAAAATAGAACATAGGAGTAAAATGCAGTTTTTTGCAAATAACTCAAAAACAGCTACAGATATCAGAATTTTGGCTAGGTAAAAGTAATCAACACCTCAAGATCTACCTACCCTGTAATTTTGAAGAATATCCAACGACCCATGTAGGAGTTATTGCCCTTTTTGTGGATTTTTTGCAAATTTTGCACCTGTTAAGCTCAATATCTTGAAAACTATACTAGATATTTGAGAAATTTGAATTGCATATTGTAAAGCACATCAAGATCTACAAAATATGTAACAGGGTCAACGTTGTAGGACCTTTCCTTTTAGGAGTTATTGCCCTTAGAACGTCAAAATTAAGCATTTTAACAGCATTTCCTCATTACATTGAAAACGTTAACTCCTCTGACACTTTAAGTCCAAATGGAACCAAACTTGGTATAGTTGTTCATTAGCATAAGGTGTATAGAATTGATGTGGGGAATTTTTGATTGGTCATAAAACATGGCTACTGTGGCTAAAAATAGAACATAGAGGTAAATGGCAGTTTTTTGCAAATAACTCTAAAACGGTAACAGATTACAAAATTTTGATTGGCAACAAAAGTAATCAGCACCTCAAGATCTACCAGCTCTGAAATTTTAAAGAAAATCCAACAACCCATGTAGGAGTTATTGCACTTTTGTGGATTTTTTGCACATTTTGCACCTGTTTAGCTCAATATCTTGAAAACTATACTAGATATTTGAGAAATTTAAATTGCATATTGTTAAGCACATCAAGATCTACAAAATATGTAATAGGGTCAACGTTGTAGGACCTTTCCTTTTAGGAGTTATTGCCCTTAGAACGTCAAAATTTAGCATTTTAACAGCATTTCCTCATTACATTGAAAACGTTAACTCCTCTGACACTTTAAATCCAAATGGAACCAAACTTGGTATAGTTGTTTATTATCATTAGGTGTATAGAACTGATGTAGGGATTTTTGATTGTTCGTAAAACATGGCCGCTGTGGCTAAAAATAGAACATAGGGGTAAATCCCAGTTTTTTGCAAATAACTCTAAAACGGGGACAGATTTCAAAATTTTGATTGGCGACAAAAGTGATCAGCACCTTAAGATCTACCAGCTCTGAAATTTTGAAGAAAATCCAACAACCCATGTAGGAGTTATTGCCCTTTTTGTGGATTTTTTGCACATTTTGCACCTGTTTAGCTCAATATCTTGAAAACTATACAAGATATTTGAGAAATTTAAATTGTATATTGTTTAGCGCATCAAGATCTACAAAATTTGTAACAGGTCAACGTTGTAGGACCTTTCCTTTGAGGAGTTATTGCCCTTGAAACGTCACAATTGAGCATTTTAACTGCATTTCTATATTGAAAATGTTAACTCCTCTGACACTTTAAGTCCAAATAGAACCAAACTTAGTATTATTGTTTATTATTATTAGGTGTATAGAACTGTTGTGGGGATTTTTGATTGGTTGTTAAACATGGCCGCTGTGGCTAAAAATAGAACATTAGGTTAAACTGCATTTTTTTGCAAATAACTCAAAAAGGGTGACAGATTTTTAGATTTTGATTGAGAACAAAAGTGATCAGCACCTTTAGATCCACCATATTGTCAGATGACCCCCTTATTAATCTTATGACCCTTTCAACGTTAAATAGATTTTGCCTTATAACCTTTACTTCAGGCACATATGTCAGGTGAGCGATTCAGGCTCCTGGGAGCCTCTTGTTTTCGGTTTAAATACCACACTATTGACCACTAGTCAGTAACCGCTTCAGGATGTTGGATCGACTCCCAATTTGATATTTACAAATATGGGGCTTCCCACCTAAATGTTATAATGGTTGCCAGCTACCTCAGCTACCTGCCCATTGTCGGTGGTTTTCGTTGGGTACTCTGATTTCCTCGCCCATAAATTGCCATTCCTAAAAGATCCTAGCACGCTGTAAACTTGCGTTTCAACAGCAATAGCCAAAAAAAACAACCACATATCCAGTCATTTATTTTTTTTGCATCTAAAGTCATGAAGTACCTAATAGTATAATTAAATATCTTATAAATAGTTTGTGTACATTTAAGAAATTCTAATACACAAGAAGTGCATGAAAGACATAAAAAGTATCATAGCTTTAGGTCTATCAACATGTCATTTAGCACCTAGTCTAATAAGGTGGACGCACTAAACCCATTTTATCAAGGTTTTAAAATGACAAGTATTTTTTTAATATTCAGAATATTTGTTCGATTATTTTTTTTCCGTTTTTAAGTTCTATCTTCAATTTACGTAAATATTTTTAAATGTCAAACATCTGTTGCCTCAGTACAAGCACTGAAAATGTAGATCACTTAAATTTAAATAATTTGTTTTTAAGGAACAACAACTCTTAATTATCCATTATATTAGTTGAATATTTTGATCGTTTAATATTATTAGTGTGATTATGATATGTTACGTGTCCTACAAGTCTCATGTCATTGTAAGAGGCACTGTTTAGTTTCAAGGAAAGTTCCGATTTTCCCCTTGTTTATATAAATATCTTTTGGCCTTTTAACATCCAAGATGCTTGTAATCTCTGAGGTTTGCCAGCTCCAGCATCTGACATAAACATTTTTATTATGAAGAACACATCAAGAGTATTAAATTTCAAAGCAATTGTCTTACTGGTCAAAACTTTTAGATTTTTATTTCCCTTGACAGATGATTTTTAGTCATAATTGGGTTCCGGTTTGGCAGAGTTTGATTGGTTTATTGTTTTTTGTTGTGATAAAGTTTTGGGATTTTCAATCTTTTTTGTAGAATGAGCAATACGCATGTAAGACGTAGCAACATGTATCGCATCAAGCTTTGGTCCAATTTTTAAATTTAGAGCATGAAAATGTACAAAGAGAAACAGAGGAGAAAAATATCATTTAGATTTTAAGAATAAATGATTATCCGTTTTCCTGAAACGAATTGTCCGGAATTGTTAGAAGAAGTCCTGGTTTTTTAAGTTTCTTTAAATAACATAGACAAAAATCTGTTGATCGCGCATAATTTTCTTGACAATTCCCGTTACAATGGGCATGTTGATTTTTTACAGGTATTTTGAGTCAGCCAAGTTCGTGCATTGCCTATTTGACATGCTTAATCAATTGAAAAGATATACAATGCGCAGTTTTAAGTTTCAACAAAGATTAAATGTACTATTTGACCTTACGTTTACTTTTCATGAAAGACATACCTCAACAATCAGAAAATGTTTCTTAAGTCACTTCAAACAACAATTCATTTTAGTTTGATGGAAACAAAACTTTAGAATGACGAACAATATTTGAAAATTTGATTACTTTCTAAAACCATAATGTAAAACAAATACAATATCATATAGCTTCTAGGTAAGTGTTAGGGTAAGCTCACTCTTCTGGAGCACATGAGTACAACCTCGTTAATACATGAGATCGCGTTGTTCATTTCTGTTCAGTTGTTTTCGTGCTTGTATGATTTGTGTTTCCTCGTTCTGTTCTTGTTCGTGTTAAATGGTTTGTCGTTGTCCTTTCTGACTTTTACAATCGAATGAACCATTGGTGCACATTTGAGTCTTCAAGGGTTAGAGAGTAGATTGTTCTCCGTTTAAACGGATGGTCAACCTCTGCTGTCCCTAATTTGCATCTTTGATTCTTCAAGGGTGATAGAGTAGATTGTTATCCCTTGAAACAGATTGTCAACTTCTGCTGCCCCTCAGTTGCATCTTTGATTCTCCCAGGGTATAAGAGTAGATTGTTCTCTGTTGAAACAGATTACCAACCTCGACTGCCCCTCAGTTGTATCTTTGATTCTTCCAGGGTGATAGAGTAGATTGTTCTCCGTTGAAACAGATTGCCAACCTCCGCTGTCCCTCAGTTGCATCTTTAATTCTCCCAGGGTGATAGAGTAGATCGTTCTCCGTTGAAAAAGATTGTTAACCTCAACTGCCCCTCGGTTGCATCTTCGATTCTTCAAGGGGGATAGAGTAGATTGTTCTCAATTGAAAAAGATTGTCAACCTCTGCTGCCCCTCAGCTGCATCTTTTATTCTCCAAGGGAGATAGAGTAGATCGTTCTCTGTTGAAACAGATTGTCAACCTCTGCTGCCCCTCAGTTGCATTTTTGATTCTCCAGGGTGATAGAGTAGATTGTTCTCCGTTAAAACAGATTGCCAACCTAGACTGCCCCTCAGTTGCATCTTCAGTTGTTCCAGGGCGATAAAGTAGATTGTTCTCCGTTGAAACAGATTGTCAACCTCTGCTGCCCCTAAGTGGAATCTTTGATTCTCCTAGGGCGATAGAGTAGATTGTTCTCCGTTGGAACAGATTGTCAACCTCGGCTGCCCCTCAGTTGCATCTTTGATTTGTTCTCCGTTGAAACAGATTGTCAACCTCGGCTGCCCCTCTGTTGCATCTTTGATTCTTCCAGGGCGATAGAGTAGATTGTTCTCCGTAGAAATAGATTGTCAACCTCTGCTGCCCCTCAGTTGCATCTTTGATTCTTACAGGGTGATAGAGTAGAATGTTCGCCGTTGAAACAGATTGTCAACCTCGACTGTCCCTAAGTTGCATCTTTGATTCTTCCATGGTGATAGAGTAGATCGTTCTCTGTTGAAACAGATTGTCAACCTCGGCTAGCCCTCAGTTGCATATTTGATTCTTCCATGGTGATAGAGTAGATCGTTCTCTGTTGACACAGATTGTCAACCTCTGCTGTCCCTCAGTTGCATCTTTGATTCTTACAAGGTGATAGGGTAGATCGTTCTCTGTTGAAACAGATTGTCAACCTCGGCTGCCCCTCAGTTGCATCTTTGATTTGTTCTCCGTTGAAACAGATTGTCAACCTCGGCTGCCCCTCAGTTGCATCTTTGATTCTTCCAGGGCGATAGAGTAGATTGTTCTCCGTAGAAACAGATTGTCAACCTCTGCTGCCCCTCAGTTGCATCTTTGATTCTTCCAGGGTGATAGAGTAGAATGTTCGCCGTTGAAACAGATTGTCAACCTCGACTGTCCCTAAGTTGCATCTTTGATTCTTCCATGGTGATAGAGTAGAACGTTCTCTGTTGAAACAGATTGTCAACCTCGGCTAGCCCTCAGTTGCATATTTGATTCTTCCATGTTGATAGAGTAGATCGTTCTCTGTTGACACAGATTGTCAACCTCTGCTGTCCCTCAGTTGCATCTTTTATTCTTCCATGGTGATAGAGTAGATTGTTCTCCGTAGAAACAGATTGTCAACCTCTGCTGCCCCTCAGTTGCATCTTTGATTCTTCCAGGGTGATAGAGTAGAATGTTCGCCGTTGAAACAGATTGTCAACCTCGACTGTCCCTAAGTTGCATCTTTGATTCTTCCATGGTGATAGAGTAGAACGTTCTCTGTTGAAACAGATTGTCAACCTCGGCTAGCCCTCAGTTGCATATTTGATTCTTCCATGTTGATAGAGTAGATCGTTCTCTGTTGACACAGATTGTCAACCTCTGCTGTCCCTCAGTTGCATCTTCGATTCTTCCAGGGTGATAGAGTAGAATGTTCTCCGTTGAAACAGATTGCCAACCTCTGCTGCCCCTCAGTTGCATCTTTGATTCGTCCAGGGTGATACAGTAGAATGTTCTCCGTTGAAACAGATTGCCAACCTCGGCTGCCCCTCAGTTGCATCTTTGATTCTCCCAGGGAGATAGAGTAGATCGTTCTCTGTTGAAACAGATTGTCAACCTCTGCTGCCCATCAGTTGCATCTTTGATTCTCCCAGGGTGATAGAGTAAATTGTTCTCCGTTGAAACAGATTGCCAACCTCGACGGAAACTCTGATAAAAATGTTTTTCTCTGCATATCGACCTTCTCTATCATCATCTGAGCTATTTGTCTTTTATATTATGACATTTGGGGACCCAATAGACAATTAGTTTGTCTGGTTTAAGAACAAAAAATGAATACATGATGTTCTTTTGATGGTGCCCATCTTATGGTGAAGTGACGTCAACAAAGTTTTGTCTGATCTCAGTTTTTATACAAAAATTTCAATTTTGCATTTTATATCTCTCAATATCCACACTTGACATGTTCACTGATAAACAGGATGCATTGATACACTTCATTTTCTTCAATTACATGTATCTGTCCTGACAAGTGATAATCTGCTCAACAGATGGAAGACATTGTTCATGTTGAAATGTTCAAGGTGAATACGATGTCAAAATGAAAATGACAAGACTTAGTATGATTTGAATATTTAAAAGTTTTGTTCGATTTAAATCTAATTTCCATAAAATCAAATAGAATAACAATTTTGATACTGTTGCAACATAGCATGGTCTCTAAAATAAATGATTCTATTTCTATAATTTCAGCTCCAAAATCATTAGTGTTATACATCACTCATAAGATAAGCTCGAATTTCTGACTGCATGAAACATAATAGGTAGATAAATCAATGTTTATTAAATAAACTAAAATAAGTTGTGCTGAAAGAAGAACAATTATCGATTGCCTAATACATTCGTTGAATATGCAGGTGATTCATATAAGAAACACAGAATGGTATGTGACCTTAAAGAGTCATGATAAGGAAACGACACTGTACAGTTCCTTTAAGATATTTTTGTCGCTTTTCAAAAGTTCGTTTTAAAATGTTTATTGAACGCTGTATTTTCGTTATAGATTCCAACAATGGTTTATTCTGCTGCTTCATATAGTGAAATGTTTTTTATTCCCGAGGTTGGTCTACTCCAGCATCGAAATATCGGTACCTCTCCCACTTAAGTGTTGAAGAACACACCAAAGCTCGTTAAATTTTCGATGTCATTTTTATGACATTTGCTGTTTGTCTGGCTAGCCGGAAAACATAGTGAAAGTGCTATGTGTCCTGCTATTTAGAAAACAATTGAAAAAATGATATAAAGCTAGAGATTTATTTGCACAACCAATAAAAGATACAAAAATATAGAGATGTTGCATCATTTTTGTGGTGAGTAAAGGTTACGAAAGAATAAATGTACGCAACTCAGCTCACATAACAAGCGGTGATCAAAAAAAAAAACAATGGAAAACCGCAAACAGCCTTCAACGAGACCAGTAGGCGCTGCTTGTCGTAATGCAATTGGCCCAAGGTCTAGATAAAAAGGATATTATCCGGTCCTGAAATAATTACAGATAGACCCCTTCTTAAACAAGGAACAGGAACCATCAAAAATTTGGTCGATTATCATCACACAAAAACAGCATACTTCATCGCTACAATGCTTAAAGCCACAATTGGTTACAAAGCTTATTAAATTTTGAAGTAAGTAGTAAATTATCAATAATTCTACCAAAAAAAAACCTAAAAAACACTAGATTCGAAAATTTCAATGCATATTTTTAAGTTGAAAATTATTTTTCGCTATTAAATAGATATCGATATTTAACTGATAGTTTATTGAAAGAAATGTAATGGATTGAAATAGTGGAACCAGTGGACACTCCGTTGTTTTATATGTCAATGTTCTTCCTTCCAAAATCAGAGGATGACCTAGTATTAGCTTGGATATCGGTTTGGCTTACTATGATTTATTTTGCCATGTTTTCCCTTTTTATATAGTGTTTGGCATTTTCCGTCTTGTTGCTATAGCTGCTTTGGTGAGTCTTAAATAGGCCACACTTATTTAGGCCTAATACTTAATTTCATCGAAGTCAAAAATCCGTTTACTTGGTTTGCAACACGTGTTTGTTCCCGCCGTAAAAGCGGTTAAAATGTCGTTGTGGTATGACGAAAGTATTATTTTGAGGTTTTAATGCACGAAATAAAAAAGTCAGAATCAGGTATTATTGACGATTATATCATAGCCACCACAGCACTTCGAGTTTCCCCGACATATTATAAGTTACTTACTATGTACTGGATACCTAAATTGCACAAAAATCTATATAGATCTTGTTTTATATCTGCTTCAAATAAGTGTTCTTTAACCCATATTTCCAAAGTTAAATCTCTTACTTTAACTGGTATGAAGAAATTTATTATTGAATACTATGGAAGGGTATCCGAAAACATTGGAATTTATCATTTTTAGAGCGTGAAAAATTCTCTTGATGTTTTGGACAAGCTTCGTGCATTTGAAAATACTTTCCATACCGTTAAAAGTTCCGAATTTTCTACTTTCTATACTAACCTACCGCATAATATGATTCAAAAGAAATTTGAATGTTTGGTTAAATGGTGTTTTGATAAATCTTAAAGTGATTATATCTGTTCTAGAGTTTCCAACTAATTAAGTAAATCATTTTCAAGTAATGATACTTAAAAAGTTACAAAAACTGGACCGATGCAGAAACTAATGCTGCTCTAAATTATTTGTTAAATAATATTTACATACGTTTTGGTAAACAAATTCATCTCCAAATCACTGGTATTCCTATGGGAACTAATTGTGCGCGACCTATAGCTTACCCTTTCCTGTACTGTTATGAATCATAATTTATGGCTAAATTACAAAAAGACCCCAACAGAACATAATCGAAACGTTCAATAAATCTTTTAGATATTTCGACGACTTTCTTGCACTCAACAATCCTTCATTTTCTAATTTGATTTCAGATATCTATCCTTCTGTATTAACCTTGAACAAATCTAACGTCATCGGTGATAGATGTCCATTTTTAGATTTAAATTTAAGTATTATTGACGAACAATTATAAACCTTCCCTATTATAAATTTCCCTTTTCTTGAAGGCAATGTTCCACTAGTGCCGTCATACGGGGTTTACATTTCACAGTTAGTACGAAATGCTCGGATCTGAAGTGGTGTTTCTGATTTTAATGATAAAAACCGTTTTATTACTGAAAAAAATTATTAAAACAAGGTTATCGATACCACAAGTTATTAAAATCTTTTTCTAAATTCTTCCACAAGTATCGTTCTCTTATTGAATTATACACGTCGTTTTCTGATAGTGAAAGGAATATTACATCCTGAATTTTATGGTAATGTTTTATAAAGCCCACAACAATCGATTGAAAATGAAAAATTGGCTTCAAATTTATAATGGAAAGGATATGAATTGAATATGTTGGTTAAATCTTTGAATTTGGTGTTTTTTGGCAGAAATAATAATACCTTGATACTTACATGTACTTCAAAACTTCCATATGCTTTTTTACTATTGTCATTTTAAGCATTATAGCGATCAAGCATGTCGGTTTCGTGTGATGAAATTTCACCAAATCGTTATTGTTGGAAGTGTTGTGTCGGATTAAAAATCGATATGTGTGATTTTTCTACATCAGTCGATTGGTGATTCTCAGCTAGCTGTCAGTAACAGCGAGTGTTCTATATAGAGTTCCTTTATCGTCCGTTCGTTTGTTCTTGTTGTCTTTTGTCTAAGGTTCTCTAAACCTGGTGTAACCCACCATTTCGTTTGAAATGCCTGTACCAAGTCAGGACCATTGCGATCCACCAATTCTCCGGTATGACTGATTCGTTTTTGTCGTTTTCTCTGGACTATGAGATTGATCATTCAAGTTCGGTAGTTTTGTTATTACCTTTATTTAGTGAAATTGAACTTCGGTCGATTTTATTTTTGTGAGTTTAGTTTTTGTGCTTTGTCTAGGATTATTGATAGGGGGAAGTCTGGGTCGAGAAAACTAGTTTTACCCCGCCACATATTACATTCCTCTGTTATAGCCAGGAATCCTTGACAAAGCTTTCGTTTGTACTTGTCTTTTTGATGTTTTCTGTTCCTTGAAGGATGTCTATCTGTGACTATTTCATGACTGGATTTGATTTGTATGTATTTTATTTAGACCATGGGCCAATTGCAGAACCGCGAGGAGTGCCTACTGGCCTCGTTGAAGGTAAATGGCGGTTGTCCATTGTGTTTTTTTTTTCTGAATTGCCACTTGATTGGAGGCTGTGTCGAGTACACTTATTCCACATCTCATTATTTTCTATCTTCAGTGCGTACATGTTCAATTGCTTCATTTATTTGACTTCCGTGTTTACAGTTATAGAGTATATTAATATCCGTAAACTTCTTGATCTCCATAGGCATTGGAAAAGAAGCAGAGTTACCAATGGTGCATGCAAATATCAAAAGTCCGAACGGGCTGAGTCAAAACCAGTATCAAGATTCGTATATTAGACACCTGTGTTTACAATAATATATTATAAGTATCTGGGCTCATCATGATATCAATCGGCATTCAGAAAAACAGAGGTACCAATGTAAACCCCGCACGCTCTGGATCAGCGATTCAATTGTTAATTGATGGAATTAATTCCATTAGCTGAAGCTGATAGAATGTATGTTTACACTAAGAGAATGTTGACGATTGGGAAGTTGAAGTCTTCAGGTTTGTCACAGAGCTTTGGAAATGAGGAATCAAAAGACAATAATTAGATGGGGAAAATCTCCAATAGAAATAGTTACTAGCCTGTGATTGCTGCTGCATTCTCTATTCCAAAACGAATGGGAATAAAACTCAGTTGGTTCAAGCAACCGTCTTGTCGTCACTTCCCCAATCTATCTTTCATGGTTTTAAGTTAAATCATCAAGCGAAAGATGAAGTAAAAGCTTTATCATCTATTATTTAAATTGAAGTCTCTAGGACTCCGTACGGCAACCCCGCCTAGCATATAATGCATGCCGCCTATAGCGTGACGCTACGGTGACTCCCTAAAAAAGGAGTTCCTATAACGTCCTTATAAATGTCATGCATTACACACCCCGGAATCTACTATTTTTGAGTATAGTGTAATCGCTAATGCTATTATTTAAATGATATAAACTAGTCATTACATGTTAAAGAGTCTCAATTGTTGGTCAGTCTCCAACAATACGCAATCAGAAGTTTTGGACTTTCCTCTGCCAGAGTCACGATGTTCCTGTTTCGACACGAATGGAGACATGGTTGTAAAAAATATAGTTTTATGCGAAATAAGTAATAAACGTGCTGCAAATCAATAGAATACAAAGTATTGCAAATCAAAAACGAATTTTGTTCGAATGGCTAGATGTATTCAAACAGCTGGTTAAAAAAAAAGTTTGCATGTGACTTGTCCTAAATTAGAAATACTGATGAAATTGTAATAAGACTTTATATGATTTAAAAAAAAAAAACACTAATGTAACAAAAGGTCGTCCGAATTTCAAAAGTTTGTAATGGCAAAGATAAAACGAGTAAACACAAACGAAAGCAGCACAAAGAACCAGACAGCACAAAACAAAAAAATCGTAACAAGAGTGACCTCTGGTGCTCTAAAAGAGTACGTTCCTGCTTGCTATAGCGCACCTACTATTTGGATCTAATTGAACTGCATGTGTTCGATATCATCGTTGCTTCAATTGACTTTCCCTGTTTGATTTTCTTGCTTTGAGTGTTTTTCTTTTAATGCTTTGGGGTTTTTATCTTCCAATATTTTAATCAGATTTTCTGAATACAAATAACAAAAAAAAATAACAGTCCTTGTACCAGCTTTGGTATTTTGTATACTAAGAAAAGGAATGTAACAAGGATTAACAGCTATCTATTTCATTATAAGCACTTGTTCGATAGCCCATTAGGCTCACACTTGGCTTTTGTTCACTGGGGTTCACAGGTTCCAACAAATGTGGTCACAAATTTTCTAATCTAGATAAATGTTATACAAATGTTGCCTTTTAACATTTTTTTTTGTAGGCGAGATAATCAACGTATCTTCGACTTAAATCCTCGAGTTGTCCATTGATTGTCGTACACAAAGACACCTAGCAATTTACAGTGAAAATTAAGATGCATCCTGAAAAGTTTCTCTTCATCTTCGGGTGGATTGTATTGCTTGTTGTAACAGGTATGTCGTTTGAATCTTAATCAAAATTGTTAAAACTAATACAAAATAATGAGATGTGGAATAAGTGTACGCGACACAACGCACAAAACAAGCAGCAAATTCGAAAAACACAATGGACAACCGCCAGCAGCCTTCAACAAGTTCACTAGGAGCAGCGCCATGTTCTGCAGTTTGCTCATTGTCTAAATAAAATGTATATAATTCGGATCCAGTCCTGAAATAGTCACGAGTAGACAAGGAACAGAAAACATCAAAAAGACAAATACAAACGAAAGTTTTGTCAAAGATTCCTGGCTTAGGACGGTAAGGGTAAGGTGTCTTTCCTATCACTGCAAGTTGTATCCTTTTTTTTCGGTATTTGGTTGTTTTCTAAGCATTCAGGTGCGAGAAAAAATGTCGACATTCATTTACTTTTCCATAATCTTTTTGCTTTCATTAATATGACATAAAGGTTATACTTGCAAAATACAAAACAACAAAACCTTATTTTATGTTTGTATTTCATTCTCGCTTTGCTCCTTTTGATTTGGTTGTAGTAAAAACTTTGCTACATTGTACTTACTTATCTTGGGATCATCAGAGATTTCTCTACATTAAATACTTCCACATTCACCATTAAAATCTCGTTTGACACAGTTGATTAAACGTAGCTTTATCAAAAAGAACGGAAAACGCATGTACAGGTTTTTGGTAGTCGGTTATAAAAAGACTTATTTTGTCATCCAAGAATCTAGTAATAGAAACAAAATTACAGAAGATCAAATAATAGAAATGCTCAATTTTCTTATCGACAAAATATTTGTACAGTTTGGTGGACGTTTTTGTCAGCAGACAATAGATATTCCAATGGACGAAAATTGTGCAACATTGCTTGCCAATTTGTTTCTTCATTCATATGAAGCGGACTTCTTACAATTGCTTCTAGACAAAAAGGTCCACAAACTTTGCTTTATCCTTCAATCTCAGATTTCGTTATATTGATGATGTCCTTTCATTAAACAATAGTCGATTTGGTGACTATTTACATATCGTATAATCGAAGGAAGTTGAGATAAAGAACACTACAGATGCTAGGAGGTCTGATTCATATTTGGATCTATTTTCCGAAATTGACACACCATGAAGGCTTTGTACAAAGCATTATGACAAACGTAATGTCTTCAATTTTCCAATAGTCAACTTTCCCTTTCTGTGTAGCAACATTCCGTCCGCTCCAGCATATGTAGTTTACCTATCACAATTGATTCGTTATTCCTGAGCATGTGGGGAGTACAACGACTTCCCTGGTAGAGCTACACGGCTGACAAGCAAATTGTTAACACGGGGTTACGTTGCTCCCAGGTTATTGTCATCACTCAATAAATTTTATAGAAGACATAATGTGCTTGAATACAAATACGGGATTTCTATCTCTCAGTTGAGCACAGATGTTGGTTTGACATAGAGTTTGGTAATGTCATCCTTTTCGGATTTGACCAACACTAAATCGATCTTTGGCAACGTGACGGATGAACTGAGTACCTGAGTTCACTCTCGTTTCGAATTCAGTTCACGTTGTTCACGTTGTTGAATGCAGTGTTGTGTGTGTGTGTTTTATGTTGTTGTGTGGTTTATTTCGTTATGATGATTTTTTTTGTCTACCGGTTTTGTCTTTGTCTTTACGGTTTTATAACGTTGATTACCCCTTTGGTACACCTTTGCTTCTTTCATTCTGATTAAAGTTAGTTGTAGAAAAGGTTGTAGTTGGCTTGACATAAGGTAATACAGTAGTATATTACTGAGCAGATGGCAATAAACCAATTAGTTTTCAGCACATATAACATAATTGGTATTTAAAAGTTTCCTCGATTAATGGAAAGGTATAAAAAAAGTTCGAGCTAGATCGTACTGCAAATATCTATCAAATAAAGGTAATAACAAAACTACCGAACTTGAATGATCAATCTCACAGTCCAGAGAAAATGACAAAAAACGAATCAGTCACACCGGAGAATTGGTGGATCGCAATGGTCCTGACTTGGTACAGGCGTTTCAAACGAAATGGTGGGTTAAACCAGGTTTTATGAAGCTAAGCCTCCCTCTTCCATTGCGATCTTAGGATACGGTAATGACCATAGAACACAACATAGTTGTGAGACACATTAGCACAAATTATTCCTATTTCAAGACCAAAAGCGGTAAATTATTAGGTGCACATCCGATTGAAATAATATAATTAAGTACTGTTCATTTTTTTTTGCAGTTGATGCTTTAGCTACCAGGGAGTGCCCAAACGGAGTATGTAGATATACATGCAATTATGGAGAAACTGAAGAAGGACATTGCTGTGGAAATAAAAAGTGCTGTGTTACAGGAGGCTGTACAGGTACATGTACCCTATACACTAGTTCAGTAAAAAAAAATTGATCGGACAAACTTGTTAATTGGTAAGGAATTATTGGAGTTTAAGTTAAATATAAGCAGTAAACCTTCAATGCTCAATTAGTAGTAAACAGTCTGATAGCTGGAACTTTAAACGAAATCTAAAATTTATTTGATATACTGCAAGAAAACATAACCTGACTTTATTTTGAACTTTTCGAATACCTGACACTTTGTTATTAAGTGAATTCAATCAAAGTTTTTGTTTTAGTCCGTTCCCATTGTGGAACAGAGGGATACGTAAGTGCGTCAATAGTAATAGTAGATTGTTTTTAATAGACCTACACTCAGTTTTTAATCGACCTACACTCATTTAGATTGCTCAATTTATTTTTTTAAATTTAAATCTTTAATGAAAAGATTTTAGTAATGTTACAATAAGTTTCATTATTTGATATGTTGTTAAACTCTTCCATATACAAAAGAAATTGCATACCCTGAATTACCTCTCGTTACTTAGTAGTTGCTATTCGGTTGTTTTGTGCCTTTTCTCCGGTTTCTTTTCATGGTATTGCTTGAGTTTATGTTGAATGATTAAGCCTTTTTACATTTGACATTCATGTGTACCTTTGCTTCTGTCAGCTGAATTATAGACATTTTGTGATGTACCCTTTTTACGAGTTTTCATATTCATAATGCTGCAATCCCGTAAAAGAAAAGACCAACATAAGCTTACAAAAGGACCCTTCCTGACTTTGTTTATATTCTGGTATATTATAAGTGTATAAATGACTCTGAGGTCATTCCTTTTGAAAAAAATCGGTTCTATGGAAGGATTAGTTGCAATCAAGACAGACTCCTTTTTACAACAACGCTGATGTTGTTCAAACATTTTTCACAGTAAAGGACACATGTGATGTTGTATTGAAGAAAAGCAGCAAATGACATTGTTTTTGTGTGAAAATTATTATATTGACGATCAAAAATGCTGAATGAGGAACTGAATGTACAAGTATAGACATCTTAATACATCAACAAAACATAACTTAGTCAAATTTGGACTTTTCAATCAAATAGGACCTTTTCTGTCTTGGATCATATCTCCTTTCTGTAAGAGTATAGTTACCTTAGAAACGTATAAGCATGTCTTTCAGAGACGGATACAGATTGCACGTGCAAAAACAACAATGAGTCGAGACGAATTTAAACTGTGTTCAAATTAAGACCCTTTCTGTCTATAGTTTAATTGTTTCTCTAAGTGTAAAACTAACTTTTAAATACTTCATATTACTTTTTTAGAGACGGATCCAAATTGCATTTGCAAGGAATTTTGCACCTCTGGTTCTGAGATAGAAGAAGGACCATGCACGTGTGACTCAACATTAACATGCTGTAAACCTTGCGCTGGTATTTATTATTTTAAAGATATCTTGTTGAATACAAAGTAATTTCTAGGGATTGAAAATACAATCATCCGTGATCCTTATTTCTGTGATTTACACAGTACTTAATCTTTTGTGCTTGAAAAAGAATTCGTACAATTTTATGGTTACATATCTGCGGTGCATTTTCAGCTGTTGTTGGTGAGCACGGCCGTATAGCCAAGAAACTAAGTCATATTGTCTAAGAAAGCAAAAGTGTACCAGTCGAAATTTGTTAACATGTTATCACAACAATACAAACCACAAACAAGACAAACAAAAACCACATTTATTTATAATTACCAGACCGAAATTGGCAAAAGGAACTAAAAATTGGGATTGAATTCATGTGCCCTGAGAGTAAACCGTCCCTTTTTGGTATGACACACCCGTCACGTCACCAGCGAATAATTCAAAATGGGTTAAATCCGGTAAAGTAAGGCAATACTAACCTCTATGTCAAACCAGCATCTGAGTTCAACTGAGATAGTGATATCCTATATTTCATAAAATAGGAATATTTCTGACTTTGTTTACAGTCTTGATTCAAAATTGTTAAAAATACCAGGTTTTGTTTCTTGATCTGCAAATGGTCGATATACCCAGCAATGGATTAAAATTGACTGTTCGAACTTTCTATTTTTTGAGTACTTTTGGTTCAATACTTTTCGATTTTATCTTTCAATGTTTTGAAACAATCTGTTGACATGTAATAGCAACAATACAAACCAGAAACACCAAACTGCCATCGGCAACAGGAATAAACAAATAGGGTTAAAATCAGGTGCCCCGAGAATAAACAGATCCTTTTTAATGTAGGAATGACACACCTGTCACGTCCACAGCGATTTAATTAGAATAGGTTAAATCCGGTAAAGTAAGACAATACTTAACATTTATGTTAAACCAACATCTGAGTTCAAATGAGATATAGAAATCCTATATTTTTAAGAAAATATCTTTTCTGACTTTTTTATAGTCTTGATTCAAAATTGTTAAAAACACCAGGTTTTGGTTCTTGAACTGCAAATGGTCGATAAACCCATCAATGGATTAAGGTAGCCTGTTAGAACTTTTTATTTTTGAGTACTTTTGGTTCAATATTTTTCATACCTGTTTTTGGTATTTCTATTCTAAATAACTTTGAGACTTTAAATATATCATGTTATTCTTCCAGAGACCGATCCAGAATGTTCCTGCAAGGAAAATCAATCATCTATGAGCATTATTTTGGTTCAATATTTTTCATTTTTATCTTTCAATGTTTTGATTGAAATGCTGCTGATTACAAGTTACTTCTTGAAATATCGATAGAAAGCATAACAAAATAAACCATTTTATACCTGTTTTTGGTATTTCTATTCTAAATAACTTTGAAACTTTAAATATATTATGTTATTCTTCCAGAGACCGATCCAGAATGTTCCTGCAAGGAATCTTGCACTCCTGGTTCTGAGATAGATGGAAGGTCTTGCTTTTGTGACGAAACATTAACATGCTGTAAACCTTGCACTGGTATTTATTATTTTAAAAAAGTTTGTGAAATATAAAGTTAAGTCTAAGTCTATATTTATCAATCAATCGTGAGCTTTATTGGTGTTATTTACTAGACTTTATTCTTTTTTGTTCGTCAGAGTCAGTATAACATGCACTTTTCGATGGCTTTATTTCTGGGATTTATTTTTCTCTGTCATTAGTTCGAAATAAGCAGAGGTGTCAATGGGGCTTCCGAATTCCAAAGTCCGAAAGGGCAGAGACAAAAACTAGCAAACATAAACAAAGACAGGACAAAAAACAGACAACACACCAAACACAGAAACGTAAAAACAATTGAATATAAATGAAAAACACGAACTCCAGTCGTAATGAGAGTGAACTCAGGTGCTCCGGAAGAGTAAGGTTAAATGACGAAACAGCCAGTTGCTACCTAATGTTGTCTCAGGGAGAATCAAAAGTGTACCAACAGGGCAATCAAATGACATTAACCCGGAAAAACAAAGACACAATTAGTTGACATACGTTTTCAGAAAAAAAACCTAAAACAGCACACACATTTATAACAACCGAGCCACAATGGGTTTGTTTGGGTGTTTTTGTGATTATTATATGTTTACCGATTTCGTCTTTGTCATTTCCTTGCCCCTATATTGTATTGAGGTTGAACTGGATGTCAATGTACCTTTAAGACAAAATGTCCAGGAAGGATGATTTAGAATACACAGATAAACATATTTAACCGTTTTGTATAATAATGCATGTGTCTTAGATGCATCTTTGGGTGCATTTATAAGAGAAAAGGGAATATCGATGAAACATTAATTACCAAAAAGGCAAAACAATATTTGTTGTCCCGAAAAACTAGAATAATTAAAAGGTAGTGCATGCTTGTGTGTGTATGTGTATATATGTGTGTTTGTGTTTAAAGACCTTTCGACACACGTGATCCATATAGTGTGGTCAGTTCTATCAAGAGTATCCAAAGAAAACCAACCACCTTGGGTAGGTTTCAAACAATCCTAATTAAATACAGGTTGGGAACGGAAATCGATTATACAATCTCTAGTGGTAATTGACTAGTCTTCAATAGCGTGGTATTCAAACCAGCACCTTAGACCTGTCGGCCACTTAGTCTATTTTAATAAGAAGTGAAAACCAATATCATTTACAAACCTACGAAAAACAAGTAAATTGCATATAATTACACAGGAAAAAATCGTAACGCATGTTTAACACATGAAAAACATGTGTAAAACGTATGATCATAACACATGGCAAACGTAGAAATAGTACCACACATGAAAAACATATGGTAAATCAGAAATAAAAGATATTTATATCAAATGTCAACTTATACGGTAACCATCCTTTGATGAAGTGTACAGTCATCTTGAACCTTTCATTTTTCTAAAAATCGAACTATTTTATTGGCATGTCCGAATCATTTTGGTCCTTATGGAGAATGGCTCTTAGGATTTGGTTATGAAAAACATGTGTTCAACAAATGTTTCACATGTGTTACAAAATATACGAAAAACACATTTTTTTCTACAGGCGTTTTCCATGCGTTTGTCAAAACGCATGTAAAACACATGAAATATGTGAAAACGGATGTTTTTTTCAAACATGCGAAAATCATGTGTTACTGTATTTCCTGTTAAAAAAATCAATAAATGTGATTAAGGTAGTACAATAGTAAAAAATCGGTAGGATAGAATTTTTTAAAATTTTGTCATAACAAGTATCTATGTGCATATGTTTCAAAAATAAAATAAAAAGAATAGGTCACCGTGCTTAATTTTTGTAGAAGTTTGACCAAAAACAGTTCAAATTTGGCCATTTTTATATAGATTATATAGGGAAAAATGGTTTAAATTATATTTTTCAAATTTCACAGGATAGATTTTTGTTATATTTTGTCAAAACATCAATTTTTGTAAGTTTTTTGAAAATAAGGTATAAAATCATGGGGTCACCGTTAATTTTCTGAAAATAAATTGGAAAAACTGAATTTTCCCTACACATTTCATACAAATTATCTCCCTTTAAAAAAGTACGGGAAATGTTATAAAATGATTATAACAGTTAGGTTTTGTTTCAAACTTATTTTTTCTGGAATAATTTATATTAATAACAATCTTCATACAGTTAAATAGCAATGTTTTTGCCTTTGCTTAAATTTGGTAACATGCTCAGAAAAGATGCTCAGTGTTATACCACTGTACTACCTTAAAATAAATAATGTCTCTGTAACTTTAAGAAAAAGTGCTGTATAATATGCATTGAATACAGGCATTTATGAATAGTTTTTAACCTTCAAGTTAATATTAGGGAGCAATTTATCTTTGATTAAAAAAAATATAGGCAGCATTTGGTTTTAAAAAAAAATGCGGATTTTTAACCATGTTAATTTATCTTCAAATTAGAACTGATATATATGTTCCATCTATACCTTTACTAATTTGCAGTAAAATATGGGGATGGCTACTCTTAATGGTTCTTGAAAATACAATTTTTTAAAGAAACATTCTTCTTTTTATACAGACAGGCCGGAATGTACGTGTAGGAGCATCTGTGGAGAATCAGAGGACAATGATGGTCCTTGTGAATGTGGTGGCACATGCTGTATTCCGTGTACAGGTGAGTACCACAGTATACATTATAGGGAATGAGAGAATGGCTTTGTCAAATGGGCATTATGGATCTTAACTCTCTGTTGTTTTCTTATGAAGTTACAAATAAAAGCAGTAATGTTATTATGACAATTTACAGAGTGTCTACGACTTAATATATGTTTTGAGGAATCGTAAGTACTTTTATAGCGTAGAGTAGCCGCGAAAATAAATTGGTTTACATAAGTTTGTATTTATAACAGAATAATTGAG
Source organism: Arcuatula senhousia (assembly GCA_963971305.1). NCBI lineage: Eukaryota > Metazoa > Mollusca > Bivalvia > Mytilida > Mytilidae > Arcuatula > Arcuatula senhousia. Next base: position 68,372,476 of record OZ020307.1, on the reverse strand, counting down.
AAAACTTAAACAAAACCTTTGATGGCAAACATTACATGTCGTTTTAATTTAGCTGATTCAAATGTGTTAAATGGTTTTCATATCTTGAGAAAATACAACTATGGAGATTTACAAGTAGATGGAAATATATTTTTCTCTATTTATTTTATATATAACTTCTACAACGCGATCGAGTCGATTTGAATTTCTTACATCAAGGGAAAGAAATTTAATAATTTTAATGGCGAGACTTGCATCAGATTTTCATGGACATACAACATACACATAGTGACATATGAGACAAAGAGACAGGTCTAGACAAATACAAACACGGTTACATTCCAAGCACATGTAACACACAAAGACAAACATATAACATATATATCAAAATACCCGCCAAACCGAAGGTCAGCCAAAAAACAAATAAAATAATGAACAAAAATTAATAAATAAAATAAAATAAAATAATGTCAAGTTATACCTAGGAATCAGTTACCACAAAACTCTTCTTCAACAATAGGAGATAAGCTTTAAGTAACCTTCCTTGATAACATTGAATTATGTTGTAATTCACTAAACAAAACTTAAATCCAAACAATCCAAATCTAGAATAAGTGACCACCAACCTCTCCCTCAACAATGGGAGATAAGCTTTAGGTAACCGTCTAGTCGAAAAGTGATTAAATACAAAAACACAACTTACAAATGAGCTAGAGTATTAGCTACACCATGTACGAATTTATTGATCCCAGCATGATTCAAATGCATGTAACCTGTCAACTGAGATATAGAAATCCTATATTTTTAAGGAAATATATTTTCTGACTTTTTTATAGTCTTAATTCAAAATTGTTAAAAACACCAGGTTTTGTTTCTTGAACTGCAAATGGTCGATAAACTCATCAATGGATTAAGGTTGCCTGTTAAAACTTTTTTATTTTTGAGTACTTTTGGTTCAATATTTTTCATTTTTATATTTCGATGTTTTGATTCAAATGCTGCTGATTTCAGGTTGCTCCTTGAAATATCGGTAGAAAGCATAACAACATAAACCATTTTATACCTGTTTTTGGTATTTGTATTCTAAATAACTTTGAAACTTTAAATATATTATGTTATTCTTTCAGAGACCGATCCAGAATGTTCCTGCAAGGAATCTTGCACTCCTGGTTCTGAGATAGATGGAGGGTCTTGCTTTTGTGACGAAACATTAACATGCTGTAAACCTTGCACTGGTATTTATTATTTTAAAAAAAGTTTGTGAAATATAAAGTTAAGTCTAAGTCTATATTTATCAATCAATCGTGAGCTTTATTGGTGTTATTTACTAGACTTTATTCTTTTTTGTTCGTCAGAGTCAGTATAACATGCACTTTTCGATGGCTTTATTTCTGGGATTTATTTTTCTCTGTCATTAGTTCGAAATAAGCAGAGGTGTCAATGGGGCTTCCGAATTCCAAAGTCCGAAAGGGCAGAGACAAAAACTAGCAAACATAAACAAAGACAGGACAAAAAAACAGACAACACACCAAACACAGAAACGTAAAAACAATTGAATATAAATGAAAAACACGAACTCCAGTCGTAATGAGAGTGAACTCAGGTGCTCCGGAAGAGTAAGGTTAAATGACGAAACAGCCAGTTGCTACCTAATGTTGTCTCAGGGCGAATCAAAAGTGTACCAACAGGGCAATCAAATGACATTAACCCGGAAAAACAAAGACACAATTAGTTGACATACGTTTTCAGAAAAAAAACCTAAAACAGCACACACATTTATAACAACCGAGCCACAATGGGTTTGTTTGGGTGTTTTTGTGATTATTATATGTTTACCGATTTCGTCTTTGTCATTTCCTTGCCCCTATATTGTATTGAGGTTGAACTGGATGTCAATGTACCTTTAAGACAAAATGTCCAGGAAGGATGATTTAGAATACACAGATAAACATATTTAACCGTTTTGTATAATAATGCATGTGTCTTAGATGCATCTTTGGGTGCATTTATAAGAGAAAAGGGAATATCGATGAAACATTAATTACCAAAAAGGCAAAACAATATTTGTTGTCCCGAAAAACTAGAATAATTAAAAGGTAGTGCATGCTTGTGTGTGTATGTGTATATATGTGTGTTTGTGTTTAAAGACCTTTCGACACACGTGATCCATATAGTGTGGTCAGTTCTATCAAGAGTATCCAAAGAAAACCAACCACCTTGGGTAGGTTTCAAACAATCCTAATTAAATACAGGTTGGGAACGGAAATCGATTATACAATCTCTAGTGGTAATTGACTAGTCTTCAATAGCGTGGTATTCAAACCAGCACCTTAGACCTGTCGGCCACGTAGTCTATTTTAATAAGAAGTGAAAACCAATATCATTTACAAACCTACGAAAAACAAGTAAATTGCATATAATTACACAGGAAAAAATCGTAACGCATGTTTAACGCATGAAAAACGTATGATCATAACACATGGCAAACGTAGAAATAGTACCACACATGAAAAACATATGGTAAATCAGAAATAAAAGATATTTATATCAAATGTCAACTTATACGGTAACCATCCTTTGATGAAGTGTACAGTCATCTTGAACCTTTCATTTTTCTAAAAATCGAACTATTTTATTGGCATGTCCGAATCATTTTGGTCCTTATGGAGAATGGCTCTTAGGATTTGGTTATGAAAAACATGTGTTCAACAAATGTTTCACATGTGTTACAAAATATACGAAAAACACATTTTTTTCTACAGGCGTTTTCCATGCGTTTGTCAAAACGCATGTAAAACACATGAAATATGTGAAAACGGATGTTTTTTTCAAACATGCGAAAATCATGTGTTACTGTATTTCCTGTTAAAAAAATCAATAAATGTGATTAAGGTAGTACAATAGTAAAAAATCGGTAGGATAGAATTTTTTAAAATTTTGTCATAACAAGTATCTATGTGCATATGTTTCAAAAATAAAATAAAAAGAATAGGTCACCGTGCTTAATTTTTGTAGAAGTTTGACCAAAAACAGTTCAAATTTGGCCATTTTTATATAGATTATATAGGGAAAAATGGTTTAAATTATATTTTTCAAATTTCACAGGATAGATTTTTGTTATATTTTGTCAAAACATCAATTTTTGTAAGTTTTTTGAAAATAAGGTATAAAATCATGGGGTCACCGTTAATTTTCTGAAAATAAATTGGAAAAACTGAATTTTCCCTACACATTTCATACAAATTATCTCCCTTTAAAAAAGTACGGGAAATGTTATAAAATGATTATAACAGTTAGGTTTTGTTTCAAACTTATTTTTTCTGGAATAATTTATATTAATAACAATCTTCATACAGTTAAATAGCAATGTTTTTGCCTTTGCTTAAATTTGGTAACATGCTCAGAAAAGATGCTCAGTGTTATACCACTGTACTACCTTAAAATAAATAATGTCTCTGTAACTTTAAGAAAAAGTGCTGTATAATATGCATTGAATACAGGCATTTATGAATAGTTTTTAACCTTCAAGTTAATATTAGGGAGCAATTTATCTTTGATTAAAAAAAATATAGGCAGCATTTGGTTTTAAAAAAAATGCGGATTTTTAACCATGTTAATTTATCTTCAAATTAGAACTGATATATATGTTCCATCTATACCTTTACTAATTTGCAGTAAAATATGGGGATGGCTACTCTTAATGGTTCTTGAAAATACAATTTTTTAAAGAAACATTCTTCTTTTTATACAGACAGGCCGGAATGTACGTGTAGGAGCATCTGTGGAGAATCAGAGGACAATGATGGTCCTTGTGAATGTGGTGGTACATGCTGTATTCCGTGTACAGGTGAGTACCACAGTATACATTATAGGGAATGAGAGAATGGCTTTGTCAAATGGGCATTATGGATCTTAACTCTCTGTTGTTTTCTTATGAAGTTACAAATAAAAGCAGTAATGTTATTATGACAATTTACAGAGTGTCTACGACTTAATATATGTTTTGAGGAATCGTAAGTACTTTTATAGCGTAGAGTAGCCGCGAAAATAAATTGGTTTACATAAGTTTGTATTTATAACAGAATAATTGAGAAAACTTAAACAAAACCTTTGATGGCAAACATTACATGTCGTTTTAATTTAGCTGATTCAAATGTGTTAAATGGTTTTCATATCTTGAGAAAATACAACTATGGAGATTTACAAGTAGATGGAAATATATTTTTCTCTATTTATTTTATATATAACTTCTACAACGCGATCGAGTCGATTTGAATTTCTTACATCAAGGGAAAGAAATTTAATAATTTTAATGGCGAGACTTGCATCAGATTTTCATGGACATACAACATACACATAGTGACATATGAGACAAAGAGACAGGTCTAGACAAATACAAACACGGTTACATTCCAAGCACATGTAACACACAAAGACAAACATATAACATATATATCAAAATACCCGCCAAACCGAAGGTCAGCCAAAAAACAAATAAAATAATGAACAAAAATTAATAAATAAAATAAAATAAAATAATGTCAAGTTATACCTAGGAATCAGTTACCACAAAACTCTTCTTCAACAATAGGAGATAAGCTTTAAGTAACCTTCCTTGATAACATTGAATTATGTTGTAATTCACTAAACAAAACTTAAATCCAAACAATCCAAATCTAGAATAAGTGACCACCAACCTCTCCCTCAACAATGGGAGATAAGCTTTAGGTAACCGTCTAGTCGAAAAGTGATTAAATACAAAAACACAACTTACAAATGAGCTAGAGTATTAGCTACACCATGTACGAATTTATTGATCCCAGCATGATTCAAATGCATGTAACCTGTCAACTGAGATATAGAAATCCTATATTTTTAAGGAAATATATTTTCTGACTTTTTTATAGTCTTAATTCAAAATTGTTAAAAACACCAGGTTTTGTTTCTTGAACTGCAAATGGTCGATAAACTCATCAATGGATTAAGGTTGCCTGTTAAAACTTTTTTATTTTTGAGTACTTTTGGTTCAATATTTTTCATTTTTATATTTCGATGTTTTGATTCAAATGCTGCTGATTTCAGGTTGCTCCTTGAAATATCGGTAGAAAGCATAACAACATAAACCATTTTATACCTGTTTTTGGTATTTGTATTCTAAATAACTTTGAAACTTTAAATATATTATGTTATTCTTTCAGAGACCGATCCAGAATGTTCCTGCAAGGAATCTTGCACTCCTGGTTCTGAGATAGATGGAGGGTCTTGCTTTTGTGACGAAACATTAACATGCTGTAAACCTTGCACTGGTATTTATTATTTTAAAAAAGTTTGTGAAATATAAAGTTAAGTCTAAGTCTATATTTATCAATCAATCGTGAGCTTTATTGGTGTTATTTACTAGACTTTATTCTTTTTTGTTCGTCAGAGTCAGTATAACATGCACTTTTCGATGGCTTTATTTCTGGGATTTATTTTTCTCTGTCATTAGTTCGAAATAAGCAGAGGTGTCAATGGGGCTTCCGAATTCCAAAGTCCGAAAGGGCAGAGACAAAAACTAGCAAACATAAACAAAGACAGGACAAAAAAACAGACAACACACCAAACACAGAAACGTAAAAACAATTGAATATAAATGAAAAACACGAACTCCAGTCGTAATGAGAGTGAACTCAGGTGCTCCGGAAGAGTAATGTTAAATGACGAAACAGCCAGTTGCTACCTAATGTTGTCTCAGGGCGAATCAAAAGTGTACCAACAGGGCAATCAAATGACATTAACCCGGAAAAACAAAGACACAATTAGTTGACATACGTTTTCAGAAAAAAAACCTAAAACAGCACACACATTTATAACAACCGAGCCACAATGGGTTTGTTTGGGTGTTTTTGTGATTATTATATGTTTACCGATTTCGTCTTTGTCATTTCCTTGCCCCTATATTGTATTGAGGTTGAACTGGATGTCAATGTACCTTTAAGACAAAATGTCCAGGAAGGATGATTTAGAATACACAGATAAACATATTTAACCGTTTTGTATAATAATGCATGTGTCTTAGATGCATCTTTGGGTGCATTTATAAGAGAAAAGGGAATATCGATGAAACATTAATTACCAAAAAGGCAAAACAATATTTGTTGTCCCGAAAAACTAGAATAATTAAAAGGTAGTGCATGCTTGTGTGTGTATGTGTATATATGTGTGTTTGTGTTTAAAGACCTTTCGACACACGTGATCCATATAGTGTGGTCAGTTCTATCAAGAGTATCCAAAGAAAACCAACCACCTTGGGTAGGTTTCAAACAATCCTAATTAAATACAGGTTGGGAACGGAAATCGATTATACAATCTCTAGTGGTAATTGACTAGTCTTCAATAGCGTGGTATTCAAACCAGCACCTTAGACCTGTCGGCCACTTAGTCTATTTTAATAAGAAGTGAAAACCAATATCATTTACAAACCTACGAAAAACAAGTAAATTGCATATAATTACACAGGAAAAAATCGTAACGCATGTTTAACGCATGAAAAACGTATGATCATAACACATGGCAAACGTAGAAATAGTACCACACATGAAAAACATATGGTAAATCAGAAATAAAAGATATTTATATCAAATGTCAACTTATACGGTAACCATCCTTTGATGAAGTGTACAGTCATCTTGAACCTTTCATTTTTCTAAAAATCGAACTATTTTATTGGCATGTCCGAATCATTTTGGTCCTTATGGAGAATGGCTCTTAGGATTTGGTTATGAAAAACATGTGTTCAACAAATGTTTCACATGTGTTACAAAATATACGAAAAACACATTTTTTTCTACAGGCGTTTTCCATGCGTTTGTCAAAACGCATGTAAAACACATGAAATATGTGAAAACGGATGTTTTTTTCAAACATGCGAAAATCATGTGTTACTGTATTTCCTGTTAAAAAAATCAATAAATGTGATTAAGGTAGTACAATAGTAAAAAATCGGTAGGATAGAATTTTTTAAAATTTTGTCATAACAAGTATCTATGTGCATATGTTTCAAAAATAAAATAAAAAGAATAGGTCACCGTGCTTAATTTTTGTAGAAGTTTGACCAAAAACAGTTCAAATTTGGCCATTTTTATATAGATTATATAGGGAAAAATGGTTTAAATTATATTTTTCAAATTTCACAGGATAGATTTTTGTTATATTTTGTCAAAACATCAATTTTTGTAAGTTTTTTGAAAATAAGGTATAAAATCATGGGGTCACCGTCAATTTTCTGAAAATAAATTGGAAAAACTGAATTTTCCCTACACATTTCATACAAATTATCTCCCTTTAAAAAAGTACGGGAAATGTTATAAAATGATTATAACAGTTAGGTTTTGTTTCAAACTTATTTTTTCTGGAATAATTTATATTAATAACAATCTTCATACAGTTAAATAGCAATGTTTTTGCCTTTGCTTAAATTTGGTAACATGCTCAGAAAAGATGCTCAGTGTTATACCACTGTACTACCTTAAAATAAATAATGTCTCTGTAACTTTAAGAAAAAGTGCTGTATAATATGCATTGAATACAGGCATTTATGAATAGTTTTTAACCTTCAAGTTAATATTAGGGAGCAATTTATCTTTGATTAAAAAAAATATAGGCAGCATTTGGTTTTAAAAAAAATGCGGATTTTTAACCATGTTAATTTATCTTCAAATTAGAACTGATATATATGTTCCATCTATACCTTTACTAATTTGCAGTAAAATATGGGGATGGCTACTCTTAATGGTTCTTGAAAATACAATTTTTTAAAGAAACATTCTTCTTTTTATACAGACAGGCCGGAATGTACGTGTAGGAGCATCTGTGGAGAATCAGAGGACAATGATGGTCCTTGTGAATGTGGTGGCACATGCTGTATTCCGTGTACAGGTGAGTACCACAGTATACATTATAGGGAATGAGAGAATGGCTTTGTCAAATGGGCATTATGGATCTTAACTCTCTGTTGTTTTCTTATGAAGTTACAAATAAAAGCAATGTTATTATGACAATTTACAGAGTGTCTACGACTTAATATATGTTTTGAGGAATCGTAAGTACTTTTATAGCGTAGAGTAGCCGCGAAAATAAATTGGTTTACATAAGTTTGTATTTATAACAGAATAATTGAGCAAACTTAAACAAAACCTTTGATGGCAAACATTACATGTCGTTTTAATTTAGCTGATTCAAATGTGTTAAATGGTTTTCATATCTTGAGAAAATACAACTATGGAGATTTACAAGTAGATGGAAATATATTTTTCTCTATTTATTTTATATATAACTTCTACAACGCGATCGAGTCGATTTGAATTTCTTACATCAAGGGAAAGAAATTTAATAATTTTAATGGCGAGACTTGCATCAGATTTTCATGGACATACAACATACACATAGTGACATATGAGACAAAGAGACAGGTCTAGACAAATACAAACACGGTTACATTCCAAGCACATGTAACACACAAAGACAAACATATAACATATATATCAAAATACCCGCCAAACCGAAGGTCAGCCAAAAAACAAATAAAATAATGAACAAAAATTAATAAATAAAATAAAATAAAATAATGTCAAGTTATACCTAGGAATCAGTTACCACAAAACTCTTCTTCAACAATAGGAGATAAGCTTTAAGTAACCTTCCTTGATAACATTGAATTATGTTGTAATTCACTAAACAAAACTTAAATCCAAACAATCCAAATCTAGAATAAGTGACCACCAACCTCTCCCTCAACAATGGGAGATAAGCTTTAGGTAACCGTCTAGTCGAAAAGTGATTAAATACAAAAACACAACTTACAAATGAGCTAGAGTATTAGCTACACCATGTACGAATTTCTTGATCCCAGCATGATTCAAATGCATGTAACCTGTCATTTTGATCAAACAGAGCAAACTTAGGTCTACCAAATCTATCTAAAAAAGTCTTATTTATTGTCATGACCTTAACTTTACATCTGTTATTCTTCACATTACTATTATTAAAGGCCAGATCCACCAAAACATCATTGAAACCAGAAACAATAACATTCGAAAACCTATAATCAACAGGTCTAGGTAAAACAGGTTGATAAATAGGATGAAAATTATAGAAATCTTAATTACTAATACCTTGCACATTGGAAAGCTAATTTTGCTGTGGACTTTTACTTTAAAGTTCTACAATTAACGGTCCCATTAAGAAGTAACATTTAGTAGAATCTAAAAAATCCATGAACACAATTTTAGACATCTCATCAACCTCATGGTATACTATGCAAAGCTTAGGTCAAATGATTGGGACGAAGGCATAAGTCATATTATCATATTTTAGTTGATTTTGTTCTATATTTAATACAGGTTTATGTTTTAACAATTTATCTTCAATGTGGTTTAAGTACTTTTAAAAGAATATAAAAGCCGAACAAATCCCATATTTTCATGCATAATTGCTACTTGATGGACATTTAGTCTTTTTTCAAGCTGATAAATCTGTATGTCTTCAAAGCCAAAAATGAGGTAAAAAAGCCTAAAATTTTCATTTTGTAATTTCTTTTAAAAGGAATTGATTATTTCCCTAGAAACACATGTAATGTCGTTTAACTGAAAACATCTCAAAAAGTTTCAACTGTTGTTCTTTTTTATAAATAAATTGATACATTTTTCTTTATAACACACCAAAACATTTGTAAGTTTTATCTTTCAAATCTAATCTTCAGTCCGATTTTAACCGTCCAAAATGTATCTGTGTTATTAGTCCATTAACCTTCCAAAAAATAACCTTGTAAAAACATGGCGCTTTGATGAGATAATATTTTCCAATGTGCGATGTTTTGTAGTTTTTTAGAGACATAACATTGCGCAGCAGAAAAGAACACAGCCATTAAAATAGTGAAATGATAATTCACAGATCCAAATAGAGAATTATAAAATACAATACCAAAATCGGACATAAAACGGATAATTTGGTTATGCAGTATATCAATATTTCAAGGAGTAATCTCTCAATAGCAGCATTTAAATCAAAACATTGGAAGATCACAAAAAAAAAACACTGAATGAAAGTTCTCAAAACCCAAAAGACCGAACAGGCATGGTGATATTAAGCTTTAACTTGAACACACGTGAAGGTTAGCACTGCTGGTGGAGTTTTAATTCCCCGAGGTTAGCCCGCTCCAGCACCAACACTTTTGAGTTGGAGAAAACATCAAAGCTTTAAATTATCCGTCTAAATTTCAAAATTGTCTAAACACTAAGGTTCTTCCTACCCCAAACATAGGTTGATTATCTTAGTAATAATTTGGTTCCCCAGTTTGGTATTTTTGGTTTTATTGTTCTATGCTCTTCATATTCATAAAGTGTTTGGCATTTTCCATATTTTTGGTAGAGCGCCTCTGATGAGTCTTGAATAGATGAAACGCGCGTCAGGCGTAGCAAAATTTATTGTCTGGAACTTTGTTGTCATTTGTATTTCGAACACACGTGAAGGTTAGCACTGCTGGTGGAGTTTTAATTTTCCGAGGTTAGCCCGCTCTTGCACCAACACTTTTGAGTTGGAGAAAACATCAAAGCTTTAAATTATCCGTCTAAATTTCAAAATTGTCTAAACACTAAGGTTCTTCCTACCCCACACATAGGTTGATTATCTTAGTAATAATTTGGTTCCCTAGTTTGGTATTTTTGGTTTTATTGTTCTATGCTCTTCATATTCATAAAGTGTTTGGCATTTTCCATATTTTTGGTAGAGCGCCTCTGATGAGTCTTAAATAGACGAAACGCGCGTCAGGCGAAGCAAAATTTATTGTCTGGAACTTTGTTGTCATTTGTATTATAAAACTTGAAATAAAGGACACAACAGATGTTTGGAAGTCTGTTTCATATTTAGATCTACATCTCGAAAAAGACTTTCAAGGAAAACTTTCAACAAAACTCCATGAAAAACTTGATAATTTCAACTTTCAAATTGTCATTTTCCCTTCTTTTTCACCAACATTCCGACCGCTTCAGCTTATGGAGTTCACGTATCACAATTGTTCTGTTACTTTAGATCTTGGAGCTACATCAATTATTTTGCGAGAGCGTCACGTTTGACACAAAAATTGTTAAAACAGGGTTATTGTGCTCTTCGGTTGCTGTCTTCACTCAAGAAGTTTTACAATACACACACCAATTACTCGTAGACAAATCTGGGATTTCTATCTCACAGATGGGTGCAGAAGTTGCTTTGTCTTCCTGCGCCGGATTTGACACACTGAATTGTTCTATAGCAGACAGGAACTGATTACTCATTTGGAGCATCTGAGTTCACTCTTGTTATGACCAGTTTGCGTCTTGATATTTTTCTGTTTTTTTTGTGATTTGTTTATGTTTTGAAAATGATATGCCAAATTGGTGCCTCTTTGATTCTTAGAATAATTTTTAAAATATGGATATTGTTAACATTGTATATCCATCATCAGTGTAAAGATATCAAATACTGCTTACGTTACAATGTAATTATCTTTGTCAAAACAGTTTATTCTAAAAAAAATACAAAGTAGATAAGTCTAATAAAAGTATCAAAAAGCTACCAAATAGGAATGATCAATCGCATATACCAAAGAAATAAGACACAACAAAGCAAATATATCTCATAAAGATTGCCGATCGCAACAGGCCTCGATTTTGTGCAGGTTCTAAAAAACTGGTGGGTCCTACCAGGTTTGATGGTACCTAAAATTCCTCTTCCGTTGCCATCTTATAGCCAAAAACCACAACACCTAACACGGTGGCTAGGTAATAATATGGAAAATAAGGCGATAGGTCTAGAAGAATAAATTGCCAAATGACATTATTTTGAATTTAGATTTGAAATCGACTAAAAAATTGTTAAGAAACTGTGTGAGTCGTGTTTTCCTGTAACATTAGTCCAAAAACCGATCAGAGATAACTAGGTGTCGGAAAAAAAAACTATGAAAAATTTGCACAAGTCCTGACATATAGAGAAACTTGTGAAATAAATATATTTTGCTAATGATTTATTTAAGTCATTTTTATATTCATGAGAATAGGAAAGAAAAACCAATAATTTGAAAATTGAAATCGTCTTATTTGTAATATATTTTTGTACTCTGGTGACCATCCGTCTCGAATTTGAAATCTAAATCAAAGCAAGACGTGAGGCAAGTAGATGCGGTAGTTTCTTTAATCTCTATCTCTGGAGGATACTCATATATAAATTTTAGGCATCCATTTAACGAGCAAAGCATTGTTATGGAGAGGACAAGATCATTTTATTTGAAAGATCTAGCTCCTTTTATCTTACTGTTCTTTATATGTGTTTTAAAAGAAATTCAGTCTAGGTTGGTCATAAAACAAGTTAATTTGATGATGGTTACAGATGTGACAAATATGCTATCAATAATGTATAAAAAATACTACAAGCTTGGTCTATTTGTAGAACATGTTTATCTTTTTAAAATGTTGTAGAAAAAATATTTGTTGAACTAAAGACAAAACAACAAAACTCTTAGAATGAGAGAAGTCATTTTTAATCAGTCCTTTAAGTCAGCATGTAAATTTCTCGTTAGGTAAGGTGATATATGAGGTAGCGAAATCGATTTTTTAAGGATGAACACCAGAAAACGATCGGGATAAAAATTGTAGAACACGTCTCTAGATTTCGTCAAAATTTGCATGTAATTTATACCACTACGAGAATAAAGAATGTCTAAGTAGTGTTGTTTTCCTTTTTAACGGCTCTCATTAAAAAGACTTATTTCCGACCAGACATGGGGTAATGCAAATGTGTCATGGTAATGCATTTTTTCAAGTAACTCAATGTAATGTGCAATGCACCATTTTTGCATTACATGTAATATTAGTTCAATGCATTTCTCTCTCAAAAATGTATGCAATTCATGAATTACAAATGAATTACATTGCATTACTTTTATTAAATGTGAAACTGAAGAAGGGTCTGTACAAATTTTTAACCTTTTACAGCAGGATTATGAAATTATGAAATCATAAAATATATTGTTTTAAAAAATTTGAAGTGAAGCCATCCAAACACAAAATTATTTAATATTTTCTTTTGAAACTGTTGTAAAAACAACTTTATCAGAGTTTCAAATCAACTCTTCTGTCAATATTGAATGGCTTCAACTAAATTATTTATTTTTATTTATCATGTTTATAGAATAAAGTTTACCATGAACCAAGAGAGTTGAATAGGCAAACAAATTCAAATTACCCAACAGAAAATGCAAAAATGGCATATTCTTCGATTGATTATCCTCATTTAGTAACACTATGTTATCTTCCTTGACAAAAATGATAAAATCTTTTAAATTATTTCAAAAAAGCTTGAAATTTAACTATACAACTGCTTAAATAACAAACTATGCCTATGTTTCTGTTTTGTTTTTGTGCGAAGACATACAATTTTATTAGACCTTTTTTAAAACAGTTAATTTAGATATGGTGGGTGTAGAAAACAAGTTAACGGAACTTAAAAATGAAATGGTAATTCAATGCATTATTTAGCTAAAATAAACTGTAATTCAATGCATTTCTTTTCAAGTTCCTTGTAATGGTAATGGTAATTCAATGCAAGTATTCTCAATTTAATGGTAATTAAATACATTTCATTGCAACGTAATTCGCCCCATGCCTGTTTCCGACAGGATTTCAGTCTTCTTTGCAAAAGAGGTAAAGAAGTGAATCGAATTTGTTTCCCGCTGTTGTTAGTTATTTCAAATAACATATATGGTCAAAGTTCTTTTTAGGCACTAATAAATTATTGATTGTATTACTTACATACGAATTATAACGATAGTAATTCTTTTTCCTTAAAAAATAATTACTGGAACTTTTTGACTGATGCAGGAAATATCTAAGAGAATCATCAGTTAGTTGACAAATTCTTCTTTCAGATTATGCTGTTCTCAAGGTAGCACCTTGAATTTTGATAAGATAATGTTAGTCTTATTTATTTGCTTCGCTTTGAATGATCTTGTTATTCTCTTATGAACATATCGAAACAGATGTCCTTGACCTTTGATGTATAATTACAGAAAATTCTCTGTTAAAAAGTCTCTTTTAATTTTACCAAAACAAAATCAGTCAATTTGTTACATAATTTACATTTAAAATGTGTGAAGACAAAGAAGCCATTAAAAAGGAACTATTCAAAAGTCATTCTTATTTGACGTAATAACACAAACAGATATTTAATACATGTAGAAGTGTTGATCGCTTTATTTAATATGATAAAATCCAAATTGATAAATAAATTCGGTGATCAAGTACCCATTAGGAAAGCAAAAACAATGTTCTGATAGTGCATGTCGGTTACTAAGTGATCAAAAGTCTTGGTTTAAATGCCCAATTCACAAGTCAATTTATTTAATTCTTCAAGTGTTGTAAAATAAAGTTATTAATACAAACATAATTTCCTGCC